>CM068384.1:52735993-53101765 GCA_034770075.1 Aralia elata | reverse complement strand
TGAAAGATCCATGTTAGTTTTGTATATAACGCAGCCAGCATTCAATCAAATTACATAAATAAGGCTGGATAGCGTGGAAATAAAACAGATTATTTAAAAATTTCATACAAACCATCACCATGATCTATCCTTGTGTTCAACAATTATCAATTAAACGAAAGAGAAAGAGAATAAAGAATTATACCCTCGTAGATCAAAGCTTCCTCGGGAACAAGTTCAACTCCTAGTCCTTTTCGTGTTTCTCCTCGAATTCCCAACCGATGAGATTCCTTTTTCCTTTGATCAACGTTAGCCACTCAAGTATTTGGCCTCTAGAGGTGATCCACCAAGGAAGAATAGTTGTTCAAGAAGATGAGTGTTGGCAAAACCCTAGTTTCTATCTCTATAGAAATTGCAAGTACTCTCCACAATCTAAGTGTGTAACCCTAATCTATGATAAGACTCCTCTTATTTATAGATGTAGGAATAACCCTTCCCTAAACTATTTAGGTTTAAGGTTTCTATTATAATTAAACTCATTTTAATTAATTATGCTCCTACTCTAAATTAGGAATTCCCTGAGAGAAGTACTTCTATTAAATAAATTCCCAATCCCCTATTAGGAATTAAATAATATTAATAGTAATAATAACTTAATAAAGACTCCCTCTTAATTTAATTTATATTTAAATATTTTCTAAAATATTAAAATAATAAATAGTAAGCTATTTAATTTATTCTATCTCCATATATTAAATTAAATTCACATTAACTTATTAATTACAATTAATGGCCATTTTACTTCTTAAATAAAATATTTTTCTTTTGTGCGGTGTGACCCTATAAAGTTTCTCCATATTAAACCGGTTGGTTTGAATAAATTAATTAGAACAATTCTAATCTTATTTTAAATAAATTAATTAAAACTATTTAATTTCATTTAAATAAATAATATTTATTCTAACAATAAGGGGTAAGCCCCCCTTAAAACGATCAAACGAACTTCTAGATAATAATAGATTTCAACATTAATCACAAAAGAACCTTTCAGTTGAATAGTTACCGTCGAACAATTCAATCTTCCTACCAATACATGTATGTTCCAATTAAATATAAAGAACATGGAATTACTTGTCAAGTCCTTATTTTATTTAATTATATGTATTGTCGATTCCCAAATGCACAACTCTAAATAATGCAAATTAGAAACTCCTTTCTAATTTCATTCTGCCTTGGGCCAAAGGACTACTAAGTAGTCATTTATCGAATCTCATAGGACATTTCACATCTTTTACTTAGACGATGGTAGATTCTTTGTTGATCATTTTACCTATCTCTATGTACAATTTATTATACCCCAACCAATCATACCCTTTGATATACCCCTCAAAGGTTCTTAAGGGACATGTCAAAGTAGTAACTCATCATACACAAGATTAAACTATGATGGATCTCAAGTCCAAGGATCACTTGTACTACTATCACTAGAGGAATTCCTATTGACAGGCGAGTAAAACTCCATTCGGTATTCCCTTAGCGAGCCGACCGTTCAGTGAACTTATTTCCTCCACATAAAGCACCTACAACACTTGCTTTTAGTGTCTCCACACAAATGATTATGAGATCAATCATCCTCTTCTTAAGAGCAAGCAAACGTATGTAACTAATCCTATTTCCGGATTCCACTAATCCCCTTTTTGAGTAATCCAATGATTAGGAACGATTTTTAGTTTGTAGAGCTATCCCATGAATTTAGATCTCATTAAGCAATGAATCACCATCATGATTCTAAAAGCATTGCTCAAAACTATGAGTTTATCCACATTTAATATAACAGTACAATGTAGATAAAGTAAAATGCCTTTAAGAAAGATCAATTCTTTTTATTAATAAATGAATAAGATTACAAAGTATATGCTACAATCATATCAAATATTGATTGTGGTTGTGTGCATACTACTTTCAGCAATATCCCACTTGCACTAAAGCCAATCGTCATGGTATCTAATACCCATCTTCTCTAAGTGATGATCAAAAACTGCTGTTGTGTTCAAGCTTTAGTAAATGGATCTGCAATGTTGTCTTGAGAGTCCACACGCTCCCAGGGTGGACATCTCCTCTTTTCAATGACCGGCTCTAATCAAATGAAAACCCCTCCGCAACACGTGTTTGGATTTTCTGATGAGACCCTGGGTTTCCTTAGCCTACGCAACAGCTCCTGTTTGTTGTCCACAAAATAAAGGTACTGCGCAGCCTCTAATGCTAGGAAGGACCACTCCAAAGTTCAAGTTATGAAACTTCTTCATACCAAACAGCTTTCTTTTGCAAGCTTCACTTTGTAGCTATGTACTCTAACCTCTGATCACTGAATCAGCAACTGTTTGCTCGGCTTGGAATCTTTTCCAACTCACATTGAGCGCCATCGTTTAAGGTAAACACATACCCTGAAACGGATTTACTTTGTCAATCTTGGTCCGTTTGAAAACCTTGAGTTTGTATAGCCCTCGCTAGTTTCAATTTCAAAACCCGAAACCGTAGACAAGAAATAACATGCTTAGTTCTTCTCAAGTACTTTTAGGATGTTTTTCAAACTGCCGTTCCAATGCTCTTCCTCCTGGATTCGACTGATAATCTGCTCGTTTACACTAAGTGCATTGAGCGACAATCTGGTCTAGGTACATATCATACCGTACATGATAGATCCTATTTGCGGAAGCATTAAGGAAATCCTTTCTCATAAATGACGTGTCCTCCTCCTCCTTAGGTGTCCTTTGGGGCCTATTTCTTGGAGAGATTATTCCAATGGCTCATCGGCATGAGACCTCTGCTTGGAATCTTCCATGCTAAACTTTTTTTTAGCATCGAGTCAATTGTACTATTCTTTGGTCAAGCCCAACATCCTTGTTAGATCTATCTCTATAGATCTTTATCCCCAAAATATAGGATGCCTCACCCAATGTCCTTCATGGAGCCAATGTTTAGATAACCAAAATTTTGATTCGACTGGTAGTATAGGAACATCATATCCCTATCAGTAATATATCATCAACATATAATACAAGGAACGGATACAAATCGCTCCCAACTAACCTTACTTGTACACATAAAACCAAGGTTCATCCCTCATTTTTTGATAAAATCAAACATTATGATTATCTAATCCAAAATGGATGTTCCATCTTCCTTGAGAGTAGCTTGCTTTCAACCCATTAAATTTGGATCGTTGTAGCTTACAGACTTTAGTTTTGGTTTCCCAACCGTTGAAACAAAACCCTCTGGCTGTATCATATATACATTCTCCTCAAGCTCTCCATTGAGGAATGGCCGTTTTTCTACGGTCACATTTGCCCAAGATCTCGTAAGTCATAATAAGCATGCAATTGTAAGCAAAAATTCCGAATTGGACTTGAGCATAAAAAGCTACTGGTAAGAAGGTTTTCATCATAGTCAAACATCTCTTTGTCTTTGTTTTGAAACCTTTTTGCAACCAGTTAGGCTTTATAGGTCTCTACCATTGCCATTCCGCTCCCAAGGTCTTTTTTCTTAAAGGGGACCCCATTGTACACCCAATAAGCCTTAATGCCCTCCTCACAGGTTGGTGAAAACCAAAGTCCATACTTGGTTTTTTAAATGACATGGAGTCCATCTCGGATATTCATGGCTTCTAGCCATTTTTCTCCTCTGAGTCTTTCACTACTCATAAGCCTCTTCGTAAGTCAATGGATCAGATCAATTCATGCTATGGATGCGTACCTCATCATCATCCTCTATGATGAATCCATAACCTATCAGGTATCTCTATCTTCGTTATCTCTTTTCCAGATTTACGAATTTAGGTAGTGGTAACCAAGTAGGGTATTTCTTCTTACTCTACTTGGTCACGTTACCTGACTTTTTTTTGATCCGTAGTATTTTGTGGCTCTTTTGAAATTCTTCAAAGAATATATCATTGACTAATCCCACTTGACCCTCTTATACAGCACCCATCAAGGATATAACTCCTTTTCCAAGAAGGCAGCGGAGTTTCGGCAACAAATCAACTTTTTCGAATCAGTAGGATGATAGAAAATAATAAACCTCCTAATGTTTTCTTTAGGGTATCCCCAACGGAATCTACATTTGTCGGATCTAGTCCTTCAGCATTATCAATGCTCAAACCTTTTGTACATAAGCTGGACAAACCCCCAAGATCTTAACATTGCTCATAAGATTTGGTTTCCTCCCTGTCCATTATTCATATGGGGGTCCTTTGGGACGGATTTGGTAGGTACCAATGTTAAGTAGGTAATGCAGCCGGATTCTAGGGCAATAACCCCCAGAAGGATACTGGAAGGGTCGGTAAAAACTCAATCATGAGGGAGATGAACCGATAGTCCAATAATGTTCGATTTCTCCTTTCAGATACACCATTCCAACTGTGGCCGTCCCCTGGTGGAGTCCATTGTGAGATTAAATAACCATTTTTCTTTGAGACAAATTGAGAAACCCTTCATTAGTCCAATGTATTCCCCCTCCTCGATCACGATCTCGAAGAAGAATCTTAAATACGTCTTACCAGTTTGCTTCTCTACTTCAACTTAATTCTGAATTCTCTTGAAACTTTTCAAACGAATTCAGATTTGTATTTTCACCATTAAATGACACATATCCAAATCTAGAAATGATCATTTACCCGTGGAAAGTAAATTAAAAATAAGAATACCCTCCTGAGCAGATTCGTTGTCCCCATAGGTCCACATACATCTTGTAGTTGTACACCAAACGCTAAACAACTCTTTCTCCTTTTCCTCACTAAAAGGAGAATTTAGTCATCTTACCGATGAAGACATACAATTCACAAGTTGGATATGATTCGTAATCAGAACAAATTTTTAGCTCTAAAAGACCATCTTTTGTGGCAACTTGGATTAATCTTGTTTTCATTGATATGACCGAGGTGATAATTTGAGTCTACGAGTGCCTACATAAAGGTATAATTTAACATCATCTCTATTTTCTTTTCTTAGTTTGTTCAAATTTGGAAGTATATTTTCAATGCAAAGTCAAGTATGTAAAGTCCATTCAGTAGTTCCCAACACCATATAAATAACAATTTTTATTATTAAATAGAACAACTGTTGTTCTTTATTATAATATCAAAACCATTCCTATATCCAATACAAAAATTGAAATAATAAGTTGTCTAGATGAGTGTCCAGAACATAATAAACCCAATTATTTTAAACGGATAGATGAAACTAATGCCCCGAAGGCACAAATAAGTCCCTACATGCTAAAGTGCAATCAAACACCTGTTTCTCCATTTCTCCGACTCATAGGACGACTTCATGCCTTATTGTCAAGCTTATCTACTTCTGCTTAATTCCCCTGGCATATTATTATATATGTGAAGAAACCTACAAGCCGGGTATCCAATACTCAAAGTAGAATTTTGACTTTTCCAGAAAAATTTAATTTCAATCATAGAACAAACCTAGAATTCGGAAGGTCCGAAGCATTCTACCCAAGCTTCTTTTTTGGGCCCGCCAAGATACTCCTTTGCAGTTTCTCTTCCAGATGTCCCGGGCTTATTGCAATGGTAGCAAATTCCTAGTTGCTATCCTGGATCAGTTTCTGTTTTATCGCTTTCTCTTTGCCTTTTCCCTTAGCCTTCTTGTTTTTCTTCTTTTCAGAAGATAACCTTGGGCCTCTATTCCTTTTCTTGACAAGAATCATCCACTTAGTAAAGACTTGGTTTTTGTTGTGGAATGAGAACGTGACCATTCCAGCAGTTTTTTAGCATGGTTAAGTAACTCGAGGCAATCTGTACGTCCAAACTTATTCATAAGTGAAAATTGCACAAACAAATTATGAGAAGGTGTCCGGGGAAGTGACTGCTAGATCAAAAATCTTGGCTTAACTCCCCATACCATCACGAACCCAAGTTGTCCAAGTTTGTTCAAATCAGATTGATCATCCTTAAGGGAACATGAGTTTTCTCATATACGGTCAGTGCCCTCCTCGGTCATCCACGAGATTCGGAAGAAGCTCCTTAGATATCTGATATTTAGCAGTCCTACTTGCTTCACCATACAAATCTGTTGAGGTATGCAGCCAATTATTGTAGGAGCAATCCATCAGTTTCAATTGCTGACGGCTGAAGCTTGTTATACTCATAGGATGCGAGCATGATGCATATTGAAGCCAAGATTGCATCATCTATCTTGCCACTTTCTGAAATTGTTGCACATCTTCTTACCTTAGAGGCTGTTTCTTCTCTGCAACATTTGCATGGGGGGGGACTCGGGGTAAATTTAGGACATAAGAAATCTTTTTCTTCCAGCAGTGAGAACAATTCTCAGATTCTTTTAAACTAGTCCAGTAAAATTCGGCCCCGGTCCAATTTTGTTTAGGCATCAAGTATGCTAACGCAGTGATAGTGAGTTTTTGACATTTTTAAAATTCTACATGTGAAATAGGACCCAACATTCTTAGCATTGCATTCATTTTAATTAAGTGTAGGCTCGGGGAGGGGAGAAAAATTGAGGATATTAGGTGGGGGGGGAGGCTTTATTTTAGAATTGGTATCTCCCATGTATTTTCATACAAACTATATTAACCATCATTATATAGTTTCGGCAATTCTTTAATTAAAAGAATTTGCTATGTGGAGACTAAGGATATATACAATAAATAGGTAGAACAACTATTGTCAATTACATCACTATGTTAACTCTTTTTTGTTATTTTTTGCCTCTTTTAGATTATTTTGATCAAGTGGTGGGACACTATCGAAATCCAAAATTATCCAAGTCAAGTCCAAACCTTAGCACTTCCATATATGTGAGAGAGAAAAATACCGTCCTTGTTTTTTTTTATAGGTGACATCAACTTAACAAAAAGTAATGTTCAATTCCTTAATAAGCCATCCAATATGGTGATTAATTGCAAACATCTTAAATAATTTAATAACTTGTCTTGGTGGTGACACAACCAAATCTCATATTAAATAATTTAATTACTCTATTTGCTTTACCATGCTTAAAGGCGATGTTAGGTTCGGTATATTCCAAAATATCTTTGGAACGCTTAGAGGATCTTCAATATAATTTCTTTGAGGAGTTTTATTATTATTAGTTTCCATCTTGTTTAGCGCGCATGAAGCCACATATATATATAAAATAACGCGTTCACATATTATATTAACATGCGAAGCATGTGATGTAATAACTATATAGATATATATTTATAGTATCGTAAGTATCACATGTGCCACATATATAATACAATATATTTACCCGGTATTGAATTATGGATCTTTTTATTCTAGTTTGGTTTCACTTAGAGCCACACAATTGTGAACCAAAATGGTCAAACCTAGGGTGCAAGAATTAAATTTAAATAATAACTATTTATATTTAAATACCGGGAGGGTGCTCCTATACAAACGGTGTCCTTACAAAAGCTGCTCCTTGCTCTTTTTTGTCTCCAATTCTTCAAAGAAATTAAATTTCTAACCACTCCTCCTGATTACATAAACTATTTAGCTATAAATTGAGAAACCTTGATCAGTCAGTCAAGGGGATGACGTAAATATAGGTTTTTTGGAAGGAGATAGTAATTTAACAACTAAGAAAAATTAGAGAAGACGAGTAACGCAGAGCCCCGATTTAAAAAAAGAAAAAAAACCATTACATTCCAAGGCATCCACTAAAATAAGAATCCAATCACAACATCTGGTCAATAGTCCATAATCCAATCCCGTATTATTATTATCATTACTATATTCTCTATATGTATCAATTTAAATAAACATTTCAATATTTCACATGAATAAATCAAAAACCATTCCATATATGCATTGATAATCAATTAATGGGCAAAAGTTTTGCTAAATATTTAGTTTTTTGAAACAAAATAAAACTTTTTTATTTTTAATCAAAAAACCAAATCCCAAATTAAAAACCTCCTTTAATTTATAGCAAATCTGAAATCCTATTCCAGATTAAAATTAAAACATTCTTTATTTTAAAACTTTTTATCAATTTAAAATAACATCAATGTTATCTTAAATTGAGAAAAAACAAAAAAATATTATCAAAAGTCTGCACATCATCGGCGGCGGCGCCAGCGCCTGCCACCCCCCAGAAACGTTTTTTCTGGGTTAGGGCGCAAGTCCGCGCTCCAGAATGGAAACTGGGAAGCGGCGCGGTGCCGCGCCGCGATTGCAAGAATTCAGAAAATTTTTTTCCAAGCTCCAAAAAAAATTCCGATCGTAAAGTCCGGCATATCAATTCATACATGGAATTTAATCAAAATCTAATAATTTAACACAAGGATTAGGCTCTGAATAAACCACTGTTAGGTTTGTATATTAACGCAAAGTATGCAATCAAATTAACATAAATAAGCGGTTAAGCAGTGATAAAAACGGATTTTTAAAAATTTTTCATACAAACCCTATCAACCATGGATCTATCCTTGTGTTTCAATTATCAATTAACACGAAAGAGAAAGAGAATAAGAATTATACCCTGCGTTAGTATCATAGCTGTCCTCATTCCTCGGGTACCAAAGTTCCAACTCCTAGTCCTTCCGTGTTCTCCTCCTCGAAATTCCACCCGATGAGATTCCTTTCCTTTGATCAATCGTATAGCCCACCCAAGTGTGTTTTGGCTCGCTAGAGGTGATCCACCAAGGAAATAATAGGTATATACAAGAAGTTAGGTATTTGCAGAAACCCTAGTTTCTATAATTTCTTCTTATAAGAAGGGGGGGGGTTATTGCAAAGTACTCGTCCACAATCTAATGCAAAAATTATGTTGTAACCCTAATATGATGAATAAGGACTCCTCCTTATTTATTAGATGTAGGAATAACCCTATGTTTTTTGTTGTTTATATGGTCCCCCGTAGTTCCGCCACCAAAATACCCCCACCTAAACTATTTAGGATATATAAGGGTTTTCTTTATAATATAATTAAAAACCAAAAAATATAAATCATAACCCCCCAAGCACCCTTCCTCCTTAATATTAAATTATGCTTCCTAGATCTACTATATTAAGGGGCAATTCATGAGAGAGTATCTTCTATTAATTAATTCCCAATCCCTCATTTTAGGGAATTAAAATTAATAGTAATAGTAATAATATTATAATACTGCCTCATATTAAGTCTTAAATGTTAATATTTCTAAAAATATTAAATAATAAATATTAACCTATTTAATTTATTCTATTCTCCATAGATTAAATTAAATACACTTAACTTATTATTACAATTATGCCATTTACTTCTTAAATAAATATTTTCCTTTTGCGGCGTGACCCTTTAGGTTCTCCATATTAAATCAGTTGTGAATAAATTAATTAGAACAATTCTAACCTTATTTAAATAAATAACATTTATTCTACAATAAGGGTAACCCTTAGCGATCAACGACTTTCCAGATAATATAGATTTCAACATTAATCATAAAAGAACCTTTCAGTGACTACTTACCGTACAATTCAATCCTTCTACTATACAATGTCCCAATTAAATATAAAACATGAAATTATTGTCAAGTCTTATTTTATTTAATTATATGTATTTCGATTCCCAAATGCACAACTCTAAATAGTGCAAATTAGAAACTTATTTCTAATTTCATTCTGCCTTGGCCAAGGACTACTAAGTTGTCATTTATCGAATCACATAGGACATTCACATCTTTTACTAAACGTGGTAGATTCTTTGTTGATCATTCATCTATCTCCATGTACAACTTATCATACCCAATCATACCCTTTGATATGCCCTAAAGGTCTTAAGGGACATGTCAAAGTATAACTCATCATACACAAGATATTATGATGATCTCAAGTCCAAGGATCACTTGTACTACTATCACTTGAGGAATTCCTATTGACAGGCGAGTAAAACTCCATTAGGTATTCCTTAGCGAGCCACGTTCAGTGTACTTATTCTCCAATAAGCACCTACATACTTGTTTTAGTGTCTTCACACAAATGATTATGAGATCAATCATACTCTTCATAAGAGCAAGCAATGTATGTACTAATCTATTCGGATTCACTAATTCCCATTTTAGTAATCCAACAATTAGGAACGATTTTAGTTTGTGAGCTATCTAGAATTTAGATCTCATTAGTATGATCACCATCCTGATTCTAAAATCATTGCTCAAAACTATGGGTTTATCACATTTAATGTAACAGCACCATGTAGATAATGTAAAATGCCTTTTAAGAAAAATAATTCTTTTATTAATAAATGAATAAGATTACAAAGTATATGCTACATCATATCAAATATGATTGGCTTGTGTGCATACTACTTTTAGATCAATCTTATAACTGATAGGTCTTTCATAAGAGATTAAGTTAAATTGCGTAGCAGTAATCGACGGTACAAGGCAAAGTTCCATCTTACTCAACTTTTATATTGAGTAAGTTTCCTATCCTTGTGCAATTATCTTAACTTCATTTTCATATCGAAATGCAAGTTCCATAACTCAAACTCGAGTTATTATGTTTCAAGCATGCTAGTGGATTAATTATTGACAATTATTCCACATCTATGTTTATTGATTCACAACATAGTACATGTTAAAAGTAGTATGCACACAAGCCAATCATATTTGATATGATGTAGCATATACTTTTGTAATCTTATTCATTTATTAATTAAAAGAATTGATTTTCTTAAAAGGCATTTTACATTATCTACATAGTGCTGTTATATTAAATGTGATAAACCCATAGTTTTGAGCAATGATTTTAGAATCATGATGGTGATCATGCTAATGAGATCTAAATTCTAGATAGCTCACAAACTAAAATCGTTCCTAATCGTTAGATTACTAAAAAGGGGATTCGTGAATCCGGATAGATTAGTACATACGTTGCTTGCTCTTAAGAAGAGGATGATTAATCTCATAATCATTTGTGTGGAGACACTAAAGCAAGTATGTAGGTGCTTATTGGAGAATAAGTTCACTGAACGTGGCTCGCTAAGGAATACCTAATGGAGTTTTACTCGCCTGTCAATAGGAATTCCTATAGTGATAGTAGTACAACTTATCCTTGGACTTGAGATCATCATAGTATCTTGTGTATGAATGAGTTATACTATTGACATGTCCCTTAAGACCTTTAGGGTATATCAAAGGGTATGATTGGGTATAATAAGTTGTACATGGAGATAGGTGATATGGTCAACAAAGAATCTACCTCATCTAGTAAAAGATGTGAATGTCCTATGTGATTTGATAAATGACAACTCAGTAGTCCTTGACCAAGGCAGAATGAAATTAGACAAGAGTTTCTAATTTGCATTATTTTAGAGTTGTGCATTTGGGATTCAAAATAAATATAATTAAATAAAATAAGACTTGACAATAAATCCATGTCTTATATTTAATTGGGACATTGTATGGTAGAAAGATTGAATTGTACGGTAACTATGCACGGAAAGGTTCTTTTATGATTAATGTTGAAATCTATATTATCTGGAAAGTCGTTGATCGCTAAGGGGGCTTACTCTTATTCTAGAATAAATATTATTTATTTTAAATAAATTATATAGTTTAATTTATTTAATTTAAATATAATTAGAATTGTTCTAATTGATTTATTCACAACCGGTTTAATATGAAAAACCTAAAGGGTCACACCGCAAAAGAAAAATATTTATTTAAGAAGTAAATGACATAATTGTAATAATAAGTTAAGTGTATTTAATTTAGTCTATGGAGGATAGAATAAATTAAATAGCTTAATATTTATTATTTAATATTTTAGAAGTATCAAATATAAATTAATAAGAGGAGTCTTATTATTATTATTACTATTACTATTATTTAATTTCTAATAGGGATTGAGAATTAATTAATAGAAGTACTCTCACATGTGTTAGGTTTGTATATAGCGCGAACATGCAATCAAATTATATAAATAGTGCGGAAGCGCGATAAAACGGATTTTAAAATTTTTTATACAAACCATCACCATGATCATTGATGTGATAAAAATATGTAGTTAGTGCACAGTGTCAAATTGAATAACTGGCAAGTACAGGTCGAACCCACAAAGACTAGATTAATTTTAATGTATCCTTAATATCTATTTTAGGCGAATTAGAAATAAAGATTGAAAATCAATTAACTATAATTAAACTAACTAATAATAAGGAAGCAATCTAGGAATTCAAATCCATTAAATTAATAAACATAATAAGTAATTTAATCTCTTCTATATTTATAACTTAATTATGATTTTGATCTCCCTTCCCTTTTAATATAGTAATTTTATAATTAACGTGGGCAAGCAATAGACTATGAAAATTTAAGAATTAAACTATAACCCATCAAAACTTCTTTGAAGCAAGCATGGATTATGAAAAACTCATATCTTAACAATAATCTTAAAATTACATAATAACTATAAAACGAAGGTATTTCAATAATGAAACACGAAGGCGAAATCAATTAAACATAAAAGCATAAATAATAGAAGAGATAAAAATTATTATCATGGAATAATTATTTAATTTCATCTTCATCCTAGATTAAAGAAATTAACAAGACATGAAAATAAATAAACTAACTAAGATAAAGAAAGAAGTAGAAACTTAAAAATATAAATAAGAAAACTCCCTTTAACTAACGATCCTCCAACGAACGTACAATGAAGAAATAATTTAATTTACTTCTACTCCTAACCTAAACTGATACCTCCTTCTCTCTAAAACAAGAGACCTATTTATAGGGAAAATAAATTTGTGCCCTAATTTACATTCATTGAACTTGGCCTCTTTTATTTCCTTTTTGATTTCAATCTCTATTATGGTAATCTCTCAAGAGTCCCTTTCCATGTAGGTTTCAACTGTGAACACCCCCCAAATTCAGGTTCTTTGAACCTCGAATTCAGTGCTCACGATTCCACTTCATACAACACCTTTAAACAACATATAATGACTAATGCGGAAAAATAATAAACATATGTTGTTCATTACAAAAGGTTAACTAAGTCCCAAGGTCTACAACCTTTAAACAAAAATATAACTCGACTACCTTATAGTGCAAAAGGTTTGCAACTTACCACAGCAGCTTGTTTCCACAATAAAACACTATCAGCATCTACCGAAACTACTCGACTGTAGTTCCTTAGCTCTTCAAAATAATCGAATGCTCGTTCTTATCTGAAAAGGAGTTCATGATATAGTAAGGGTGAACAACTAACTTTGCTCAGCAAGTTAAAAATAAACAACAAACGATATATCATGAATGAAAAGAATAAACTTCTTTGGATTTCACAATATACAATAATTGTGAATAACTGTCAACCATATTACTTCTAGGAGATTAACTGAAAAGCTGATAATCTCAACATGCAATAATAAATTTGAGAGCGATATCAATAATGATAGCTTTAAATAAACACTTGCAAGAATGAATAACTTTAAGAACTGATATTCAAAAACCCATGGTAAAGAATATTTACTGCTGAGTGGTCACTATAGACCGTGAACAGGGTTGAGGGCTTGTCCCAGGTCTTTCTCCTGGAATACCCTCGTGAGAACTTCTCCAGGTCTTAACTGGACATCTCATGAGAACTTCCCCAGGTCTTAACTGGGGCATATCTCAGAGTAGTTTTAACAGTTAAAAACAACCGTAAACACTCAGCTGGATACGCAAGGTGGCCAAACCTCTTGTACCCAATGTATATGCATAACATTTAAAAATTTTTGGTTGCGCGCTAAGATCGAATTAACGACATCAAAATCCCTTTTTGTAAGGGTTGTTTCTGCTCAGTATGATTCATAAGAATCCGCACCCTCAATGGTTTGGATAGCCTTCAACAATATTCAAATCAATGAATTTAAAATATACAAATGTCTAGCCAAAAACAATTGGCATAGACTACTTCTTTAAATAGTTCTTATTAAGAACTCATGCAAATAAATGTCTAGCTGAATCAATTAGCATAGACTTACTCCGTAAATGGTTCATCTTTAGAACAACATAAATCAATGTCTAGCCGAAGCAATTGGCATAGACTTGCTTTTTTAAATAGTTCAAAATTCAGAACATGACTTGCATGTGCACGAATGTGCGAATAACAATAAATAATATGATATAGAATAATAATATACAATAATTATTCCAGCTTACAACTAAACAGTCTATAATCAATACAATCGCGACATTAAACAATTTTAATATAAGATACTTGCTCAATAATAATATGAGTGAAGGTAGGGAACTTGCATAATACACCACATCCTGCTCGAATGTAAATTGAGTAGGGTTAAAGGAACTTGCCTGATAGACGAGTGTCGACGCCGGGTTTAGTCTTTTCCAATTTTAGCCTTTTGATTGAATGATTTTTTGGAAAAGGTCGGCATTAATGTCGACGGGGTTTTGAAAGATCGTTTTTTTTTATGATGAACCAATTGACCAGAGTCGCCAGTTGGTATATTTGAAATGGATGTACCAACTCATTCGAGTTTTCGTTTTTTTTTATAAATCGCTGGCTCATATGTGACTCCGAATTAATTGGTCTTCAAACCGAGATTCATAGAGTTTCGGGGGCTTGCTTAAGCGAGGAGAAGGTGTTAGGCACCTACCCCCCGACTTCCGTGGAAACACGGTTACCGCAATCTTGATGCTTTTCCAATCCTTTAATTCTTGAATGTGTGTGTGTGTATGTGCGCGTGTGGATGTGTGTGTGTGTGTGCCTACGTGAATGTCCGTGGTGAATTTGCATGAAGAAAACCATTTGGATTTTGATGAAAAGTCGTGCTTTCTTTTGAGAATGCTCTAGAAATGTCATTTGGCTTAATCGAGAAAGCTTTATGAGAAAGGTTTGATTTTAATTGTCAAAAACTTATGAGATTTTCATTTAGGTGTCGTTTTGGCAAAAAACAAGAGTTTTCTAAACCTTCATCAAAATAGGAATCGAGATCTATACGTTGCTTTCGTAAATAGCACGGTAAGGCAAACTTCTAGGATCTCTTTAACCCTATGCACAAAGATTTAATAAAAACATTACTTATTTTTATAAAATCATTTTTTGTGATGTTTTGAAAACGATTTTTTTCTTTTAGCCTTCTCGTTAAATAGGAATCGACATTCATTAGCGTTTCCAAATTTTAGCCTCATGGTGCTAATAGCCTAGTTTGATTGATTTTATGAAAATCTTATCGTTTTAGCCTTTGAAATCAATTTCGTGTCGTAAATCAAATCAAGCATTAAAAATGCGTTGGGGTTATTCATGGGCATGTAAGCCATCAAAATAACCCCGAACGCCAACAATCGCATTACTTTCACTATGACAGGGCCTTAAACACGATTCTAGCCTTAGCGTCGTTTTAAGGCCCGACGATTACATATTTTACAATGAAAAATTACATCGTTCCTACTTCTTACATCAAAAGAGGTCCATCATCAGATTTGGACCACGGGGTCGCTTTTCTTAGGCTCACAACCAAATTTTCCACACACCCACAAACGGATATTACAAGAAATAACCAAACACGGATAATCTAACAATACCAAGACATCCTAAAATAGCGATCTAAAGGAACCACGCCCAATATAGCACCGTAAAACAACCAAAAAATCAATAAATAAATATCATCAGGTTATTAGGAAGAATTTTGTTCCGATGAAAACCCTCACTAATAATCCCTAATTCATTGTTTCCACCATAAATTATATGAAAAACTACATTTAATTTTGACCAAATGATATGATAGAAATTGCAAGGAATAAAGAGATTTTCACCTTGCAAATGAGATCAAAGTGGATGTAAACTTGTGTATTTTGAATAGAAGAAGAAAGTATATGTGATACAATCAAATCAAAAAGAATATAAATCCTCTCTTTTTTCTTCCTTTCTCTCCTATTTTTGTTGTAAAATTATGCTACTTTCTCTCTCAATTTTCGTGCTGCTGCTGCTTATTCTTTTTCTTCTTCCGATCTACCAACTCCCTGTATCGGTGAATGAAGGGAATGTGCTGAAGTAGGCTGGCTAAGTCCAGCCGCGCCATGCACTCAGCCCGCCATGCACTTTAGTTATTTAATTCTCCTCGGTTTCTGCACCGCACCTTGATTCTCGCGTCGTGCTGTCGGTTTTCGCCGAAAGGCTTGTATTTTGCAGTCCGGGAATTACTGTGAGGCGTGACACATTATTCAGGAATGCTCATTTCGGATGGCCTTGTTGTCACGTCGGTTTTGACTGTAAATCATCGCGGTGGCGTCGAGTGTTCGCACTAGTGCCCATTCTTCGCTCCCGCAGGCCGGTTCAATTGACGATTTTGCCCTCCTGTCACGGTTAGCATAGGGAACGCAAAATTTGGGTGTCTACAGCTGCCCCTCTTTATCATGTTTATGAAATGTTAAATGAAATGAACAGGATAAAGAATAGACACTCGATGCATGAATGACAGTGCACAAGAATGACAATACATACGTGATGCAACACATATGACTTATGATGCAACGTAAGATGTAAGACATGCAAAATATTCGATGCGGATGATCGTCTCGTCGGGGTCGGGTCTCGTATCCGGTCATCCGTCTCGTAATCGCCGGGTTTCGTCGCCGGTCGATCGTCCTGTCGGGGCCGGGTCTCGTATCCGGTCACCCATCTCGTAATCGCCGGTTATTGTCGTCGGTCGATTGTCTTGTCGGGGCCAGTTTCGTCGCCGGTCACCCATCTCATAATCGCCGGTTATCGTCGACGGTCGATCGTCTTGTCGGGGCCGGGTTTCGTCGCCGGTCACACCCATCTCGTAATCGCCGGTTATCGTCGCCGGTCGATCGTCTTGTCGGGGCCGGGTTTCGTCACTGGTCACCCATCTCGTAATCGCTGGTTATCGTCGCCGGTCGATCGTCTTGTCGGGGCCGGGTTTCGTCGCCGGTCACCCATCTCGTAATCGCCGGTTATCGTCGCCGGTCGATCGTCTTGTCGGGGCCGGGTTTCGTCGCCGGTCACCCATCTCGTAATCGCCGGTTATCGTCGCCGGTCGATCGTTCTGCGAGTGCCGGGTCTCATATCCGGTCACTCGGTCGAATTGAGAAGCCGTGTTCGACATCCGATTCATCAAAATCTCGTATTTTATTACCAAATTATGAGTCAAATGGGCTTTAGGATCGATTAAGCTTGCATTGGACCAAGGGGGAATCACTGGGCCCAGCCGCAGATTGATCTGCGGCCAGCCGCCTCCCAGATCTATCACTTTCATTCGTACCCCACGCGATTTTCACACCTTTGCTCGTCCCTTTTGCTGACTTTTCCGATCTTTTCGCAAAAAAACCGCTCCGGTTAGATCTATCTAACGCACTACAGGTAACACTTTTGACCGATTGTTTTCCAATTTCGTCAATGTTTTTGCTATACATTTGGCTATTTGCATGCTTAGAGATAGAAATGTATGCTTTATAAATGCTATGCTATATATTATTGTATATACATGCTATGTATCAACTGTGTGAGTCCTATTTTATGCTCATGATGCTGTCACACATATCTGTTGTTTCTTTTTGAAAGAAAATCATGCATTATGGTCCTTTTACATGTTGCAATTACCCATATGAATGCAATTTTGACCTGTTGTGGCTTGGGATCTTTGAAAAACATGCTTGGCTATGCATAGGATGTCCATTTTATAGACGAAACTCTGCCGATTTTTTTTATATTTTAAATATAGTAAACATGCATCATGCTGCATTAATTCTATGATGATGATAGGAAATTAGAATGTTTATGACATAATTCAAAATAGAATTTACCTCCCCTTTCGCCTGATCTATTCCAGCTATGGATCCTGACATTCCCAGTAGCTCCACCGCGTCTCGGACCTCGGGCGTTCGCCGCCGTAGGGTTGCACCCATTCCTGCCTTGCCCCGGACCCGCCAGGCTCGCCGACTGGCGGAGGCTGTCATCCGTCCCGATCACCCCGATATTGAAGAGGCTGCTCTTTCGGACGTTGCGGTAGAGGGGCCATCCTCCAGCACACCAGCTCCATCTCCTCATCGCGCCCTGTCTGGCGCCTCTGTGCAGATACCCGATCTATTGGGTCGGGATCTCAGTCGTCACCCTTCAGCATCTCTTGTGGCTAATGAGGTATATTCAATTCTACTCTAATTTTATTCTCAATTTCTCAATTTCGGTTCGTATCTGGACTGACCCATTAGTGATTGCCACAGGTGCCCGAGTTTACTCAGCCGAGGGGTAACTGGTTTAACATTTACTCCCTCTACACGGCTTTGCACAACGATTACCGCGTAGTGGTAGATGCCTGGGGTTTTCGTCATTTCTTCACCATCATTCCGCGCCAGTGCCCCTGGGGTTATATGCGGGCTCTGTCCGAGAGATGGTTTCACCAGACCCAGTCCCTTCATCTTTTGGACTGTGAGGTTGTGCTGACTCCCTGGGACTGGAGGTACATTACGGGCATCGAGTTTACCGGATCCCGCGTCCCTCTGGATCTTCACATCACTCCAGCAGAGGTCCGAGCTTTACTGGATTTTGCTGCCGATGATCGGGTTTTCAAGGCCCGCAGCATTCGGTCTGGAGCTTTGGCTGTGGACGCTGTTGGAGGCATATATGCGACGCCATTCCCAGCAGATCGGGTCACTCGTGATATTCTGCTTCGACGTCTGTTCCTGACCATTATGAGGGGTTGTTTCCTAGGGAACAACTTCTCTACCATTCATTTCAGCGTCGTCGGAGCTGTCAGGGACGTAGACCGGATTGGCGACTATGATTGGGGGTCCTTCACCTTTGCTTACTTCCTCCACGGTCTTCACCTACGCTCGGAGGGACAGACAGATGCCTGGCTCGGATTCTATCACTTTCTGCTAGTGAGCCTTCTTTTCCTCTTTTCTTACCGTACTTCCTTTCATTTCATTTCTCTTTTCTGCATTGGTTGGTTACTCATGCCTTTCCTTGTTTCTGTTCACAGTTCTGGGCCTACGAGCAACTTCCGTGCCTGAGGCCCGTCACTACTCTTGGCCTGGACACTTATCCCCGGGGTCGGCGATGGCATCATAGCACTTTGGAGGAGGTCCCGGTATCTGGCAGCTTTGTCCACTGTCGCATTCAGCTGGAGCTGATCACTGCTGCGGAGGTCATCTGGACTCCCTTATCTTTCCGAGCATTTGGCTGTGGGGTTCACCGATGGATATCCTTCTGGCCCGGAGTTCGCACTTTCCACCCGCCGTCTCACTTTGCAGAGTGTCGGAGGATGGGTGATGTATTTGGGAGAGCGCGCATTCAGATGCGTGACTGGAGAGATCCGCATCCCGCATTCTCTTCCTTTCACTACATCCTGGCCGCTGGATTCTCAGCCTTCGGAGATCATGCTCGCGGGGGAGGATGGCCCGATGCTCTCTACGGGTCCCAGTACGAGTGAGGCTTTTCGGACCTGGTGGATGCCTCGTACTATCGGTCCTCAAACTCGGGCCACTTTCTTTCTTGGGGATATGGTTCCCAGCTCGGTGATGATGACTGATTGGGTCGCATGCGTTCGGAGTCCCACCCATGCTGAGCAGATTGCCACTCTGACCCGTCAGGTGGAGTAGCTGTCCTTATATCTTCGGCTGTTGGGCCGGACCCCAGAGGATGCCTACGCCTACGATCCTGACAGTGCGGGTTATGATGCAGGCCCGAGCTCATCTGATGCCACAACGCAGCCATACATTCCTGACATGAATTTTGGACCTCCGACTTCGACGACTCCAGGGGATCAGTTCGAGGATCCTGCCTTCTTAGATGACCTCACCTTTGATTAGATCAGGTTAGGATAGGGTCTCTTGTACCTGAACCTGTTTACATTTTATTCTCTCTTTTTTCATTTCATGCACTATGTATTGAACTCTTTTATTCATTTATGCACAGTTTTTATCTTTATGAAATTCACTTGTTTTATTATTATCTGTACGATGCATGCTTTTTATTTATGGATAGAAATCCCTGTACAGTCTTTTTGATACTATTTTTCCACAGATGTCATCCTCAGATGTCGTGGTACGTTTGGATCCCATTCCTCCCACAGGGTTGATTGGCAGTCTCCTCCGCTGGTTGGACAGTTTATCGCCGGCCGATAGGATTATCGCAGATGATCTTTTGGGACATTCTTGGTCCTTATTATCCTTTCAGGTGCCAGCGGGCTTTGTGGAGGGTATTCTGAGCTATTGGGCCCCTGCCCGTTAGGTGTTCAGGTTAGGGACAGTAGAGCTGACCCCCATTCTCGAGGAGTATGCTCGCTTTACCGGTTTGCCCTTGGACGGTCCTTGCGCCAGGGTCACAGTTGGTCCCATGCGCCGTCAGTTCTTGACTTTCACTGGGTTGCGGAGGACAGCTCTGCTATCGGTGGTCACATCAGACCATCTGGTTTCTCTTCATTTTTTGATTGACCGATTCGGCTCACCCGACAGTTTTCACCTATTTCCTGGTGATTTTTCCGTATTCGAGGAGCGCTGGGGTGCCTTGAGATTAGATGTTTTGATGGCCTGTGTCGTCTCATTTTTGTACTTGCCAGCAGGACCTGATCAGTTGGACATGCGAGTTGTCGCGACCGTTAGAGCCCTCCAGGAGGATCACACCATTCTTCCTATGATATTGGCGGATACCTACATGTCAGCCTCATATTGCCAGTCCTTCCGAGGCAGAGCATTCAGAGGGAGCTCTACTTTGTTATACATGTGGTTTATGAGCCATCTCAGTCCCATCGGCCATTTCCGTCGCCCAGGGTTTTGCTTCAGCCATGACATAGCCACGCAGTTTTCGTTTCGTCCCGTGAGCCGTACTAATGCGGCCTCCTAGATGTCATTTTTATCGGTCATTGAGGATCCTTTTCATCTCCTGATCTACTCGGGTTATTACTCCTTCATGAGCTTCTTGACTCACGTGCCCAACCTGGATTTCATCCCTATTGCTGGCTTGAGGGGTGTGACGACTTATCAACCCTTGGCGGTTACAGGGCAGTTTGATCAGACACAGGATTTTCACCCTTTCACGGGTGCGGCCGCCTACCGATTCCTTATATCATCCCAGACAGAGAGGGATTTACTGCGGGTATACGATCTTTGGTCTCGCAGGATCTTTGCCGAACATAGTGAGGGTTGCCACCTCCAGACATTTGCTTACGTGCAGTGGTTGCGCGGAGACTTGGATCCGACTGGTTTGAGTCAGACTGGGGCCTTTGATGACTCTGGAGTGATTTTCCCAGTTGATACCACAGACCACTCCATCTCAGCTGATTCTGCCCCAAGTCGGGTTACTGAGGATACCCGACTCCGCCTGGCCTTGATTACTACTGAAGCTGAGAGGGATGCGCTCTTGTCGAGAGAGATGATGCCATTCTGGCTAGAGACGCTGCCATTGCTAACAGAGACGCCATTGTATTTCAGGCCAGGGTAGTTATAGATGCTCATTCTGGGACTGTCAGCCGAGCCACTGCTTTGTTGGACCGCATCGACATGATGGGACAGCAGATTGCAGGGGACGCTGATGCTTCGGATCTATCCACCACTTTATCCACCCTGCTTCAGTTAGTTGCAGATTTGTAGATTGTTTTATTTCCTGCATAGACTATGTTAATTTCATCGGTTATTGAAGAAGAAATCTTGTAACAAAATGACTTATATATGTAGACATGTATTTAAATTTAGTCATTTTTCCTTTTTGTCGTATCGTTGCCTTTCATTGGATCCTCATTTTATCCAGTTAATCATGATTTTGACATTTTGCCTTCTTTCTCCTCTCAAGTCTTGATGGAGATTTGACAGATATTGCTGCACACCCTGTCGATTTCATCGGATTGGGTCTTAGATTTTGGATAACTGTCTGGTTGGATCAGGGTTATGCCATTTGGGATGAGGCTGATTAGGCGGCTGGTTTCGAGAAGGTTTTGAGGGTGTAAAAAGGTTTATCTGGCTGTTGGGAATTGGTTTTGTTTAGGGAAAGGATTATTTTTAAGGGATCGGACCGTGCCATGATGGCTGCCTACGTACCCCCACAAGTTGGGAGATCAGGTCCTACGTAGTTCGTTCTCAAAGAAAAAGGGAAACTGATGATTCAAGCGTAGAACCGCTTCACCGAGTCGGAATTGAGGGGTTGTGGAAATACCTCACCATCCATTTCTTGCAATATGAGGGCTCCTCCGGATAACACTTTCTTAATCACAAAGGGTCCTTCCCAGTTCGGGGCAAACTTCCCCTTGGCTTTGTCTTGACAAGGCATGACTCTTTTTAGCACCAAATCATTTTCCTTGAACTTCCAAGGTCTGATCCTTTTGTCGTATGATCGAGAGATCCTTTGTTGGTATAACTGACCGTGCCA
The DNA here is from genome assembly GCA_034770075.1 of Aralia elata. Lineage (NCBI taxonomy): Eukaryota > Viridiplantae > Streptophyta > Magnoliopsida > Apiales > Araliaceae > Aralia > Aralia elata. The sequence goes on along the minus strand of CM068384.1, from coordinate 53,079,450 downwards.
AACAGCAGCCACCCTCCTTTCATCAATTAGGGCCAATTGGTCGTATCGACTCTGCATCCAATCCTCCTCGCTTATCTGAGCATCGATCACTATTCTGAGGGACGCCATCTCAACCTCAATTGGCAGAACGACCTCCATTCCATACACCAAAGCGTAAGGGGTTGCCCCTGTAGAAGTACGCGTTAACGTTCGGTATGCCAGCAGGGTGAGGGGTAGCAGATCCGGCCATCCCCGATGATTAGCAGACATTTTTGCCATGATCTTCTTGATGTTCTTGTTTGCAGCCTCTACTGCCCCATTCATCTTAGGACGGTAAATGACAGAATTTAGGTGTTTGATCTTAAACTGGTCGCATAATCCCTTCATGAAGGCATTGTTCAAATTCTTGGCATTGTCGGAGACCAAAACCTCAGGTTGCCCGTATCGACAAATGACATTATTCCTGATGAAACCGACGATGACCTCCTCAGTTACTTTGGGGAAAGAAGCTGCTTCTACCCATTTGGTGAAGTAATCGATCATGACGAAAATGAATCAATGCCCGTTGCTTGCTTTGGGCTCTATCGGTCCGATTACATCCATTCCCCACATTGAGAATGGCCAAGGGGAGGTCATACAGTGCAGTTCATTGGGAGGTGTATGGATCACATTGTCGTGCGCCTGGCATTGATAACACTGTTTGACATGATCATCGCAGTCGGCTTTCAGTGTTAACCAATAATGCCCCGTTCTCAGATCTTTTTGGCCAGCATCGGTCCACTCATGTGTGGCCCACACACTCCACCATGTGTTTCATTCATAATCTTTTGGGCCTGCGTTCAATTTACTCATTGCAACAGTCCCAACCCAGCATCCCTCTTGTAGAGTGAATCCCCACTCAGGTAAAACTTCATTGCCATCTTTTGGATCCTTATCCTCTTAGCTCGGCTCGCCTGGTCGGGAATGGATCTATCCCTCAGATATTCCCTTATGTCGTGATACCAAGGCTGCTTTGGCAGAACCACCTCATCTGATAATACTGCAACATGTTCCTCGTATGCCGGGGCATTCTGTACTGCTATCTCAATCTGTGGAACATCTTTTCTTTTGATTATATGGATTAAGGAAGCCAGCGTTGCCAACGCATCCGCAAAATCATTCCGTCCCCGGGGAATATGGCGGAAAGCGATATCTTCGAACTCTTGCATCAATTGGATAACACAACGATGGTATGGAAGTAATCGGAGCTCTTTTGTGTTATACTCCCCGATCGCCTGCTTGATTACCAGTTCTGAATCCCCGAACACCGCCAGTCTTTTCACTCCCATATCGCGGGCAAATCGGAGTCCCAATATACATCCCTCGTACTCAGCTGTGTTGTTCGAATTGTTGAACTGCAATTTAGTGGCCACGGGGTATTGCTCTCCGGTGATAGAGACCAGGACTGCTCCGGCTCTTGCCCCTTCGGCATTCATGGCACCATCAAAATACAGCTTCCAGAACTGCCCCTCGTCATCACATTTCGCGTGTAATATCCAAAATACATCCTCGCCCGGCAAAGGAGTTTCTAAAGGCTCCATCCCCCCTGATGGCGTTTCTGCCAACTGATCTGCAATTCCCTGCCCCTTCATGGCTTTCTGAGTTATGTATACAATGTCGAACTGTTGTAAGATTAACTGCCATCTTGACAGTCGACAGTTCAGCATGGGCCTTTCAAAAATATATTTCAGGGGATCCATTCTTGATATCAGGTACGTAGTATGCCCATGGAGGTAGTGCTGTAATCTCCCTGCAGCCCAGGCCAAGGCACAACAGGTTTTCTCGATGGGAGTGTAATTTTGTTCACATCGGCTAAATCTCTTGCTGAGGTAATAGATGGCCTGCTCTTTACCTGCTTCATTCTTCTGTCCCAGCATACACCCCATCGCAATGACATTGACCGATATATACATGAACAGAGGGATCCCATCCTTCGGGGGTACCAGCACTGGTGCCTCTGTCAGCTTCTTTTTAATAGTCTGAAAGGCTTTCTGACATTGCTCATTCCATTCTTGGGAAACATCCTTCCTTAATAGTTTGAAAATCGGCTCGCATGTAGTCGTCAAGTGGGATATGAAGCGGCTGATGAAGTTTATTCTTCCCAGGAATCCTCTTATCTCCTTCTCTGTGTGAGGTGCTGGCATATCCACAATGGCCTTAATCTTCGCCGGATCCTACTCAATGCCTCGATCACTAACTAGGAATCCCAAGAGCTTACCCGACTGCACTCCGAAAGCACACTTTGCTGGATTGAGCTTCAAATTATACTTTCTGAGCTGATCGAATAGCTTTTTGAGATGGGTTATATGATCAGATTCTACCCTTGACTTCACGATAATGTCATCCACGTAGACCTCTATCTCCTTATGCATCATGTCGTGGAACAGGGCCATCATGGCTCTCTGATAAGTAGCCCCTGCATTTGTGAGACCGAAAGCCAACCGTCTATAGCAGAAAGTGCCCCAAGGGGTGATGAACGCGGTCTTTTCCCGATCTTCTTCTGCCACCATTATCTGATGATACCCCGCAAAGCAATCAACAAAAGAGTACATCTCGTACTGGGCCGTGTTATCCACCAAGATGTGTATGAAAGGCACTGGGAAGTTATCCTTGAGACTGGCTTTGTTTAGATCTCTATAGTCTACACATACCCTCACCTTCCCTCCTGGCTTAGCCACTGGGACTACATTGGACAGCCATTCTGGGTACGTGGATACCATAATGATTCCGGCCATGAACTGCTTGATGATCTCTTCCTTCACTTTTAAGCTCCACTCTGGTTTCAACTTTCTTAATTTCTGCTTGACAGGCCTGAAACCCTCCTTGATGGGCAACCGGTGTACCACAATGTCGGTGGACAATCCGATCATATCCTCATGAGACCAGGCAAAGACATTCTCATATTGGCTTAGCAACTCAGTTATTTCTGCTTTCTGGCTAGGGGTAAGGTCCGTCCCTATCTTGAGTTCTTTTGGCTTGTCAGGGGTTCCGATATCTATGGTGATGATTTGGTCTAGGTTGGGTTTGGGTTTATCCTCGACCCATCCTTTGATCTCATCAGGCGCGTCGTCGTAATCTGTCTCGTCTTGGTCAATGGCCATTAAATCGAAATCCAGCTCAATGTCAAAATCATAATCATCATTCAAATTTGAAAGACCGTTTGTTAGGCAAGGATTACTCAAATTGGTACACCTGACGTGAAACAAAATATTTGTCATATATAAGTTATTTTCCACAACGATCACAATTCGGATAACATGACGAAACAACATAATTATGCAAAATACAAAGCAACAAAAATAAACTTCTTCATCCTCCCATCTTCTGGGGCCTACCACCATGATGTCGGGTTTTACCCTTGTTTGGATATCACTGGTTTCATGGTCCAGTTGTCGACGGTCAGGTCAGATGAAATGTGCTGGATAAAAGGGGGTTTCACATCGAAAACTTCCCCGATGATTACGGCTACGTCGCCTGAGTCCTTCTTCCTACCTTCTTCAGGAATAATTAGCCCTGCCCAATCGATGACAGGCACACCTTGTTGGGCTCCCGGTGGCGTGGTGACGTCCTTCCCCTCCCCATTGCCTATTAACTGTCCGGGAATATAGCACCTGGTTTAAACTTTTGCGCGACCTCCTGTAGGAAACTTTCCCTCCTGGTCGACTCATCACTTGCGGGGGTTAACCCTTCATTCCCTGACCCAGTCACAGGCTCGCTAGTCCCTTGCTCATTGTTGACCTTGGTCATCGGACTGCCAGCCAGTCGAATCGAAGCCGCACCTTGACGGTGTCTCCGTGCTACGCCTTCATGATATCCCAACCCTGCCTTACTTATCTGATGGGGTAGTTGAATGGGCTTGGCGATTCCTTGACTGCTCTTTCCTAACCCCTGTCCAGGCTGGAAATTCATTTTCATTATTTCCTTCGCAACGAAGGTAAGTTTTGGAGAGACCTTAGGTTTCACGGCTGGAGCTCCCAGGCATCTGTAGTGGGGAGTGCTAATTTCCAGTGCCTGAAAGCTGGCAGGTGCCGTCGACTCGTCCACATTAATCACAGGCAGGCCATTCCTGGAAGGAGAAGGGTCATCACACTCCGCTGAGATCGTCACTTGATTCCCGTCGATGATAAGTTTGATTTGCTGGTGTAGTGTGGAAGGAACTGCCCCGACCATGTGTATCCACGGCCTCCCTAATAACAGGTTATAACTTGCCACAATGTCTAGGACTTGGAAAGAAATATCAAAAGTACAAGGTCCTATTTCTACCGGCAATTCTATCTCTCCAATGGTATCCCTCCGAGATCCGTCGAAGGCTCGGACCACCACATGACTGGCCCGTAGGCGCTTAGGATTGATGTTCATCTTCTCCAATGTACTGAGGGGACAAATATTCAACGCCGATCCCCCATCAATCAGCACCCCATTCATGATATAACCTGAGGAGATTACCGCAATATGCAACGGTTTTCGATGCCCCCTTCCCTCCTTGGGGATATCATCATCTGTAAATGATATTACATCACTCTCCAACAGATGGCCCACCAGACGGCCGAAACCTTCCTTGCTAATTTCTTTGGGAATGTATGCCTCCTCCAGGACTTTCGCCAGACTCTTGCAGTGATCATTGGACGATAACACCAAGTCCATGATTGATGTCAGGGTCGACTCCTCGCTTAATATTTGGATCCTTCTTGCTTCCGGATGATCCATCCTCCTCAAGAATTCTATGGCTTTTTCCTCGAAGATCTCTTCATTTTTCTTCGTTTTGTTCTCAAGGACTTGTCCAGGAAGATACAAAGGATTCCCCCTTGTTGTCATATAAGCACAACTGGCCGCTTCCTCTGACACCCCTCCATAATTCCATGGTACCGTCTTTAGACTGTGGACAGGGATTTGTGGCCTTGCTGCAAGGGTGAAGGGTTTTGGAGCCGTTAACTTGACAGGCCCCCCTGTGATATTTCTGCTTACCCCCATCAACCTAATTGGCGCTTCCCGTGCACTCCCGTGATCACTTAACATGTTGATCATTTCATCAATTTTCTTCACATAATTTAGCCTTGGCGGCCCCTCGGCTTCACTAGCTTCTGCCACATTGACCCCCCTCCATCATGCCTAGGCAGGGGATTGATCTTAACATTTGGGGAGTCTGGCTGTTCCACCACAATTTCCCCACTATCAATCAAGTTCTGAATTCTGTGCTTGAGCGTCCAACATTCCTGTGTATCATGACCCGGAGAACCTGAATGGTATGCGCATTTCTTGCTTGGGTCAAACCTTCTTCCATTCGGGTCACTCGGGGGTGCCAAATCGACTATTTTCCTCTGGGCTATCAATACTGCCAACACCCGCTCAAGAGGATCCTCGAGGGGGGTGAATACTCGATTTTTCGAGGCCTCGAATCTCCTTCGCCCATCCGCCCTCTGATCAGTGAAGTTAGGCTGTCGGGATGGCCCCACTCTCTGCACTTGTACTGGAGGATTGTTTTCTGCCTTCCTAGCCGATCCCTGCAGGATGAGGGAAACATCTTCTTCCTTCTTCTTTTGGACCCTACGGGAAGTGTTGCCATAGTTTCCACTCTGTATTTGTTCTGCAGCTGTTTCCAAAGCCGTGAAATCCCGAATTTTGCCAGATTTCAACCCCATATCCACCATTTCTCCGTGTTTAATCATCTCAGCAAAGGGTCTTCCAATCCCTGATATAACCCGCTCATAATAAGGAGCCTCTTGAATATCCACGAAGGTCATCACCATCTCCGACTCGCTCATTAGGGGATTCACCTGTGCGGCCATACCCCTTCATCGTTGCGCATAATCCCTGAAAGATTCCCTTGGTTGCTTCTTGATTTTTGTCATTTGGTATCTATCAGGGGCCATTTGTGCTTGGAAGCTATACTGTGTTAAGAAGGTGTGGGCCAACTCTTCCCAATTGTGGATCCGGGCATTATCAAGACGGGCATACCAGATTCTCGCCTCTCCCGTCAGGCTCTTTTGGAATAATTGCATTCTTAGACCCTCGTCTTCTGCATAAGATCCAAGTTCCCCGATGTATATTTTCAGATGTGTATAAGGATCCCCCTTCCCATTGTATTTCTCAAATTCGGGAATTTTAAATTTCTCAGGGTATCTGGTTCCCGGGAAGACACATAGATCTGAATAGTTAACCCTGCCTAGGGAGCCTATGCCTTTTAGAGATTGTATGGTCTCCTCTATTTGTTTCATTTTCTTCCGGAGGTCGTCAGTGTCTACTTCCTCTGGGATAGTAATCACTGTCCGGTCAGGTATAGGGATGACCTTTGGGATGACGGGTTCGCCCTTAGGTTGGGGTGGATCCTCTTTAGGTGGATCCTGTCTAGGTAGCAATTGTTCCTTCAGCATTATGGCCATCTCCAGCATCTGTTTCTTAAAGTCATCAAATTCCTCACGAGATATGGAACCAGGATGAGTAGGTGGAAGATCAACCATTTCAGATGTAGAGTTTTTAGCCCTTTTAGATTGCGAACGCGTTTGAGGAGCAATCCTACAGAAACAATGGTTCGAAGTTTAGTCCTGGGGAATGAAAAATGTGGATGCACGTTAAAGCTGTAACTTTTGTGTTTTTAGGTTTTTTAATTTTTCCCTATAAAACAGAAAGTTAGTAGTCCTTTAATGCAATAACAAATGCTAAACACGACATTATTATGCTTCCCCAGCCGTTCCCTGCAAAACATAGAGGTTAGTAATTTCTCTTGACAGAAGGGGAGGCATATATGAATGGGATCATGACATTTATACGCGTGAACGTAAAAAGGCATGAAGAGACTTTTCCTGCGTTGGGTTAATCTGAGGCTGACCTATCCTAGGGTTACTCTCACGGGCTTTTCGGCATGAAGGTCCCCAAATCTTCGTAATCTACTCGTTTAAGTCCTTTCGATTGGAGCGGATTTAGGTGGTGCGTTTCCTGAGCCATCTCCGGGGAGCAGCCCCTTCGAGTCCAGTAATAAGCAACCGACAGGTTCGCCTCAGGAGGAGGTACACTCTCAACATACATTCACATTCATCGTCCTCACCGTATGCAAATGATTACTTTAAAGTAAAGCCATTCCATTCAATTATTCATTTATTGGACAAAACACACATTCACACAACAACAGTACAAAAGATCAAAATATCGCATGCACACATATATTCATGAATTTTTTAAGGATAGGATAGCATCAAGATTTGAACGCGGCTTAAGCCCTCTAATGTCCCCAGCAGAGTCGCCAGCTGTCGACGCCGGGTTTAGTCTTTTCCAATTTTAGCCTTTTGATTGAATGATTTTTTGGAAAAGGTCGGCATTAATGTCGACGGGGTTTTGAAAGATCGTTTTTTATGACGAGCCAATTGACCAGAGTCGCCAGTTGGTATATTTGAAATGGATGTACCAACTCATCCGAGTTTTCGTTTTTTTATAAATCGCTGGCTCATATGTGACTCCGAATTAATTGGTCTGCAAACCGAGATTCATAGAGTTCGGGGGCTTGCTTAAGCGAGGGGAAGGTGTTAGGCACCCCCCGACTTCCGTGAAACACGGTTACCGCAATCTTGATGCTTTTCCTATCCTTTAATTCATGAATGTGTGTGTGTATGCGTGTGTGTGTGTGTGCCTACGTGAATGTCGTGGTGAATTTGCATGAAGAAACCATTTGGATTTTGATGAAAAGTCGTGCTTTCTTTTGAGAATGCTCTAGAATGTCATTTGGCTTAATCGAGAAAGCTTTATGAGAAAGGTTTGATTTTAATTGTCAAAAACTTATGAGATTTTTATTAGGTGTCGTTTTGGCAAAAAACAAGAGTTTTCTAAACCTTCATCAAAATAGGAATCGAGATCTATACGTTGCTTTCGTAAATAGCACGGTGGACAACTTCTAGGATCTCTTTAACCCTATGTACAAAGATTTAATAAAACATTACTTATTTTTATAAAATCATTTTTTGTGATGTTTGAAAACGATTTTTTCTTTTAGCCTTCTCGTTAAATAGGAATCGACATTCATTAGCGTTTCCAAATTTTAGCCTCACGGTGCTAATAGCCTAGTTTGATTGATTTTATGAAAATCTTATCGTTTTAGCTTTGAAATCAATTTCGTGTCGTAAATCAAATCAAGCATTAAAATGCGTTGGGGTTATTCATGGGCATGTAAGCCATCAAAATAACCTCGAACGCCAACAATCGCATACTTTCACTATGACGGGGCCTTAAACACGATTCTAGCCTTAGCGTCGTTTTAAGGCCCGACGATTACATATTTACAATAAAAATTACATCGTTCCTACTTCTTACATTAAAAGAGGTCCATCATCGGATTTGGACCACGGGGTCGCTTTCCTAGGCTCACAACCAAATTTCCACACACCCACAAACGGATATTACAAGAAATAACCAACACGGATAATCTAACAATACCAAGACATCCTAAAATAGCGATCTAAAGGAACCACGCCCAATATAGCACCGTAAAACAACCAAAAAATCAATAAATAAATATCATCGGGTTATTAGGAAGAATTTTGTTCCGATGAAACCCTCACTAATAATCCCTAATTCATTGTTCCACCATAAATTACATGAAAACTACATTTAATTTGACCAAATGATATGATAGAAATTGCAAGAATAAAGAGATTTTTACCTTGCAAATGAGATCAAAGTGGATGTAAACTTGTGTATTTTGAATAGAAGAAGAAGTATATGTGATACAATCAAATCAAAAGAATATAAATCCTCTCTTTTTTCTTCCTTTCTCTCCTATTTTTGTTGTAAAATTATGCTACTTCTCTCTCAATTTTCGTGCTGCTGCTGCTTATTCTTTTTCTTCTTCCGATCTACCAACTCCCTGTATCGCTGAATGAAGGGAATGTGCTGAAGTAGGCTGGCTAAGTCCAGCCGCAGATTGATCTGCGGCTGGCCGTAGATCAATCTACGGCTGGCCTTAGCCCGCCATGCACTCAGCCCGCCATGCACTTTAGTTATTTAATTCTCCTCGGTTTCCGCACCGCACCATGATTCTCGCGTCGTGCTATCGGTTTTCGCCGAAAGGCTTGTATTTTACAGTTCGGGAATTACTGTGAGGCGTGACACATTATTCGGGAATGCTCATTTCGGATGGCCTTGTTGCCACATCAGTTTTGACTGCAAATCATCGCGGTGGCGTCGAGTGTTCGCACTAGTGCCCATTCATCGCTCCCGCAGGCCGGTTCAATTGACGATTTTGCCCTCTTGTCACGGTTAGCAAAGGGAACGCAAAATTTGGGTGTCTACAACGAGCTACAGCTAACTAGCTTTAAATAACTCTCTTAGAATGACCTAACATTAATAGCATTGGTCCATCAATTAGTACTGCACATATATGCTTACAAAATCACTTAAGGCGATAAACACTTAATCACATAGTTAACACATTGGTTAGACATAATATTATCCTCCTTGGATAATACTTTAAACTCATTACTAAATAGTTAGTAGAACTCCAATTAATATTACTTTAAAAACAATCACCAATGAATTAATCATTAAATAACATTTTAGTTAGTCACTAATATTATTAATCCTTTTTAATAATATTTTAAATTGAAACTATTATTATTAATCATTTAATAATAATTTAAGTCATTTGATTTAATATTATTAATTCATTTAATAACATTTAAATCATCAACTATTATTAATAAAACATTTAACAAATATTAAGCAATTATTAACAATTAAAAAAAACATATAAAACAATTAAATATTAACCCTAATTATTTTTCATAATTAGGAAAATATAAAATTTAATTTCCATGTATCATCAGTATTTATCTTATATTATTATAACATTTTCCACCAATTTTCATAATTTTCTAGCATTCATAGAATTTTCTATGAATTTCCACTATTTTAAAATTAACTTTAAATAGCCTTAACAATACAATAAATATCTATGCTCTTCAATAATTTACCAAAAATTTTCAGAAATTCTGAAATAATAACATAATATTACTGCAAAATAATTTTTAGAACAAAATAATTTTTTTGTAATTTAAATTATAATTTTTAATATGCTGAAACTTCCGAAAATCATAGTAATTAGTCCGTTTATCCAAAAATTACAAATCTTATGCTCATTTTACATGAAATTTAATTCTCTACAACTTTGTAGAAGGAAGTTTTTCCAAATTCTGTACGGATCGTAGCAGATCTGGCTCGGCCGAAAATTTCGCCGGCGGCAACTTTTCCGGTCATCGATTCCTTCGACTGTACAGTTTTCCGGTGACTTTTTCGTTACTTTTCTGTCCAGATCAGTTTATCTAACACCCCATCAATTCATAATAATTATTCCACACCATTTTTGGAAAAGAAATTGTTCACTTATAATTTCGTATTTACATCACTTACATGATTTTTTTAACCTCAAATCTTATGGATGTTCACAAAATCAATTACTACAAATTATTCTACATCACAATAATAATTTCATTCATCATCTAGACAATTTCATTACATAACGAAATAATAATTTCAACAAGAAATTAATTAATTCACAGCCTAATAAAAATTACCTCTTGTTGATTAAGGTTCCAACTGAGGATTTCTATCCCTCTTCGCAATACAGAATTTTGGTGATTTTTGGTTCTTAACTCTCGGATGGTTTAGCAATATAAGGAATGGAGATGTAGAGAGAGAGGATGGGTATTTGTGCTTTGTTAGCCTAACTAAGGACAAAATACTGCACACCAAGTCTCTCTCATCTAGCTTAATAATTGATGCCACCCATGCCGACAACACACTATATATATATATATATATATATATATATATATATATATATATATATATATGAATCGTACATAATATATATTGTATAATATATATACATATTATAAGTGTGTGCAGGGTATATATGTACATAATATATTGTATAATATATATACATATTATAAGTGTGTGCAGGGTATATATATATATTATATATATATATATATATATATATATATATATATATATATATATATATATATATATATATTAACACGCGCACACACATTAAAAATCATGTATTTTTTTGTTAATGTATTTAAAAATAACAATTTATTTACTTAATTCCTTATTTAAATAATTTATTAAATTATTTAATTAATATTACACCACTATACTTGCTACAAGTATAGATATAGAAAATATATCTATACATTTTAGTATCATTACACTAGCCCCATAATGTGTACTTAGTAGGGTGGCTTAATGTGACTTGCTAGGTTTATAGCCATCATGCTACACACTTCATCACATTACAAGCTACCTTAAATAAATTAATAAAACAACCAACTAGCCTCTCTCTCTCTCTCTCACTATGTCGGCAACAACAAGGAGTGAAGGCTCCAATTTGGCTTTTCCTTTATTAATTTAATGAGTAAAAGTCCAATCAAGTACTCTACAAAAGCAACCAAGACAAGTTACTTAATAAATAAAAGAAAGAAAACAAAATCCATGATGCACTTTCTCTTTCCCAAAACTGCCAGTTACAAGGGACTTTTGTCCCACTTTAATTGTCATTCTAATTGTTTTAATAATTAAATATGCTACTAGGATCATTTACATTGGGTTGGTAATTTGACTTCAATTAAACATTCCATTTGGCTCAAAAAAAAAAAACTTGGGCTACTAATAAATCAAGTCCAATTAATTTATCCTTGGACTTTTTAATTTAACCCATGATGTCCCATTTAAATTGGTCACACATTAATTACCGAGTCCATAATCAAATGAATGTTTGGATTGGTTAATTAATTAAATAACCTAGTCCATTAGTATTAAATTACTAATTGGACCATTAAATATTATTATTAATATTTCACCTTGTTCACATTAATTAATAATCATATTAATTAATTTACAAAATTTAATTCACTCACTATATTCAATTTAATTAAATATCAAATTACTAAACACTTTATCAAAACTCTTGATATTAAAACCTTAGGGTTAGTCTACTAACTTAAATAAACTATTAGTGTGACTCCCTTTAATTCACTTTAATAATTATTCACATAAAACAATTATTTACACCCAAAAGTTTAAATTGAACCGCGAGAAATTTATGCGTTAAAATTAAATACTTTATTTAATTTATAAAGACGTTCTAAATTCTCGGTCCTTACATTCTCCCCTCCTTATAAGAATTCCGTCCCCGGAATTCAACATAAGGTTACCAACCCATTCGGATGATTCATACCCAATTCATCCTTAAAGTCTTATATGACTTTGACCGGTATTGAAATTTCTCCAATTTACTACATCTAAAGATATTGTCTTAATTACTCAAATGACCCTAGGTTATTCCTGAACCTATTTAACTTGGTGACTCATATACCAAAGAGCAACCTGACGCTGGTCCTTAAAGGATACACCTTACTGTCGTACTTATCAGTTTGTCTCATGATATTTTTTTTTTTGACATCTATTACCGAGAGTCTGGCTTTCGCACGCCTCAATACCACATTCCTTCTAAATGGGGTTCTACACCTGCTTCTATGCAACCCTTAAAATGCAACACGCCTTAAGCTTACGCAATTTCTACCATTGATTAGGCGATCGTACAAATTACCTTTATGGTTTTATCACTCATGCTCTCAACGCAATTCTACTCGGGCAAAACTTCTTCTGTTCTGTCTTTTCGTCTAAATAAGATATGTTGTGGACAACCTCAATTGCGCCTCCATTCAATCTCGAAGGCTCTTGCAGAACACGCATCGCGCATCTCGATTTATCACCAGCGTTATCGGAGCTTCCCGTCTTGGTCGAGCCTCGTTAATATGAAATTTGGTCAACTGCTCGCAGTGTAGTCTGAACATGATCTTCCAGAAGTGTGTTGATTCTGACCATCGATACATCGCGATCCGAGTAGCGCCATCTTCCTCTCACGTTCCGAAAATCTTGGCATGGGCTCGTCGCAACGAATGGGTCTTCAAAAAAAATTTTGCATTAAGCCGCTTGATCTCTTCTCTCATACTCATTCCGGTACGTTAAGGATCCTTTTCACGCACTCTTTGTACTCCTTGCCTAGTTGTAATAATTCTTAAGATCCTATCTCTTCAAATTAAATATACCATGTATTCAACCTCATACAGCCATATTCTAACCTTTATGATTGCATCTTCGATTACTTCCAGATATTCAAGGTAATCACTACCTTTTCATAACATCCGATACAAATACAATTCACACCTACTGACCTTGTCATGCTTCATAAGCATACCCTCTGAATCACCGAAAGACATACCACTAATTACGAATCCTTAGTACCATTCCTTTCAAACTACACCATTGTTTACGTAACATTATCTTGGCTTTCCAAAGCTCTTTGAACACTTTCTTGTTATCCATAACAAGTTAACGAACTTCAATCTTCATGAAATTCAATACCACACCTTCTTGGTAAATCTTGTTTTTTTTTAGAATTTTGTCTCTTTTAGAAATCACTTTTTCAACCCTTCGCGTACTCTTTCCTGTTTGGCACCTCTTGATCTTAAAATATTACTTATCTCTCAACTATAAAGGACTTGTGAACTAACCACCACTCTAGGTAATATTAACTGTATTACCCTTACAGTTGGGTAACAACTACACCTCTAATAAACTATTTCACCCTCTAACACATCAATTATCTAATCAATGCGTTTACTAACTAATGCTACCTTAGATTTTCTTAAGTCTGAAGATGCATGCTCCTCATCTGACAGTCGATCAATACCTCAGACGATTACTAAATAATACTAGCTCCTTATAAATGCTTGGAATCATCGCATTAAAGCATTTTCTACCTTCTCAATAGAATTTACTTTCTCACTTACTACTTCTACTCCATAGAAAATTCTCACTTACTCGAAAAATTTAAATAGTATAACGAAATAACACCCTCAAAGGAACAGGCAATATTCAAATCAACTAATATTTAAACACTTATATTATTGACCAACATATTACCTGGCACCACGCTTTTAGGTTCTTCTATCCTCCAATTGTTAATTGGTTAGGTCTAGTCTTACTATAGTTGCGTTCATCTCCTTCCTTCTTTGGGCAGTCCTTAACTTGATGATCCGCGGAACCATACGCAAAACATCCAATATTTTTCCTATTGTTGGGACAACTAGCCAAAGTGTGTCCCTCCTGTCCACATTTAAAACATATATTTGTACCCTTCAAACATCTCCCAGAATGTTTCTTTCTGCACTTTCCACATTTCCTTTCCCAATGCTGACCTCTTAAACTTATGTCGTTATTTCCCCACTTGCGTTTGTTTGATTTATTGTCGCGACTACTTCCTGATTTGTTACGAATACAATTTAACTTCTGCTTTTGTCCTTGTTCATAATGCGCAATTGCTTTGTTTCCTTCTTCTGCTATGATCGAACTTTCCAACATCGCTGCAAAGGAATCAATCCGAAGGACTGATACTTGGCTAAATACATCTGGTCTTAAACCTTGTTCAAACCTTCGTGCTCTTCTCTTCTCAGTGTCCACCTGATATGGAGCAAACCTTGCTAATTCGTTAAACTTGGCGGCGTATTCTGCTACCGTCATGTCTCCTTGTTTGAGCTCCAAGAATTTCACTTCCATACTTGATTTCATACTCTCCGGAACATAATTTTCGAAAAACAACTCCTTGAATCGAGTCCAGGTTATAATTCCTTCTCCTGCTCGATTCTTGTTAGCCTTCCACCAATAATTAGCCTATCCCTTCATCATGAAGGTGGCAAATGCCGTCTTTTGTTCTTCCGCTACACGCATAACTTCGAACACCTTTTCCATTTCTTCTACCCATGTCTAGGCCTTGATTGGATCCGTCGTTCCTCCGAACTCTGGTGGTCCAACAATTTTGAAATCTTTAAAGTTTGTCAGATGCTCAGCTGGTGGACCATTCCTCTCTTGTGGTCGATCCTGCATCGCCTCTACGAGCAGACTAGCTAAAGCTCTCACTGGGTCAGCCTGACCCTCCATACTGCTAACAGATTATGCAACCTTCGAGTTTCGATTCTGACTCCTCGGCGACGTTGCCTGTTTTAACATAATGCTACATTATTACTTTATGGATTACATCTTGGAAAACACTCTATTTATGTTAACCCTTAAAACAAATGCACTATTCAACTTATTTAAACATGCAATAAAACATAAAATTTTCATGTATTAACTGGCAGTGATAACCACTTACCACCTCAAGCGTAATTCTATAAATGCTACCTATCTCAACAACACAAAAGATGAGACTTACTAGCTTATATTTCCCTTAGACACAAAACGGGAATTGTATCACTACATATCTACCTCCCATAATTTTGAGGTTTACACAAAACATAACACTATGCGGATCTTGTCCGCTATTTTCAGACTTGTCTGCTTCTTCTCCTTGACCTCAATGTTCTTAAGCGACCATCGGATGCACTAGTGGTCTTAACTGAACCGCTGAGTCACAAAACTGCTGAATTTCCTCTTTCAGCTCTATCACGTTACCTAGCAACAACATTTTGCTATCCCACTATAACCACAAAATGGAGATAACATTTACATAGCTCCTAAACTCCTGGGGTCGAGATTACAACCATATCCCTCAAATAATAAAAGTAGGAATCATCTTGCGTCTTTCAAAAACACCTCCGTTCGAGTTCGGCTTGAGTTCAAAAATTTTGAGATCTAACATAGCGAGAAGATTTGGAATATCCTAAGTCTCCAAATGTCTCCAACTTCCCACATTCGTTTCCATCTTATTAACTCTATTTAATTCTGATCATGTTAACCTCTACTCCACACTGTTCATCAAACTTACCACACAATATGAGTTCAGGAACTTACCACAATCATATGGGTTGAGGAACTTATCTTAGTCATACCAAAATTGCCTATTCGCTGAGGGGCTCCACCATACAATTATGAGTCACGAACTTACCGTATGTATGAGTTTTCAGAACACGCACATATCCTCCACATTCTCTATCCATCTGATATACCATGAGAAAAGAATCATCTTATCACCATATATATCGAATAGCGCAACACAGATTTTCACTGATTATCAAAATAGAAAGCTAAGTGATTGCCAAACCAAAAACCATCCCCTGCCCATACAAGGAATAGGTTAACTCGGCCATTATGATGAATCCTCAAATGAAAACCCACCAACTATGCTTTTTCTTTATCTAATACGAGTCTTCTTCATTCATACTTTAACACTTCATACTCTTCCTGAGTTTATCCTCAAACATCTACTAAAGATCACATCCGATCTAATAGTACTCTTACTGCTTTGCAGAGTCTTATCATTAGGTATCTCTGCTCATCTATACTCTTTGATTTCCTCTCTAATAGCATCCACAATTGTATTTGCCAACTTCCTCACTAGGTCCTGACTCAGTTGTCTCACCTCGTCCTTCATTTCTCCAACTGCTTGTTGCGCTCGCTTCCTCTACGACATTTTCTAAAATCAACAGTTGACACTTAATTAGTACTTTGCATTCAAAAGTATACTTATCATCTCGTCCTGACTGATGAATATCTATCATCCTTCTTCTCCGATGAATTTCCATAATTTACCAATAATACTTCACTTAATGAACCTCCTCGATTCACTTCCTAGCGTACTCAATACGAGTTTATTCTAAGGTTATACCCTAGGTTTCGCAAATCCTAAAGTTCATAACCTACAACTTTGATACCAACCTGTGACGCCCCCAAATTCAGGTTCTTTGAACCTCGAATTTAGTGCTCACGATCCACTTCATACAACATCTTTAAACAACATATAATGACTAATGCGGAAATAATAAACATATGTTATTCATTACAAAAGGTTAACTAAGTCCCAAGGTCTACAACCTTTAAACAAAATATAACTCGACTACCTTATAGTGCAAAAGGTTTGCAACTTACACAGCTTGTTTCCACAATAAAACACTATCAGCATCTACCGAAACTACTCGACCGTAGTTCCTTAGCTCTTCAAAATAATCGAATGCTCGTTCTTATCTGAAAAAGAGTTCATGATATAGCAAGGGTGAGCAACTACTTTGCTCAGCAAGTTAAAATAAACAACAAACGATATATCATGAATGAAAAGAATAAACTTCTTTGGATTTCACAATATACAATAATTGTGAATACCTGTCAACCATATTACTTCTAGGAGATTAACTGAAAAGCTGATAATCTTAACATGCAATAATAAATTCGAGAGCGATATCAATAATGATAGCTTTAAATAACACTTGCAAGAATGAATAACTTTAAGAACTGATATTCAAAACCCATGGTAAAGAATATTTACTGCTGAGTTGGTCACTATAGACCGTGAACAGGGTTAAGGACTTGTCCCAGGTCTTTCTCTTGGAATACCTCGTGAGAACTTCTCCAGGTCTTAACTGGACATCTCATTAGAACTTCCCCAGGTCTTAACTGGGCATCTCGGAGTAGTTTAACAGTTAAAACAACCGTAAACACTCGGCTGGGTATGCAAGGTGGCCAAACCTCTTGTACCCAATGTATATGCATAACATTTAAAATTTTTGGTTGCGCGCTAAGTCGAATTAACGACATCAAAATCCCTTTTTGTAAGGGTTGTTCTGCTCAGTATGATCATAAGAATCCGCACCCTCAATGGTTTGGATAGCTTCAACAATATTCAAATCAATGAATTTAAATATACAAATGTCTAGCCGAAATAATTGGCATAGACTACTTCTTTAAATAGTTCTTATTAAGAACTCATGCAAATAAATGTCTAGCTGAATCAATTAGCATAGACTTACTCCATAAATGGTTCATATTTAAAACAACATAAATCAATATTTAGCCGAAGCAATTGGCATAGACTTGCTTCTTAAATAGTTTAAATTCAGAACATGACTTGCATGTGCACGAATGTGCGAATAATAATAAATAATATGATATGGAATAATATACAATAATTATTCCAGTTTACAACTAAATAGTCTATAATCAATACAATCGAGACATTAAACAATTTTAATATAAGATACTTGCTCAATAATAATATGAGTGAAGGTAGGGAACTTGCATAATACACCACATCCTGCTCGAATGTAAATTGAGTAGGGTTAAAGGAACTTGCCTGATAGACGAGCTACAGCTAACTAGCTTTAAATAACTCTCTTAGAATGACCTAACATTAATAGCATTGGTCCATCAATTAGTACTGCACATATATGCTTACAAAATCACTTAAGGCGATAAACACTTAATCACATAGTTAACACATTGGTTAGACATAATATTATCCTCCTTGGATAATACTTTAAACTCATTACTAAACAGTTAGTAGAACTCCAATTAATATTACTTTAAAAACAATCACCAATGAATTAATCATTAAATAACATTTTAGTTAGTCACTAATATTATTAAACCTTTTTAATAATATTTTAAATTGAAACTATTATTATTAATCATTTAATAATAATTTAATTCATTTGATTTAATATTATTAATTCATTTAATAACATTTAAATCATCAACTATTATTAATAAAATATTTAACAAAAATTAAGCAATTATTAACAATTAAAAAAAACATATAAAACAATTAAATATTAACCCTAATTATTTTTCACAATTAGGAAAATATAAAATTTAATTCCCATGTATCATCAGTATTTATCTTATATTATTATAACATTTTTCACCAATTTTCATAATTTTCTAGCATTCATAGAATTTTCTATGAATTTCCACTATTTTTAAATTAACTTTAAATAGCCTTAACAATACAATAAATATCTATGCTCTTCAATAATTTACCAAAAATTTTCAGAAATTCTGAAATAATAACACAATATTACTGCAAAATAATTTTTAGCACAAAATAAATTTTCTGTAATTTAAATTATAATTTTTAATATGCTGAAACTTCCGAAAATCATAGTAATTAGTCCGTTTATCCAAAAATTACAAATCTTATGCTCATTCCACATGAAATTTAATTCTCTACAACTTTGTAGAAGGAAGTTTTTCCAAATTCTGTACGGATCGTAGCAGATCTGGCTCGGTCGGAAATTTCGCCGGCGGCAACTTTTCCGGTCATCGATTCCTTCGACTGTACAGTTTTTCGGTGACTTTTTCGTTACTTTTCTGTTCAGATCAGTTTATCTAACACCCCATAAATTCATAATAATTATTCCACACCATTTTTGGAAAAGAAATTGTTCACTTATAATTTTGTATTTACATCACTTACATGATTTTTTTAACCTCAAATCTTATGGATGTTCACAAAATCAATTACTACAAATTATTTTACATCACAATAATAATTTCATTCATCATCTAGACAATTTCATTACATAAAAAAAAAAAAATTTCAACAAGAAATTAATTAATTCACAGCCTAATAAAAATTACCTCTTGTTGATTAAGGTTCCAACTGAGGATTTCTATCCCTCTTGGCAATACAGAATTTTGGTGATTTTTGGTTCTTAGCTCTCGGATGGTTTAGCAATATAAGGAATGGAGATGTAGAGAGAGAGGATGGGTATTTGTGCTTTGTTAGCCTAACTAAGGACAAAATACTACACACCAAGTCTCTCTCATCTAGCTTAATAATTGATGCCACCCATGCCGACAACACACTATATATATATATATATATATATATATAAATATATATACACGGAATATATATATATATATATATATATATATATATATAAATATATATATATATAAACACACACACACACACACACCTGCTATATATATACACACATACCGTGAGGCATGTGCACACACACAGTTATATATATATATATATATATATATACACTAACACGCGCACACACATTAAAAATCATGTATTTTTTTGTTAATGTATTTAAAAATAACAATTTATTTACTTAATTCCTTATTTAAATAATTTATTAAATTATTTAATTAATATTACACCACTATACTTGCTACAAGTATAGATATAGAAAATATATCTATACATTTTAGTATCATTACACTAGCCCCATGATGTGTACTTAGTAGGGTGACTTAATGTGACTTGCTAGGTTTATAGCCATCATGCTACACACTACATCACATTACAAGCTACCTTAAATAAATTAATAAAACAACCAAATAGCCTCTCTCTCTCTCTCACTATGTCGGCAACAACAAGGAGTGAAGGCTCCAATTTGGCTTTTTCTTTATTAATTTAATGAGTAAAAGTCCAATCAAGTACTCTACAAAAGCAACCAAGACAAGTTACTTAATAAATAAAAGAAAGAAAACAAAATCCATGATGCACTTTCTCTTTCCCAAAACCGCCAGTTACAAGGGACTTTTGTCCCACTTTAATTGTCATTCTAATTGTTTTAATAATTAAATATGCTACTAGGATCATTTACATTGGGTTGGTAATTTGACTTCAATTAAACATTCCATTTGGCTCAAAAAAAAAACTTGGGCTACTAATAAATCAAGTCCAATTAATTTATCCTTGGACTTTTTAATTTAACCCATGATGTCCCATTTAAATTGGTCACACATTAATTTCCGAGTCCATAATCAAATGAATGTTTGGATTGGTTAATTAATTAAATAACCTAGTCCATTAGTATTAAATTACTAATTGGACCATTAAATATTATTATTAATATTTCACCTTGTTCACATTAATTAATAATCATATTAATTAATTTACAAAATTTAATTCACTCACTATATTCAATTTAATTAAATATCAAATTACTAAACACTTTATCAAAACTCTTGATATTAAAACCTTAGTGTTAGTCTACTATCTTAAATAAACTATTAGTGTGACTCCCTTTAATTCACTTTAATAATTATTCACATAAAACAATTATTTACACCCAAAAGTTTAAATTGAACCGCGAGAAATTTATGCGTTAAAATTAAATACTTTATTTAATTTATAAAGACACTCTAAATTCTCGGTCCTTACATCAACTTTCTAGTGACAATCAACTTTTCAAAGATATCTTCTAGATTGACTTTCCTTTATCTCGCTGGATTTGACTCGCACACGAAGATTGTTCCACCTCCTGCCTTCTTCTTCATTTTCCTTGTAGAATTCTTCTTGGATATTTCCTTACATGAATAAGAGCATTAAATATTCCTTGATCACCAAGATTTTGACTTTATTGCAGCAAAATATTAAATCCTACAAAATAAAAGAAAACATATTAATTAAATAAACTAACATAATTAAAAAGACAAAATTAGGGATAATAAAATGTATGAATTATGTGCTTATCAAATACCCTCATACCTAGCTTTTGCTCGTCCTCGAGTAAAACAAAAATAAAATAAAATAAAATAAAAAACTGTACTACCCCATTTTCGTAGGAAACACGATTGCACTTAGCATGTGCAACAAGCCTTTAAACCCCAAGGTTACCCCAAGTGGACGAGTTGTGTCTCGTGAGGGTTTGCAGTGAATATACCCACAAAATTTAAAATTCAAAATAAAATATTTTTGGGTTTAACCAATTATGAAATTGAAAGAAAACTTCTAAGTATACATGGGCAATATACATAAGCAAGATTAAATTCAAAATCACACTTTCACCCTATCAAAAATACTCAATCTTCATTCTAGACACCATCCTTCATAAAATTAATTCCATATGATGCATGCATTGTGTATGTGATGTAACTCTTAGTAGGGATTATTACCATGAAAATCAAGCAAATTCATTTTTTTTTCTTTTTTCCTTTTTTTTCATTTTTTCCATTTTTCATTTTTTCCCTTGACTTGTGCAATGTCTCGTTTTCTTAGGCTTTTCAGAGTTACCCATGTAGCGAGTGTTGGACCAATGACTCCCAAACCAATTGGTTTTAGGGCACTAGGTGTAGAGACACCCCTAAGGGCTTACTAACTCGAGTAACAAATGCCACAAAACTAGACTAGTCAAGCTGCTTATATCCATCACACTTTTCAGCGTGAATATCGATGCTTCCTGAGGCTTGGATGCCCAGTTATTTCGTTCAATGGACATTGAAGCAGTTATTTTCTTTTTTCCAACTTTTCTGTTTCTTTTTTTCTTCAAATTTTTTCTTTCTTTTTTTTTTCAAATGTTTTTTTCTTTTTTTTTTCTTGAAATTGCTCAAATCATAGTTTATACCCCACAGCTAAGAGTTAGTGCGAACGTGAAGTGCCAAAAATGCATAGGAACTTTATTTTACTCAAGATGGTGTTTCGAACTAAGATTTTGTATCTTATCAAAGGTTCAAAAGTTCTAAATCTTTTAATCTTACTTAAAGTTTTGCTCCACAGATATTTATTAGAATTAATCCAACTCATAAAAAGTCAAACAAAATTTTTAATTTTTTTCATTTTTTTTTGTTTTTTTTACAAAAAGAATTAATTTCCTAAAAAGAAGAAAAAATAAATACCAAAAAAAAAAAAATCTAATAATAAAAATGCAAAACTCCCCCATACCTAAATCATGCATTGTCCTCAATGTATGCAAATGAAAAATAGAGAACAAAGAAATAAAAGAATTGTACCTTGTATGTGGGGCCGTAGTGCTACAATAAATGCGGTGAAAAAGAAAACAAATGTACATACCTACGAATTTCATAAATCCTAAAACACATATGACTACAACTGAATGATACAAATGGATAAGTGAGTGTGAACTTTTCATGATTTTTCGGAGGTCTAAGAAATTAAAAATAGTCAAAATTTCCATCACAGTTATGCTTAAAGTTTACCTCGGAAAAATATTTACGAATATGCTCAAAGTGTGGACGAATTGGTTCAAATGTATGTTCCAATTTGGTTGACTTATGTGAAGTGGATCTCAACATCTCATTAACCTTATCTAAATATTCAGATTCATTCCACTTTTGGTCAAGGTGATTTAAGAAAAAATTAATTGGATTATTTTCAATCATGAGTCTATATTTTTTGGGTCATGGACAACTCTTGGATCATGTTTACTTTTATGGGTTGATTTATAAAATCACTCGGTTGTTTCTAGGAATAAATCTTTCAGGATATGGAACTTTAGGCTTATAGACTTTTTCAACCGACTCATTAAATGTGATATGATCAATTTTAGGCATAGACTCATAATTTTTAGACCCCTCAAATTGGCTTGACTCAAAGTGTATAGAATTAAATCCAAAATTTTCATTTTTCTCATCATGTCCACAGTCATCATGATTTTCAAAATTAACCTCAGAGTCACTAGAAAATTCATCCACCTCTTGTTCATTTATTATGGTGACTAACCGACACATTTGAATTTCTAGACGAGATATAGCTTGATTCGTGTTTTGTATGAATCTCTCTAAGGTATTGAATCTTTCCTCTTCTTCATTTGAAAATTAATGTGGATATTGAGGTTCTGGATCCTATGGATATGGATATGGATATGAACTTGGATAAGGATTTTCATAAGTTAGAAAAAATTGATTTACTTGGTGTGCATTAAATTTTTCATAGGGTTCTTGATTCCAAGCAAAATTATTATTCTAACTATAATAGGAGTCCATCTTTCCACAAATCAAATAAATAACTAACCACAAAAGTCACACAAAAATAAAATAAAATAAAATAAAATAAAGAAAATAAAATCCTAATTCTATGGTCAACCTAAATAAAATCTAGACAGCTCCTAACTGTTCCAAGTTACACCCCAAGGTCCACCAAATTTGAAATTAATCATGCAACTAGCCAGGTAAGTGTAAGAACGGTGGGAGTCTCTCCGTGGGTACGGTGACTAATTAAATAACCACACGTTCTTTAGGCGTTTGCCTTTTGAACCACTTGCCTAGACACCAGTAGTTTGATTAATTAAAAATTCAGCCTCCTCTTAGAGTTTCTTGTCCTAATTGAGCTCGAAAGTCCTAGGGGTTAACGTCTACTTGATTTTATTAGGCCAAGATTATGCAAAATGTAAGTTGGGTTGTTTGTGGGCCAAGGAAGGGTGATGAAATCCCCACCTTATCTTGTTAAGGGTTTTGCCCTTAAATTAAATTACAAATGAGAATGCACAAATAAAAAAAAGAAACTATAAACAAATAAAGTGTCCTAAAACTATGTGAATTACGAAAGAAGGAGAAATTAGACGTACCTCGATCCTCCAGCAATCAACACAGTTTATAATTGGCAAAAATAAAAATAAAAGTAAAAACCTAAACAGGATGTGCTCTACGTGAGTGAATGCATGTATGCGGCAATTAGTTTTCTAACTAACAATAAAAACTAAAAAAAAATAAAAAATAAAACTAAGCTACTTTTTTTTTTGAGTTAAGATACAAAATACCAGGAATAGCGCAATAATAAAATTTTTATCTTTTCGCTCCTTCGATCCGCTTCGATAATCCTGGAAAAAAAAATTATAGTTGACAAACTAATTCGAATAAATAAATATTAAGGGATAAAAAATTAATTCTAGTCCCCGACAACCGCGCCAAAAACTTGATGTGATAAAAATATATAACTGCAAGTGCACAGTGTCAAATTGAAGAACTGGCAAGTACAGGTCGAACCCACAAAGACTAGATTAATTTTAATGTATCCTTAATATCTATTTTAGGTGAATTAGAAATAAAGATTGAGAATCAATTAACTATAATTAAACTAACTAATAATAAGGAAGCAATATGGGAATTCAAATCCATTAAATAATAAACATAACAAGTAATTTAATCTCTTCTATTTTTATAACTTAATTATGATTTTGATCTCCCTTCCCTTTAATTTAGTAATTTTATAATTAACGTGGGCAAGCATAGACTATGAAAATTTAAGGATTAACTATAACCCATCAAAACTTCTTTGAGCAAGCATGGATTATGAAAAACTCATATCTTAACAATAATCTATCAAAACCTCTTAATTAATTTAAAATTACATAATAACTATAAAACGAAGGTATTTCAATAATGAAACACGAAGGCGAAATCAATTAAACATAAAAGCATAAATAATAGAAGAGATAAAAATTATTATCATGAATAATTATTTAATTTCATCTTCATCCTAGATTAAAGAAATTAACAAGACATGAAAATAAATAAACTAACTAAGATAAAGAAGAAGTAGAAACTTAAAAATAAAATAAGAAAACTCCCTTTAATTAACGATCCTCCAACGAACGTACAATGAAGAAATAATTTAATTTACTTCTACTCCTAACCTAAACTGATACCTCTTTCTCTCTAAAACAAGAGACCTATTTATAGGGAAAATAAATTTGTGCCCTAATTTACATTCATTGAACTTGGCCTCTTTTATTTCCTTCTTGATTTCAATCTCTATATGGTAATCTCTCAAAAGTCCCTTTCCATGTAGGTTTCAACTTTCTAGTGGCAATCAACTTTTCAAAGATATCTTCTAGATTGACTTTCCTTTATCTCGCTGGATTTGACTTGCACACCAAGATTGTTCCACCTCCTGCCTTCTTCTTCATTTTCCTTGTAGAATTCTTCTTGGATATTTCCTTACATGAATAAGAGCATTAAATATTCCTTGATCACCAAGATTTTGACTTTATTGCAGCAAAATATTAAATCCTACAAAATAAAATAAAATATATTAATTAAATAAACTAACATAATTAAAAAGACAAAATTAGGGATAATAAAATATATGAATTATGTGCTTATCAATCATCCTTGTGATTAATTATCAATTAAACGAAAGAGATAGAGATATAGAATTATACCCTTGTAGAACCATGCTTCCACAGGTACGAGTTCACCTCCAAATCCTTCGCGTTCTCCTTGAATTTCACCGATTAAATTCCTTCCTTTGATTAACGTTAGCCACCCAAGTGTTTGGCCTCTAGAGGTGATCCACCAAGGAATAATAGTTATTCAAGAAGATGGGTGTTGGCAAAACCCTAGTTTCTATCTCTATAGAAATTGCAAGTACTCTCTCTCTCCAATTCTTATGGAAGAGTGTGTAACTGTCTAACAGTCTAACCCTAAATCATGATAAGACTCCTCTTATTTATAGATATAGGGAACCCTCCTAAACTATTTAGGATTAGGTTTTTATTTTAATTAAACTCCTTTAATTAATTAAACTCCTAATCCAATTAGGAATTTATGAGAGAGTACTTCCTATTAATTAATTCCCAATCCATATTAGGAATTAAATAATAGTAATTGTAATAATAATAATAAGACTCCTCTTATTAATTTATATTTAATATTTTCAAAATATTAAATAATAAATATTAAGCTATTTAATTTATTCTATCTCCATAGATTAAGTTAAATACACTTAACTTATTATTACGATTATGCCATTTACTTCTTAAATAAATATTTTCCTTTTGCGGTATGACCCTTTAGGTTCTCCATATTAAACCGGTTGTGAATAAATCAATTAGAAAAATTCTAATCTTATTTAAATAAATAAATTAAACTATTTAATTCATTTAAATAAATAATATTTATTCTACAATAAGGGTAAGCCCCCTTAGCGATCAACGACTTTTCAGATAATATAGATTTCAACATTAATCACAAAAGAACCTTTCAGTGAATAGTTACCGTACAATTCAATCCTTCTACCATACAATGTCCCAATTAAATATAAGACATGGAATTACTGTCAAGTTTTATTTTATTTAATTATATGTATTTTGATTCTCAAATGCACAACTCTGATAATGTAAATTAGAAACTCCTTTCTAATTTCATTCTGCTTTGGCCAAAGACTTCTGAATCGTCATTATCGAATCACATATGACATTCTCTCCTTTTACTAGAAGTGGTAGATTCTTTGTTGATCATTCACCTATCTCCATGTATAACTTATTATACCCAATCATACCCTTTGATATACCCTAAAGGTCTTAAGGGATATGTCAAAGTATAACTCATCATACACAAGATACTATGATGATCTCAAGTCCAAGGATCACTTGTACTACTATCACTAGAGGAATTCCTATTGACAGGCGAGTAAAACTCCATTAGGTATTCCTTAGCGAGCCACGTTCAGTGAACTTATTTTCTAATAAGCACATACATACTTGCTTTAGTGTCTCCACACAAATGATTATGAGATCAATCATCCTCTTCATAAGAGCAAGCAACGTATGTACTAATCTATTCGGATTCACTAATCCCCTTTTTTAGTAATCCAACGATTAGGAACAATTTTAGTTTGTGAGCTATCTAGAATTTAGATCTCATTAGCATGATCACCATCATGATTCTAAAAGCATTGCTCAAAACTATGGGTTTATCACATTTAATATAACAGCACCATGTAGATAAAGTAAAATTCCTTTAACAACCGAATAAGATTACAAAGTATATGCTACATCATATCAAATATGATTGGTTTGTGTGCATACTACTTTCAATCTCCCACTTGCACTAAAGCCAATCGTCATAGTATCTAATACCCTTATTCTCTAAGTGACGATCATCCTACTGTTTGGATAAAGCTTCAGTAAATGGATATGCAATGTCGTTCTTGAGAGTCCACTATCTCTATAGTGACTTCTCCTCTTTCAATGATTCCACTAATCAAATGAAAGTGCTGCAGCACATGTTTGAATCCAAGATGAGACTTAGGAACTATTCCTAGTTCTGTGATGAACTTTTCATCCAAATAATCAACTTGCAGCTTCATTTACAGCTATATACTTTGTCTTTGTCACTAAACCAGCAACTCTTTGTTGTTTGGAACTTTTCCAATTCACTGTACCACCTTTCAAAGTAACGATTTACCTTAAAGTGGATTTGTTATCGTCTTGGTCAGTCTGAAAAACTTGAGTCTGTTTAGCCCTCTAGTTTTAATTCAGACCTACCATGAATCATGATCACATCTTTAGTACCGGTTGAGTACTTAAAGATGTTTTTCACTGTCTTACAGTGATCTTCTCCAGAATATGATTGATCAACATCAGGCCTAGTATATTCATTGCATACATGATAGTAACTCATGCGATCTCTCTTTCAATTGGGGACAATTTTAGAGAGATACACTTCATGGCTCATCATCACAAGACCTCTTTTGGAGTTTGCCATGCTAAACGCCTTTAGCATCGAATGAATATACATTCATTGGGTTAAGACGAACATCCTTTTAAATCTATCTATATAGATTTATATCCCCAATTTATAGGATGCTCCTCCCAAGTCATTCATGGAGGAATGTTTAGACAATCTTATCTTTACTGATTGTAGCATTGGTGCGTTATTCCTTATCAGTAGTATATCAACATATAATACCAAGAATGTCACAGTGCTCCCACTGACCCTTTTGTACACACTAGGTTCATTCTCGTTTTTGATAAAATCAAACTCTTTTGATTGTCTTATCAAAACGAATGTTCCATCTTTGAGAAACTTGCTTCAATCCATCAATAGATTATTGTAGCTTAAAACACGATTTGCTTCAACCTTTGAAACAAATTCCTCTGGCTGTATCATACATACATTCTCCTCAGGTCTTCATTGAGGAAGGGCGTCTCTACATCCATTTTGCCAGATTTCGTAATAAGCTGCAATCACAAGCAAAATCTAAATGGACTTGAGCATTACCCGATAATAAGGTTTTATCACAGTCAACTCCTTGACTTGAAAAACCTTTTAACGAGGTCTGGTCTTATAGGTCTCCACCTTGCCATTTGCCCCAGTCTTTCTCTTAAAGACCCATATTCACCCTCTAGGCACTATGCCCTTATGTGGAGTAACCAGAGTCTATACTTGGTTCTCATACATGGAGTCCATTTTGGATTTCATGGCCATCTGCCATTTCTCTGAGTGTCTTCTACTCATAGCCTCATCGTATATAACTGGATCATCATCCTCTATGATGCGTACCATATCATCATCCTCTATGATGAATCCATACCTCCCAGGTATCTTCAGTACTCTTCCAGATTTACGATTCGGTTGTGGTACAATAGGTCTATCTACAGGTTCCTCGGTTCGACTTAAAGTGCTTTGTGGTTCTTGAACTCCTTCAAGATCTATTACCCTCCCACTAGCTCTTTCAATGATAAACACCTTTATCTAAGAAGGCAGCGTGTAGGATTATAGTAATAATACCCTAAACTTTCTTTAGAATATCCCACAAGTCTGCACTTGTGAGATTTTTTCCCAAACTTATCTTTGAAACCTTTTCACATAAGCTGGACAACCCCTTATCTTAACATACTTAAGATTAGGAATCCTTCCTATCCATAACCTTTATGGAGTCTTAGGCTCGGATTTTTGAGGTTACCGTATTTTATAGATATGCAACCGTTTCTAGGGCATAACCCCAGATGGATACTAGAATGTCGGTAAAAATCATTATAGACTGCACCATGTCCAACAAGGTACAATTTCTCCTTTTAGATACACCAATCAATTATTATGTATCAGGAGGTGTCCATTATGAGAAAATACCATTTTGAGATGATCTAGAAACTCATTGCACAAGTATTCTTTCCTCGATCTGATCAAAGAATCTTAATACTTTGTCAATTTGTTTCACTTCTGAATTCTTTGAACATTTCAAATAATTCAGATTTGTATTTCATCAAATACACACATTCAACTCTTTGAATGACCATCTCCTTTTATTTTATTAGTTTATTCAATTTGCAAAATATTTTTCATATAAGTCAAGTATACAAAGTCTATCAAGTATTCTTCCAGTTTCAAACAAAACATTATCATTATAAATAGAACAACAATTGTTCTTAAATATAATACCAGAACCTTCCTTGTCCAACAACGAAAGTTCTAATGTTTCTAATGAGAACTGGAACATAATAACAACTTATTAACTTAATAGACTTGCCCGTAGGCAATGCTAAACTATAAGTTCCTATGATTAATGTAGCAACCTTTGCTCCATTTCCACACATAAGATTACTTACTCTTTGTTTAACTTTCTACTTCTGCTTAGTCTCTGCATTGGATTGCATACGTGAGAACTACAGCCGGTATCCAATACCCGAGTAGAACCTTGACTTACAGAAAGATTTATTTTTAATCATGAACAAACTTATATCTGTAACCGAAGCTTCACTAAGCTTCTTCTGGTTACCCTCTGTAAGATCCTCCTTACAGTTTTCCTTTTCAGTATCCAGGCTTATTGCAGTGGAAGCAAACTCCTTTGCTATCTGCATCAGTCTTGTTCTTATTGTCCTTTGTTTTTGCCTTTCTATTTACCTTCTTTGAATTGTTCTTCTTTTAAGAAGATCCTTTGGCCCTCTTCCGCTTCCTGAAAGAATCATCTACCAGTAAGACTTGGTCTTTCTTGGTTGGAAAGTGACTCTTTACAGTTTTCAACATGTTTAAGCAACTCAGGCAGGCTGACATATAGCTTGTTCATGTAGAAATTCATAACAATTTGTGAGAAAGAGTCTGGAAGTGATTGCAAGATCAAATCTTGGATTAACTCTCCATCCATTAAAACCAGTTGTCCCAATTGTTCAATCAGATTGATTATTTTGAGGACATTTGTCTATACTGTAGTGCCATCGGTTATTCTAGATCGGAAGAGCTCCTTAGATATCTAATATCTAGCAGTCCTACTTTCCTCACCCTATATTACCCTCAATATATAGTTCGGCAATTCTAATTAAAGACTTGCAAGTGAGAATAAGGATCTCATTTCAAATGTATATAGCCTTGTGGTGACACAACAAACGATATATAAATAAATAGGTAGACAACTATTGTCAATTACATCACTATGTAACTCCTTGTATTTTTCCTCTTAGATTATTTTGATCAAGTGGTGACACATCCGAATCAAAATTATCCAAGTTAAGTCCAACCTAGCACTTCCATATATGTGAAGAGAAAAATACCGTCCTTTTGGTGACACAACAAAACAGTAATGTTCAATTCCTTAATAAGTATCAAATGTGATAATGCAACATCTTAAATATTTAATACTTGCCTTGTGGTGACACAACAAACTCATATTAAATATTTAATACTCTATTGCTTTACCATGCTAGAAGGCGACGTTCGATATTCCAAATATCTTTGAACGATTAGGACTTGATATAATTTCTTTGAGGGGTTTGTTATTATTTGTCTCATCTTGTTTAGCGCGCATGTACATATATATATATATAAAATACGCGTCATATTGTTTAACATGCGAAACATGTTGTATAATATATAATATATGCATAGTAAGCATGCACATATAGAATACTATATTCTACCCGGATTGATTATGAACTTTAATTCTAGTTTGGTTCACTAGAGCCACCAAGTGAACCAAAAGGTCAAATCTAGGGTGCAAGAACAAAATTTAAATATAACCATTACATTTAAACCCGGGCTCCATTACAAACGGGTCTTCAAGCGCTCCTTGCTCCTTTGTCTCCAATTCTTCAAAATAATTCTAACTAATTCTATTACATGAACTATTTACAATAAATAGAAACCTTGATCAGCAGTCAAAGGGAGGTACATAGGAGGAAGATAGAATTTACATCAAGAAAAATTAGAGAAGACGATGTACGCAGACCCCATTTATAAAAACTCATTCATTCAAGCATCCACTATAATAAATCCAATCACACATTAGTCAGTAGTCCATAATCAATCCATATTTATTATCATACATATCTCCATATGTATTAATAAATAACATTCATATCATGAATAATAAAATCATTCCATATATGCATTCATATCAATTAATGGGCAATTAAAAGTTTACTAGAAATTCAATTTTGAAACAAAAATAAAATCATAATAAACTTATTTATTTTATTTTATCCAATTTTTAATAAAAATAAACTCCTTTATTTTTAATCAAATTCCAAATCAAAATAAACTCTTTTATTTCAATTAACATGGAATCCAATTTCAAGTTCAAAACAAACTCTTTTATTTTTAACTTAAAATTGTTAGAAAATAAAATATGTTGAATCCTATTCCTTATCAAAATAAACATCTTTATTTTTAAGGAAACATGGAATCCTATTCAATATTTGAATAAACTCCTTTATTCTTGGAAACATGGAATCCTATTCCATATGTGAATAAACTCCTTTATTTTGAATTTATATCAATTAAATAAACCATTTATTTTAATTGAAGAATAAATTATTTTTCCGGATTCTGATGTCTGGCGCAGCTGCACCCAGAATGAACTGGGAAACAGCGCAGCTACGCTAAACCCCAGAAACGACTTTCGGGTTTGGGCGCAGCTGCGCTCCAGAATGAACTGGAGCTGGCGCAGCTGCGCCGCGTAGCAGATTCAGAAAAACAGATCCAGCCCAAAAATTTCGATCCAATCGCATACCATACACACATGAAATCATCATAATCGATAATTAGCACAAGGTTAGGCTCTGATACCACTGTTAAGTTTGTATATAGCGCGAACATGCAATCAAATTACATAAATAGTGCGGAAGCGCGATAAAACGGATTTTAAAATTTTTCATACAAACCATCACCATGATCATTCTTGTGAATAATTATCAATTAAACGAAAGAGATAGAGATATAGAATTATACCCTTGTAGAACCATGCTTCCACATGTACGAGTTCACCTCCAAATCCTTCGCGTTCTCCTTGAATTTCACCGATTAAATTCCTTCCTTTGATTAACGTTAGCCACCCAAGTGTTTGGCCTCTAGAGGTGATCCACCAAGGAATAATAGTTATTCAAGAAGATGTGTGACGCCCCCAAATTCGGGTCTCCAAATACCCGGATCCGGTCATCACGATCCAATACAAACATCCACCTCTAACAATATATGGTAACTAAAATACGGAATATAATAAACATACATTGTTCATTACAAAGGTGTTACTAGTCCCAGAATACGAAAAACCTTAAACACTTACACAAATCCATACCCTCAATAAAAGTTAGGGCTTAAATTACATTAACAGAAATTAACTATACGTAAACCTAAAAAATCTGCTACATGAAGTCTATTACTTCATCTTTTCTTTTCCTTTGTTCTTCCCTGACGTCTCGGGTTTAGCTGCAATAAAATCATGATATAGCAAGAATGAGCAACGAGTTTGCTCAGCAAGTTTAAAATACAACAATAAGGATATATCATGATGAAGGGAATATAGGAGGAGATTTCAACAATAGAATTATCAAAAGCAATAACGGTAAATGCTTTTAAAACAATTAGTAATCAAATAGACTTTGAACAATA
Organism: Aralia elata; assembly: GCA_034770075.1. NCBI lineage: Eukaryota > Viridiplantae > Streptophyta > Magnoliopsida > Apiales > Araliaceae > Aralia > Aralia elata. Next base: position 53,046,297 of record CM068384.1, on the reverse strand, counting down.
ACTTCCAAAGGAGTCAATAGCTAGTTGACCCTCTAGTTACTGGCTACAGAATGAGTACTTGAGGGGATCAGCCTCGCGTACGCTATGTGTATGCATAACATTTAATTCTGCTAGTTGTACCTTATATACGATACCTGGGGTACTCCCCTATAATAAAAGGGGTGTTCATTCAGTCTAAGAATCCTTACCATTGATTGGTTCGGATAGCTTTTATAAATTCTTACATACGTGACTGACCGAGACAAGGGTTCAGACTTAATCATGAATAGCTCGTGAATTTCAGGACTTAAATAATTATACGAATTCAAATGCACAAGTGCGAATGCCAATAAATACATAGATGTGGAATAATTTTTTTTTAAAAAATAATTAGACCACTTAAAGCATGCTTGGAGATAAGATTCAAGCTTAAAGAATAACTTGCAATAATATATACCTTTTTGCACGAATTAAAAATAATGCGTAAGGTTTAGAAATATTGCTCAATGTAAAAGTTGAGTAAGATAGAACTTGCATTTAATATACTGAAAGAATGAAGTTAGGGAACTTGCCTGTTCGCTAACTTTTAGCTTTACTTAATCGACCTTGGATGACCTATCATTTGGTAAAGTCGGTTTATCCATTAGCATTGTATAGCAGTATATTGATGCACCCGTTTATGCTATTTATTTAACAAATAGACAATTCACCGAATACATTTAATTACTATTTAACATTGGCTAAAAGAAATTAATTAATGACCTTTAGTTGTTATTTCGGCAACTAATCATGTTCATTTATTATTTGGATATTCAATTTAGCGACCTGACTTGCTTTAAATCATCGATTAGCAACCCAATTTAGTATTTAGAAACTAAGTAGTAATCATGGCTTAATCGTATCCAATAATAATCTGACGATTGTTCTTATTTGGTTAAATCTCTATTTACTAAATAAATAATAAATTTATTGGTGTATTACTAACTAACAGTGACTGAAAATTAATAAGTGGATTAAGTTTTCATGTACGCTTTATTATTATTCACTTTTAAGGGTAATTAAGTAATTACTACCCCTTATTCTTTATTTAACAATTATTAATTGATCACTGTGTTTGTCTTAATAATAATCAAGTATTTATTATCTTTATTTATTACTTATTAAAAATTAAAATATTTATTATCTTTATTAAAAATTAAAATATTTATTATCTTTATTAAAAATTAAAATATTTATTATCTTTATTTATTATTTATTGACAAATAATAAATAATTATTTAATTAACTTTATTATTTAATATTAATAATAATTAAAATATTTATTATCTTTATTTATTATTTCTTGACAAATAATAAATAATTATTTAATTAACTTTATTATTTAATATTAATAATAATTAAAATATTTATTATCTTTATTTATTATTTCTTGACAAATAATAAATAATTATTTAATTAACTTTATTATTTAATATTAATAATAATTAATATATTTATTATCTTTATTTATTATTTCTTGACAAATAATAAATAATTATTTATTAACTTTATTCATAGTTAATTATTATTTAATATTAACAGGATAATAATTAAAAATAAATAACATTAACTATTTCATTGATTTATTTTTGGTAGCTCGTCCAACAATGCACTACCCAGTAGCTGGGTTCGACTCCCAGCCACATCAAACAAAAAAAAAAATTCGCAGAGTACTCCCTTATAACACATCCTCCCCTATTTCCAGGCTTGCAAAACAACCTATCTAGACACATATAATACCCAAAATCCAGCTTCCTTCCACAAGCTACAACAACATAACTCAACAGCAGACCAACGAAAACAGAACAATAGAGAAGCAACATAGCGAAGAAATTTGGACTCCATAGCAGTTTCTTGGCCAACAACGACACCATACAATATCAGCTTAACCCAATATAATACCTTGTTCGAGTTTCAATTTAACGCAATACAATCCTAATAGAGGGTATAACACCACCAACAGAGAAGGAAAAGGAAAACAAAACAAACTGACCCTCATAGATATTATAACAAACAGTTTGTGTGCATAGCAATATCCTTCAAATTAATAGTGATTGCATGGTCTCTCACAACCATACTCCATCCTTATACCTTCTGGCCATTCATGGCTCCCATACACAGATTTTCCCAAATACAACACAACACAATCCAGCACAAGGAAAGAAAAAGGGAGATAAAAACAACTACGAAAATTATTACACTAACTTGGTATAACCTCGAACTATTGTTATACCTTAATGCCGTTTTCTTCTTCTCCCAAAGTAGTTGGTTAAATCGGACATGCACGACGACTTCCCCTGTACTCTTCTTTCTGAGATTTCTACTTTCCCTAATTTTATTTTGGTTCAAGGAAAATTGGCAGCTTGGCTAATTGGGGCTTCAATTTATAGTAATTGGTTTACCCAATTCGCTGGATATTACCTCAATCGACCTATTACTGACCATCGGTAGGAAGAGGTGAGCCGTCGACTGATTGCCCACTTCACTGTGACTTGCCGGCTGGTTTTGAGCCGCGTGCGTTTTCACCAGTCGCGTCGCCGAAATCCTGGAACCCTTGGTCTCTTCGACAGACGTTCGGTCCTTTAATTTGTCCGCCGGTCGTCGCTTCTTCTTCGCTCCAACCGGTCGACGCAAGCTGTCGCCGGCGCCTTCCTCCCGTCTCTCACCCCTGACTGATTGAGGCCTAGACCTACTCCCTCTCCTCGATCGATCTAGCTAGGGCTTTGGATTCCCCCATTTGCTCGGCTGTTTCCCCCAATTGGTTTCTGGCGATTTTGAACCCTCCCAATGAATTTCACCGTTTGCCCCAAATTATTTCCACCGATCGGTTTTTCCCAAATTGCTTGGACGGACCCGGATTTCCCCCAACCCGATCGGTAAAATGGATAAGGAATGGGCTCAGCCCATGTGTCTATGAAAATAAAAGAATCTGGGCTTAGCTTATTTAGTTTAATTCATGAGGACTTGCCAGTCCATTTGGTTCAGCCCACAGAAAATAGAAAGGAGATTGGGCTCAATAAAAATTTGGGTTCAACCTGATAAATAAAAACAATGGGTCAGTCTAAATAAAAGTAAAATGACCCAAATTAACTTAACCACATTGCATTTCTAATTTTCTAAATCAAATAACTAAACAATTTAATTATTCATTTAAAATATTTATTTCAAGCACAATTCTTTATTAGAATTGTTTAATCCGATAATGATGAAATTATTTATTGAATTTTCTTCCAAATTTCCTTGAAATTAAATTCTTAGGGTTAGCCCACCAATTTAAATCAAACTATTAATGAGCCCTTTCTAATGCAAGACAATTATTGGACCATATAATCATTTAATTAAATAATAATTCTTACATGGATCCAAATTCATAAAATTATATATAAAATGAATTTTATTTATTAAAATAAATTCGATACAATGTTCAAAAATCCTGGACATTACATCCTCTCCCCCTTATAAAAATTCCGTCCTCGAAATTTAAATCTAAGGTTACTCAAATAACTGGGGGTAATTTGCTCTCATCTTCTCTTCGAGTTCCCACGTGGCTTCTTCCACCGCGTGGTTCCTCCAGAGAACTTTAACGGAATGAATGATTTTATTTCTCAGCTTCTGCTCCTTCCTATCCAATATTTGGACAGGAATCTCCTCGTACGATAAATCTCTTTCGACCTGAATTGGTTCATAGGAAATAACATGCTTGTAGTCTGGCTTATACGGACGCAACACTGATATATGAAACACGTTGTGGATGTGCTCAAGTTCAGGAGGTAATGCTACCTCGTACGCCACTTCACCTATTCTTCTTAATATTTCAAAAGGTCCTATGAACCTAGGGCTCAATTTGCCCTTCTTTCCAAAACGGATTTTCCCTTTCCAGGGAGATACCTTCAGAAACACAAAGATACCAACTTCAAAGTCTCGCTTCTGACGATGTAAGTCAACATACTTTTTCTGACGATCCTGAGCTGCTACTAAACGTTGTCTTATCACCTTAATGATTTCCACAGTTTGTTGTACCAATTCTGGCCCCAACAGTCTCCGTTCACCAACTTCATCCCAACACAATGGTGTACGACACTTCCTTCCATACAACGCTTCGTATGGTGGCATACCAATGCTAGCATGGTAACTGTTGTTGTAGGCGAACTCCACTAGTGGCAAGTGATCGTCCCAGCTGCCACTTAAATCCATCACAACTGCCCGAAGCATATCCTCTAGGGTCTGAATTGTTCGCTCACTCTGACCATCAGTCTGAGGATGATATGCCGTACTCATTCTTAACTGTGTTCCCAGTCTCTCCTGTAGACTTCTCCAAAAATTTGACGTGAAGCGCGGATCTCTGTCAGACACAATAGATACCGGCACTCCATGTCGTGATACTATTTCCTTCACGTAAAGTTTTGCCAGCTGTTCCAATTTGTACCTGATCTTGATCGGTAGGAAGTGGGAAGACTTGGTCAACCGATCTACGATCACCCAGATGGCGTCTAGACCCTTTTGTGTTGTCGGGAGTCCTACCACAAAATCCATAGTAATGTGCTCCCACTTCCACTCGGGAATCTCTAAAGGTTGTAACAATCCGCTCGGCCGCTGGTGCTCTGCCTTGATCCTTTGACAAGTCAAACACCGGCTGACGTATTTTGCAACTTCTCCTTTCAAATGCGGCCACCAATAGTGCTGACGAAGATCTTGATACATCTTGGTGCTACCCGGATGTACCAAAAATCTCGTATTATGGGCCTCCTGCAAAATCTCTTCTCTTAAGTCTGGTACGTAGGGTATCCAAATCCTTCCCTCGAATCTCAGTAATCTTGTGCTGTCAACCTTGTACTTCAATGTTTTTCCCTCCGATAGCTGCTTCTTAATGTCAATGCATTCCTCGTCAAATTCTTGAGCCTCCTTTATCTTATCCAGTAGAGTCGGACCTACTGTTACGGTGCACAATTTTTTGTCTGTCTCCATCGGATACTTAACCTCCAGTTCCAGGCGTTCAAAGTCCCGTATCAATTCCTCTTGAACCGTCAGCTGCATCAATTTCACCTTGCCTTTCCTGCTTAAGGCATCAGCCACTACATTTGCTTTGCCCGGATGGTACAGAATTTCACAGTCGCAGTCCTTGATCAATTCTAACCATCAGCGTTGCCTCATGTTTAGCTCCTTTTGAGTGAAGATATATTTCAGACTTTTGTGATCTGTATATATCTCGCACTTCTCCCCGTATAGGTAGTGCCTCCAGATCTTCAAGGCGAAAACTACCGCTGCTAACTCCAAGTCATGAGTCGGGTAACCTTTCTCATAGTCTTTCAGCTGACGTGATGCGTACGCCACTACCTTGCCGTGCTGCATCATCACGCAGCCGAGACCTTTGTGTGATGCATCGCTATACACTACAAAACCCCCAGTGTTGTCTGGTAAGGTCAACACCGGTGCTTGGCTAAGTCTCTTCTTCAACTCCATGAAACTTTCCTCACATTTCTCCGACCAAACGAACTTAACTGTTTTCCTGGTGAGGTTAGTCAATGGTGATGCTATCTTTGAAAAATCTTGTATGAATCTTCGATAGTATCCCGCTAATCCCAAGAAACTCCGGATCTCTGTCGGCGTCTTCGGCTGTTCCCAGTTGATAACTGCCTCCACTTTTGCTGGGTCCACTGAAACACCATTTTTGTCGATGACGTGACCCAGAAATTGTACCCTCTGCAACCAAAACTCACACTTCAAAAATTTTGCGTACTTCTCCTTCCTGAGAGCTTCTAATACAATCTTTAAATGTTCAGCATGCTCCTCCTCCGTCCCTGAATACACTAGAATGTCATCAATGAATACGACTACGAACTTGTCTAAGTACTGCTTGAATACTCTGTTCATCATATCCATGAATGCTGCTGGTGCATTCGTCAATCCAAAAGACATTACCAGGAACTCGAAGTGCCCGTAACGAGTTCTGAATGCAGTCTTCGGGATATCTTCCTGCCTCACCTTCAGCTGATGATAGCCTGTTCTTAAGTCGATTTTTGAAAAGTATTTCGCTCCCTTAAGTTGATCAAATAGATCATCAATCCTAGGAAGCGGATACCTATTCTTAATCGTAACTTTGTTCAACTCCCGATAGTCGATACACAGTCTCATCGGACCATCCTTCTTCTTTACGAACAGAACTGGCGCTCCCCACGGGGACACGCTTGGTCTGATATAACCTTTATCTAATAGTTCCTGCAGTTGCACCATCAACTCTTTCATCTCTACAGGTGCCATTCGATACGGCGGCTTGGATATTGGTGCGGTTCCCGGTGCCAAATCGATAACGAACTCGATTTCCCTGTCCGGCGGCAGTCCCAGAAGTTCATCGGGGAAGACATCAGCGAAATCCCTCACGATTGGTATTTGACTCATCTCATCCCTGACCTGACGAGTATCAATTACATGTGCCAAATAACACACGCAACCTTTCTTAAGTAGTTTCTTGGTTTACATCATAGTCAGACAACAAGATTGTCTTGGTGACTTATTACCGTAAAATACCACCTTCGACTTATTAGGAGTCTTCAGGTGTACACATTTCTTTTGACAGTCAATAACTGCTCCGTGAATTGATAGCCAATCCATTCCCAGGATTACATCAAACTCTCCCAGCCGAATTGGTATCAAATCCACATTGAGCTTAAATCCTCGCAGTTCAGCACTACAATTCTTATGAATGCATTCTACGGGGACAATTTCCTTGTTTACTACTTCTACGTTCATAGGGTGTTCTAACTTTTCACGAGGTAAATTTAACTGTCTAGCAAATTCTTCGGAAACAAAAGAGCAAGTAGCACCCGAATCAAATAGCACATATGCATTTATATCATTGATTGGGATGATACTTGACACCACGTCTTTGGATTCCATGGCATCCTGAACAGTCATGTTGAACGTGCGGGCTGTTGGTCTATTGGCTTGACTGGCTGGTGGCCCGTAGTTCAACCGGTTGTTGTTTCCACTGTTGTTGTTGCTTCGGTTGCCACTCCCGGCATCGCCCTTCCTCTTCGGACAATCCTTGATCTGGTGATTAGGTGATCCACAGGAGAAACAACCTCCTTTCGGCTTATTAGGGCACTGTGGGGCCATGTGCCCAGGTTGTCCACAACGGTAACACATGCTTTTCCCTTTCATGCATTCCCCCGTGTGGTTCTTGCCACAATTGTTGCACCTGCCCGGCTTCTTCACCTCCCCTCCAGATTTGTTTCCCCCGGAAGACTGACTCTCGACCCATTTTCATTTGTTGGGGTTACTGCCCCCGCTGCTTCCTGCCTTCTGGCCCTCATAACCCTTCTTCTTTTCCTGATTGTACTTAGTCAGGGCCTCACTGCCACCCTCTGCAATGATCGCCCTCTCCAACAATTCTGCAAATGTCTTGATTTTCAATACCGCAACAGAACGGTATAACCATGGTTTCAACCCTTGCTCAAACCTACGAGCTTTCCTTTCCTCCGTGTTGACTTGGTGAGTTGCAAACCGTGCCAACTCATTAAACCTAGCCGCGTACTCAGCCACGGACATGTTTCCTTGTTTTAGTTCCAGGAACTTGATCTCCATCTCTGGCTTCATGCTCTCTGGAAAGTAATTCTCCAAGAACATCTCTTTAAAGCGTTCCCATGCGACAATGCCTCCTTCCACTCGGCCCCTGTTGGCCTTCCACCAGTAGTTTGCCTCGCCCTTTAACATGAAGGTAGTAAAACTTGTTTTCTGTTCCTCTGCCACCCGTGCTACCTCGAAGACCTTTTCTATCTCCTCAATCTAGGTCTGCGCTTCGATTGGGTTAAGAGTTCCCTTAAACTCGGGTGGTCCAACCAATTTGAAGTCTTTAAAACTTGGCAGATGATGCGCTGGCTCGGCTGCTGCTTGGGTTCCTCCAGGTGGCGGCCTTGATTGCATGGCTTCTGCCAGCATTTCGGTGAACATTCTCATTGGATTGGATTGATTCCCAACCTCACTTTCTGACTCTTCAACCTGTCGGTTTCGTGGTCGTCCTCTTGGCGGCATGTTTGGATAAGGAAAATCTGCTGACCTTTACCTATAGTTTTATATTTTACACAATATGTCATAAAAATCAGCAATTAAGGGTAGAAACATCTATCAAACACATTTAATTTAAATGAAACATCTGCATTTATATTGATATACCACTGTTTGTTACAAGATTAAACCTGTGGCATACTGCTATAAATGCGCCACTGTGTGCCCTATCCATCAATAACCTTTCCCCCAAGACAAAAGTGGGGAATCCTAACCTTTCATCCCTAAAGTCCACAAAAGTTGGGGTTTAACTGCTACCCCAAGCATAAACACAAATATAAAGCTTCACAAGTCAACATAAATACGTCCCTAATATAACAAAAAGTGGGACTGACTGTACTAAAGACAAATCAACTGCTCCATCAAGTCACTGCACATCGCGACGGATCCGTGCCTGCTGACCAGAAGAGAATGCTCCATCCCCTACCCTACGACGAACAGAGCGGCTAGACTCCCCTACCTCAGTCCGGGGCCTCCTGTAAGCTGCATCTAAAGCATGTCCTAGGGTCTCTATCCTCACCGCCCTGGCCTCCAGCTGGTCCTCTAACTGATCAACCCTCCTGGCCTCCCTGGCCCAGGCCTCCCTGACATGCATCTTCGCAGACACCTCCAGCCCAGCCTCGAACCTCATGGCCTCCTTCTTCGCCTTCAGGTGGGCGATCTGTAGATCCCTCTGCTCCAGCCTCTCTCTCAGCTCAGCGTTTCGGGCCACTAACTGATGTAGCAGTGGTCCGATCTGCTGCGCTGAGGACTCGTATCCCTACAGCTGCATCTTCGCTACTCCCAGGTCATGATCGAGCTGATAGGCCAGGTCTCTATACTGGTCCTCTCTGATCTGGTGGGTCTGGTTCTGCTCCTCCAGATGAGCTATCCGAGCCTCCAGCTCGTCGGTCCTGCTGGTCAGTCCCTCTATAATATCGTCGGCAGTGGACCCCATGCCATCCACGTAAGCAGGTGGCTCCTCTCCCTCGGTCTTGGGATCCTCCTCCTCAGCATTTGAGTCATGACTGCCAGACCTCATAACTCTACCTACCACCAGCTCTGGTAGCTCCCTCTGGTAGTCCTCTTCTGGCTCGGACTCCTCTAGCGGTACCCCTGGGGCAATAGGAGCATACCCCACCAGCTGCTCAACAACCACTGGAATATCTACGAATATCTCCTCCTCCCGGGCTCCACTGGTCCCTCCTATGTCAGTCATCCTACAATCACACCGAAAATCAACATTAGTACTGCAATAAAATATATTCATTGAAGAAATGAAATTATATTTCATTGGGTACTACTCGACTCGATGAATTCCCCAATTCATCAAAACCACATATAATAAATCTCCTCGATTTATCTTCTAATACTCAATACGAGTTTACTATGAAGGTTATAACCTAGGTTTCGCGATCCTAAAGTTTATAACCTACAGCTCTGATACCAATCTGTGACGCCCCCAAATTCGGGTCTCCAAATACCCGGATCCGGTCATCACGATCCAATACAAACATCCACCTCTAACAACATATGGTAACTAAAATACGGAATATAATAAACATACATTGTTCATTACAAAGGTGTTACTAGTCCCACAATACGAAAAACCTTAAACACTTACACAAATCCATACCCTCAATAAAAGTTAGGGCTTAAATTACATTAACAGAAGTTAACTATACGTAAACCTAAAAAATCTGCTACATGAAGTCTATTACTTCATCTTTTCTTTTCCTTTGTTCTTCCCTGACGTCTCGGGTTTAGCTGCAATAAAATCATGATATAGCAAGAATGAGCAACGAGTTTGCTCAGCAAGTTTAAAATACAACAATAAGGATATATCATGATGAAGGGAATATAGGAGGAGATTTATACAATAGAATTATCAGAAGCAATAACGGTAAATGCTTTTAAAACAATTGGTAATCAAATAAACTTTGAACAATAACTTCCAAAGGAGTCAATAGCTAGTTGACCCTCTGGTTACTGGCTACAGAATGAGTACTTGAGGGGATCAGCCTCGCGTACGCTATGTGTATGCATAACATTTAATTCTGCTAGTTGTACCTTATATACGGTACCTGGGGTACTCCCCTATAATAAAAGGGGTGTTCATTCAGTCTAAGAATCCTTACCATTGATTGGTTCAGATAGCTTTTATAAATTTTTACATACGTGCCTGACCGAGACAAGGGTTCAGACTTAATCATGAATAGCTCGTGAATTTCAGGACTTAAATAATTATACGAATTCAAATGCACAAGTGCGAATGCCAATAAATACATAGATGTGAAATAATTTTTTTTAAAAAAATAATTAGACCACTTAAAGCATGCTTGGAGATAAGATTCAAGCTTAAAGAATAACTTGCAATAATATATACCTTTTTGCACGAATTAAAAATAATGCGTAAGGTTTAGAAATATTGCTCAATGTAAAAGTTGAGTAAGATAGAACTTGCATTTAATATACTGAAAGAATGAAGTTAGGGAACTTGCCTATTCGCTCAGCTACAATAAATTTTAGCTTTACTTAATCGACCTTGGATGACCTATCATTTGGTAAAGTCGGTTTATCCATTAGCATTGTATAGCAGTATATTGATGCACCCGTTTATGCTATTTATTTAACAAATAGACAATTCACCGAATACATTTAATTACTATTTAACATTGGCTAAAAGAAATTAATTAATGACCTTTAGTTGTTATTTCGGCAACTAATCATGTTCATTTATTATTTGGATATTCAATTTAGCGACCTGACTTTCTTTAAATCACCGATTAGCAACCCAATTTAGTATTTAGAAACTAAGTAGTAATCATGGCTTAATCGTATCCAATAATAATCTGACGATTGTTCTTATTTGGTTAAATCTCTATTTACTAAATAAATAATAAATTTATTGGTGTATTACTAACTAACAGTGACTGAAAATTAATAAGTGGATTAAGTTTTCATGTACGCTTTATTATTATTCACTTTTAAGGGTAATTAAGTAATTACTACCCCTTATTCTTTATTTAACAATTATTAATTGATCACTGTGTTAGTCTTAATAATAATCAAGTATTTATTATCTTTATTTATTACTTATTAAAAATTAAAATATTTATTATCTTTATTAAAAATTAAAATATTTTATTATCTTTATTTATTATTTATTGACAAATAATAAATAATTATTTAATTAACTTTATTATTTAATATTAATAATAATTAAAATATTTATTATCTTTATTTATTATTTCTTGACAAATAATAAATAATTATTTAATTAACTTTATTATTTAATATTAATAATAATTAAAATATTTATTATCTTTATTTATTATTTCTTGACAAATAATAAATAATTATTTAATTAACTTTATTATTTAATATTAATAATAATTAATATATTTATTATCTTTATTTAATATTTCTTGACAAATAATAAATAATTATTTATTAACTTTATTCATAGTTAATTATTATTTAATATTAACAGGATAATAATTAAAAATAAATAACATTAACTATTTCATTGATTTATTTTTGGTAGCTCGTCTAACAATGCACTACCTAGTAGCTGGGTTCGACTCCCAACCACATCAAACCAAAAAAAAAAAATTCGCAAGAGTACTCCCTTATAACACATCCTCCCCTATTTCCAGGCTTGCAAAACAACCTATCTAGACACATATAATACCCAAAATCCAGCTTCTTCCACAAGCTACAGCAACATAACTCAACAGCAGACCACCGAAAACAGAACAATAGAGAAGCAACATAGCGAAGAAATATGGACTCCATAGCAGTTTCTTGGCCAACAACGACACCATACAATATCAGCTTAACCCAATATAATACCTTGTTCGAGTTTCAATTTAACGCAATACAATCCTAATAGAGGGTATAACACCACCAACAGAGAAGGAAAAGGAAAACAAAACAAACTGACCCTCATAGATATTATAACAAACAGTTTGTGTGCATAGCAATATCCTTCAAATTAATAGTGATTACATGGTCTCTCACAACCATACTCCATCCTTATACCTTTTGGCCATTCATGGCTCCCATACACAGATTTCCCCAAATACAACACAACACAATCCAGCACAAGGAAAGAAAAAGGGAGATAAAAACAACTACGAAAATTATTACACTAACTTGGTATAACCTCGAACTATTGTTATACCTTAATGCCGTTCGGATTGCCCTTCTTCTTCTTCTCCCAAAGTAGTTGGTTAAATCGGACATGCACGACGACTTCCCCTGTTCTCTTCTTTCTGAGATTTCTACTTTCCCTAATTTTATTTTGGCTCAAGGAAAATTGGCAGCTTGGCTAATTGGGGCTTCAATTTATAGTAATTGGTTTACCCAATTCACTGGATATTACCTCAATCGACCCATTACTGACCATCGGTAGGAAGAGGTGAGTCGTCGACTGATTGCCCACTTCACTGTGACTTGCCGGCTGGTTTTGAGCCGCGTGCGTTTTCACCAGTCGCGTCGCCGAAATCCTGGAACCCTTGGTCTCTTCGACAGACGTTCGGTCCTTTAATTTGTCCGCCGGTCGTCGCTTCTTCTTCGCTCCAACCGGTCGACGCAAGCTGTCGCCGACGCCTTCCTCCCGTCTCTCACCCCTGACTGATTGAGGCCTAGACCTACTCCCTCTCCTCGATCGATCTAGCTAGGGCTTTGGATTCCCCCATTTGCTCGGCTGTTTCCCCCAATTGGTTTCTAGCGATTTTGAACCCTCCCAAATGAATTTCACCGTTTGCCCCAAATTATTTCCACTGATCGGTTTTTCCCAAATTGCTTGGACCGACCCGGATTTCCCCCAACCCGATCGGTAAAATGGATAAGGAATGGGCTCAGCCCATGTGTCTAGGAAAATAAAAGAATTTGGGCTTAGCTTATTTAGTTTAATTCATGAGGACTTGCCAGTCCATTTGGTTCGGCCCACAGAAAATAGAAAGGAGATTGGGCTCAATAAAAATTTGGGTTCAACCCGATAAATAAAAACAATGGGTCAGTCTAAATAAAAGTAAAATGACCCAAATTAACTTAACCACATTGCATTTCTAATATTCTAAATCAAATAACTAAACAATTTAATTATTCATTTAAAATATTTATTTCAACCACAATTCTTTATTCGAATTGTTTAATCCGATAATGATGAAATTATTTATTGAATTTTCTTCCAAATTTCCTTGAAATTAAATTCTTAGGGTTAGCCCACCAATTTAAATCAAACTATTAATGAGCCCTTTCTAATGCAAGACAATTATTGGACCATATAATCATTTAATTAAATAATAATTCTTACATGGATCCAAATTTAGAAAATTATATATAAAATGAATTTTATTTATTAAAATAAATTCGGTACAATGTTCAAAAATTCCTGGACATTACAAGATGGCTGTTGGCAAAACCCTAGTTTCTATCTCTATAGAAATTGCAAGTACTCTCTCTCTCCAATTCTTATGGAAGACTGTGTAACTGTCTAACAGTCTAACCCTAAATCATGATAAGACTCCTCTTATTTATAGATGTAGGAATAACCCTTCCCTAAACTATTTAGGATTAGAGTTTCTATTATAATTAAACTCCTTTAATTAATTATGCTCCTAATCTAATTAGGAATTCATGAGAGAGTACTTCTATTAATTAATTCTCAATCCGTATTAGGAATTAAATAATAGTAATAGTAATAATAATAATAAGACTCCTCTTATTAATTTAAATTTAATATTTCCAAAATATTAAATAATAAATATTAAGCTATTTAATTTATTCTATCTCCATAGATTAAATTAAATACACTTAACTTATTATTACAATTATGCCATTTACTTCTTAAATAAATATTTTCCTTTTTGCGGTGTGACCCTTTAAGTTCTCCATATTAAACCGGTTGTGAATAAATTAATTAGAACAATTCTAATCTTATTTAAATAAATAAATTAAACTATTTAATTCATTTAAATAAATAATATTTATTCTACAATAAGGGTAAGCCCCCTTAGCGATCAACGACTTTTCAGATAATATAGATTTCAACATTAATCACAAAAGAACCTTTTAGTGAATAGTTACCGTACAATTTAATCCTTCTACCACACAATATCCCAATTAAATATAAGACATGGAATTACTGTCAAGTCTTATTTTATTTAATTATATGTATTTCGATTCTCAAATGCACAACTCTGATAATGTAAATTAGAAACTCCTTTCTAATTTCATTCTGCTTTGGCCAAAGACTTCTGAATCGTCATTTATCGAATCACATAGGACATTCTCTCCTTTTACTAGAAGTGGTAGATTCTTTGTTAATCATTCACCTATCTCCATGTATAACTTTTTATACCCAGTCATACCCTTTGATATATACCCTAAAGGTCTTAAGGGATATGTCAAAGTATAACTCATCATACACAAGATACTATGATGATCTCAAGTCTAAGGATCATTTGTACTACTATCACTAGAGAAATTCCTATTGACAGGCGAGTAAAACTCCATTAGGTATTCTTTAGCGAGCCACGTTCAGTGAACTTATTCTCTAATAAGCACCTACATACTTGCTTTAGTGTCTCCACACAAATGATTATGAGATCAATCATACTCTTCATAAGAGCAAGCAACGTATGTACTAATCTATCCAGATTTACTAATCCCTTTTTTAATAATCCAACGATTAGGCACGATTTTTGTTTGTGAGCTATCTAGAATTTAGATCTCATTAGCATGATTATCATCATGATTCTAAAAGCATTGCTCCAAACTATGGGTTTATCACATTTAATATAACAGCACCATGTAGATAAAGTAAAATGCCTTTAACAACCAAATAAGATTACAAAGTATATGCTACATCATATCAAATATGATTGGCTTGTGTGCATACTACTTTCAACATGGATTCCTAATTGGATTAGGAGCATAATTAATTAAAGGAGTTTAATTATAATAGAAACCCTAATCCTAAATAGTTTACGGAAGGGTTATTCCTACATCTATAAATAAGTGGAGTCTTATCATAGATTAGGGTTACACACTCTTGCATTAGATTGTGGAGAGTACTTGCAATTTCTATAGAGATAGAAACTAGGGTTTTGCCAATACCCAATTTCTTGAATACCTATTCTTACTTGGTGGATCACCTCTAGAGGCCAAACACTTGGGTGGCTAATGTTGATCAAACAAAGGAATTTAGTTGGTGGAATTCATGGAGAACGCGAAGGAATTGGAGGTGAACTTGTACCCGAGGAAGCACAGTTCTACGAGAGTATAATTTCTTAATCTCTATCTCTTTCGTTAATTGATAATTGAAGACAAGGAAAGATCATGGTGATGGTTTGTATGAAAAATTTTAAAATCCGTTTTATCACGCTTCCACTCTATTTATGTAATTTGATTGCATGCTTGCCTTATATACAAACCTAATAGTGGTATCAGAGCCTAATCCTTGTGTTAATTATTGATTTTGATGATTCCATGTATGAATTGATATGTGATACGATCGAATTTTTGGGCTGAAAAAGTTTTCTGAATCTGCATCGCGGCGCGGCCGCGCCGCTTCCAGTTCATTCTGGAGCGCGACCGTGCCCTAACCCAGAAAATGTTTCTGGGGGTGTAGCGCGGTCGCGCCGCTCCTAGTTCAATTTGGAGTGCGACCACACAGGTATGCAGAGTTTGAATTTTTTTTATTTTTCTTAATTAGCATAAATAGTTTATTTAATTGATAAAAGTTTAAAATAAAGATGATTATTTTATCTGGAATATGATTTCAGATTGCTAAAATTAAAGGAGTTTAATTTGGATTTGGTTTTTGATTAAAATATAAGAGTTTATTTTGTTTCAAAACTAAATATTAGCAAAACTTTTGCCCATTAATTGATATCAATGCATATATGGAATGGTTTTATTATTAATGAGATGAATGTTATTTATTGATACATATAGAGATATGTATGATAATAAATAGGGATTGATTATGGACTCTTGACCAATGTGTGATTGGAATTATTTTAGAGGATGCTTGAATGTACGGGTTTTATAAATGGGGTCTGCGTACCTCGTCTTTTCTAATTTTTCTTTATGTAAATTCTATCTCCCTCCTATGTACTTCCCCTTAACTGCTGATCAAGGTTTCTATTTATTGTAAATAGTTTATGTAATAGGTTTAGTTAGAATTACTTGAAGAATTAGAGACAAAGGAGCAAGGAGCGCTTGAAGACACGTTTGTATTGGAACCCGGGTTTAAATTTAATAGTTATATTTAAATTTAATTCTTACACCCTAGGTTTGACCTTTTAGTTCATTTGGTGGCTCTAGTGAACCAAACTAGAATAAAAGTCCATAATCAATCCGGGTAGAATATAGTATTCTATATGTGCATGCTTACTATATATATATATATATATATATATATATAATACGCATCATATTATTTTACATGCGAAGCATGTTGGATATTATTTTACATGCGAAGCATGTTGGATAATTTATATAATATATATATATATATATATATATATATGAATGCGCACTAAACAAGATGAGACTAATAATAACAAATCCCTCAAAGAAATCATATTAAGTCCTAAGTGTTCAAAGATATTTGGAATATCAAACGTCGCCTTCTAGCATGGTAAAACGATAGAGTATTAATTATTTAATATGAGTTTGTTGTGTCACACAAGGCAAGTATTAAATATTTAAGATGTTACTATATCACATTTGATGCTTATAAATAGACTGAACGATGCTGTTTTGTTGTGTCACACAAGGACAATATTTTTCTTTGGAATATATGGAAGTGCTAGGTTGGACTTAACTTGGATAATTTTGATTCGGATGTGGCACACTTGATCAAAATAATCTAAGAGGCAAAATACAAAGAGTTACATAGTGATGTAATTGACAATAGTTGTCCACCTATTTATTTATATATAGTTTGTTGTGTCACACAAGGCTATATACATTTGAAATGGGATCCTTATTCTCACTAGCAAATCTTTAATTAGATTTGCCGAACTATGTATAATGAGGGTAATATAGTTTGATGAAAAAGTTAGAGATACCAATTTAAATAAAGACCTAATTTATTTTGATGATTAATAAAATGAATGTATGCTAAAATGTTGTCTATTTCACGTGCAGAATTTAAAAATGTCAAACTCACTATCACTGCGTAGCATACTTGATCCTAACAAACTAACCGGACTGAATTACACGGTCTGGTTAAGGAATCTGAGAATTGTTCTCACTGTTGAAAAGATTTATTATGTCCTAAATTCGCCAGTCCCTGCAAATGTTGCAGAAACAGCCTCTAAGGAAGAGATTGCTACTTTAAGAAAGTGGGAAGATGATGCAATCTTGGCTCAATGCATCATGCTCGCATCCATGAGTAACAAGCTTCAGCGTCAGCATGAAACTATGGATGCTCCTACTATATTGTTGCACCTCAAAGAGTTGTATGGTGAGCAAAGTAGGACTGCTAGATATCAGATATCTAAGGAGCTCTTCCGATCTCGTCTAACCGAGGGCACTACTGTTGAGACTCATGTCCTTAAGATGATCAATCTGATTGAACAACTTGGACAGCTTGGGTTTGTGATGGATGGGGAGTTAAGTCAAGATTTGATCTTGCAGTCACTCCCGGACACCTTCTCACAATTTGTTGTAAATTTTCACATGAATAAGTTGGACACCAGCTTACCTGAGTTACTTAACATGCTGAAAACTGCTGAAGGTCACTTCTCATCCAACAAGAACCAAGTCTTATTAGTGGATGATTCTTCCAAGAAAAGGAAGAGGCCCAAGATATCTTCTGAAAATAAGAAAACAAGAAGGCTAAGGGCAAGGCGAAAAGAAAGGATAAAAAGAAACCTGATCCAGATAGCAAAGGAATTTGCTACCACTGCAATAAGCCGGGATACTAGAAGAGGAACTGCAAGGAGTATCTTGCGGACTAAAAGAAGCTTGGAGAAGCTTCGACTTTCGATCTAGGTTTGTTCATGATTGAAATTAATTTTTCTGAAAGTCAAAATTCTACTTGGGTATTGGATACCGGGTGTAGTTCTCATATATGTAATAATATGCAGGGACTAAGCAGAAGTAGAAAGCTGAACAAGGATGAAGTTGTCCTACGAGTGCGAAATAGAACAAAGGTTGCTGCATTAGCTGTAGGGACTTATTGTTTAGCACTGCCTTCGGGCAAGTTCATTAGTTTAAATAATTGTTATTACGTTCCAACACTCATTAGAAACATTATTTCAATTTCTGTATTGGATATGAATGGTTTTGATATTATAATAAAGAACAACAGTTATTTTATTTATAATAAAAATGTTTTATATGGTGTTGGGAACCTACTGAATGGACTTTACATACTTGACTTGCATGAAAATATACTTCAAATTGAACAAATTAAGAAAAGAAAAAGAGATGATGTTAATTATACCTTTATGTGGCACTATAGACTCGGTCATATCAATGAAACAAGATTATCCAAGTTGCACAAAGATGGGCTTTTAGAGCTATCTAATTACGAATCATATCCAACTTGTGAATCTTGTCTTATAGGTAAGATGACTAAATCTCCTTTTAGTAGAAAAGGAGAAAGAGTTACAGAGTTGTTAGCGTTGGTACACACAGACGTTTGTGGACCTATGACAACGAATGCACGAGGAGGGTATTCTTATTTTATTACTTTCACTGATGATCATTCTAGATTTGGATATGTGTATTTAATGAAATACAAATCTGAATCGTTTGAAAAGTTCAAAGAATTCAGAAGTGAAGTAGAGAAGCAAACTGGTAAGAGTATTAAGATTCTTCGATCGGATCGAGGAGGAAAATACTTGACCAATGAGTTTCTCAATTGTCTCAAAGAAAATGGTATAATCTCACAATGGACTCCACCAGGGACGCCACAGTTGAATGGTGTATCTGAAAGGAGAAATCGAACATTGTTGGACATGGTTCGTTCCATGATGAGTTTTACCGACCTTCTAGTATCCTTCTAGGGTTATGCCCTAGAATCGGCTGCATATCTACTTAACAAGGTACCTACCAAATCCGTCCCAAAGACCCCATATGAGATATGGATAGGGAGGAAACCAAATCTTAAGCATGTTAAGACTTGGGGTTGTCCAGCTTAGGTCAAAAGGTTTGAGCATGATAAGCTAAAGACTAGATCCGACAAGTGTAGATTTGTGGGATACCGTAATGAAACTGTAGGGTATTATTTCTATCATCCCAATGATCAAAAGGTGATTGTTGCAAAACACGCTGCCTTCTTGGAAAAGGAGTTTATCCTTGAAGGGGTCAGTGGGAGTAAGATATATCTTGAAGAAGTTCAAGAACCATAAAACACTACGGATCAAAGTCAGGTACCTGACCAAGTAGAAGAACCTACTGTACCACAACCTATTTGTAAATCTGGAAGAGTACCGAAGAAACCTGATAGGTATGGATTCATCATAGAGGATGATGATGAGGTACGCATCATAGATAATGATGATCCATTGACTTACAAAGAGGCTATAAGTAGTAAAGACTCAGAGAAATGGCTAGAAGCCATGAAATCCGAGATGTACTCCATGTATGAAAACCAAGTATGGACTTTGGTTTCACCACCTGAGGGCATTAAGCCTATTGAGTGTATATGGGTCTTTAAGAGAAAGACTGGAGCAGATGGCAAGGTAGAGACCTATAAGGCCTGACTGGTTGCAAAAGGTTTCAAACAAAGACAAGGAGTTGACTATGATGAAACCTTCTCACCAGTAGCTATGCTCAAGTCCATTCAGATTTTACTTGCAATTGTAGCTTATTATGACTACGAGATCTAGCAAATGGACGTGAAAACGGCCTTCCTCAATGGAGAGCTTAAGGAGAATGTATATATGATACAGCCAGAGGGCTTTGTTTCAACGGTTGGAACAAACCAAATCTGTAAGCTACAACGATCCATTTATGGATTGAAGCAAACTTCTCGAAGATGGAACATCCGTTTTGATGAGATAATCAAAAGGTTTGATTTTATCAAAAATGAGGATGAACCTTGTGTGTACAAGAAGGTTAGTGGGAGCACTATATCATTCCTTGTATTATATGTTGATGATATATTACTGATAGGGAATGATGTTCCTATGCTACAATCGATCAAAATTTGGTTATCTAAACACTTCTCCATGAAGGACTTGGGTGAGGCATCCTATATTTTGGAGATAAAGATCTATAGAGATAGATCTAAAAGGATGCTTGACTTAACCCAAGGAAAATACATTGACTCGATGCTAAAAAGGTTTAGCATGGAAGATTCCAAGAGAGGTCTCATGCCGATGAGCCATGGAATACATCTCTCCAAGAAACAGGCCCCAAAGACACCTTAGTAGAGAGACCGAATGAGTAAGATTCCTTATGCTTCAGCAATAGGATCTATCATGTACGGTATGATATGTACTAGACCAGATGTCGCTCATGCACTTAGTGTAACAAGCAAATATCAGTCGAATCCAGGAGAAGAGCACTGGAAGGCAATGAAAAACATCCTAAAGTACTTGAGAAGAGCTAAGGATGTATTTCTTGTCTACGGTGGGTCTGAATTGAAACTAGAGGGCTATACAGACTCAAGTTTTCAAACGGACCAAGATGACAGTAAATCCATTTCAGGGTACATGTTTACCTTAAACGGTGGCGCAGTGAGTTGAAAAAGTTCCAAGCAGCAAACAGTTGCTGATTCAGTGACAGAGGCAGAGTACATAGCTGCAAGTGAAGCTGCAAAGGAAGCTGTTTGGATGAAGAAGTTCATAACTGAACTTGGAGTGGTTCCTAGCATTAGAGGAGCTGTACCTTTATTCTGTGACAACACCAGAGTTGTTGTGCAGGCTAAGGAACCCAGGTCTCATTAGAAATCCAAACACGTGTTGCGGCGGTTTCATTTGATTAGAGAGATCATTGAAAGAGGAGATGTCACCTTGGAGCATGTGGACTCTCAAGACAACATTACAGATCCATTTACTAAAGGTTTTACACAATAGCAGTTTGATCGTCACTTAGAGAAGATGGGTATTAGATACCATGACGATTGGCTTTAGTGCAAATGGAAGATTGAAAGTAGTATCCACACAAGCCAATCATATTTGATATGATGTAGCATATATTTTGTAATCTTATTCATTTATTAATAAAAGAATTGATTTTCTTAAAAGGCATTTTACATTATCTACATAGTGTTGTTATATTAAATGTGATAAACCCATAGTTTTGAGCAATGCTTTTAGAATCATGATGGTGATCATGCTAATGAGATCTAAATTCTAAATAGCTCACAAACTAAAATCGTTCCTAATCGTTGGATTACTAAAATGGGGATTACTAAATCCGGATAGATTAGTACATACGTTGCTTGCTCTTAGGAAGAAGATGATTGATCTCATAATCATTTGTGTAGAGACACTAAAGCAAGTATGTAGGTGCTTATTGGAGAATAAGTTCACTTAACGTGGCTCGCTAAGGAATACCTAATGGAGTTTTACTCGCCTGTCAATAGAAATTCCTATAGTGATAGTAGTACAAGTGATCCTTGGACTTGAGATCATCATAGTATCTTCTGTATGATGAGTTATATTTTGACATGTCCCTTACGACCTTTAGGGTATATCAAATGGTATGATTGGGTATAATAAGTTATACATGGAGATAGGTGAATGGTCAACAAAGAATCTATCTCATCTAGTAAAAGATGTGAATGCCCTATGTGATTCGATAAATGACACCTCAGTAGTCCTTGGCCAAGGCAGAATGAAATTAGAAAGGAGTTTCTAATTTGCATTATTTAGAGTTGTGCATTTGGGAATCGAAATACATATAATTAAATAAAATAAGACTTGACAGTAAATCTACGTCTTATATTTAATTGGGACATTGTATGGTAGAAGGATTGAATTGTACGGTAACTATGCACTGAAAGGTTCTTTTGTGATTAATGTTGAAATCTATATTATCTGAAAAGTCGTTAATCGCTAAGAGGCTTACCTTTATTGTAGAATAAATATTATTTATTTAAATGAATTAAATAGTTTAATTTATTTATTTAAATATAATTAGAATTGTTCTAATTGATTTATTCACAACCGGTTTAATATGGAGAACCTAAAGGGTCACACTGCAAAAGGAAAATGTTTATTTAAAAAGTAAATGACATAATTGTAATAATAAGTTAAGTGTATTTAATTTAGTCTATGAAGATAGAATAAATCAAATAGCTTAATATTTATTATTTAATATTTTGAAAATATTAAATATAAATTAATAAGAGGAGTCTTATTATTATTATTATTATTATTATTATTATTATTATTATTATTATTATTACTACTATTACTATTATTTAATTCCTAATAGGGATTAAAAATTAATTAATAGAAGTACTCTCACATGGATTCCTAATTGAATTAGGAGCATAATTAATTAAAGGAGTTTAATTATAATAGAAACCCTAATCCTAAATAGTTTAGGGAAAGGTTATTCCTACATCTATAAATAAGAGGAGTCTTATCATAGATTAGGGTTACACACTCTTGCATTAGATTGTGGAGAGTACTTGCAATTTCTATAAAGATAGAAACTAGAGTTTTGCCAATACCCAACTTCTTGAATACCTATTCTTCCTTGGTGGATCACCTCTAGAGGCCAAACACTTAGGTGGCTAACGTTGATCAAGCAAAAAAATTTAGTCGGTAGAATTCAAGGAGAACGCAAAGGAATTAGAGGTGAACTTGTACCCGAGGAAGAACAGTTCTACGAGGGTATAATTTCTTAATCTCTATCTCTTTCGTTAATTGATAATTGAACACAAGGAAATATCATGGTGATGGTTTGTATGAAAAATTTTAAAATCCGTTTTATCACGCTTCTGCTCTATTTATGTAATTTGATTGCATGCTTGCGTTATATACAAACCTAACACATGTTGCATGTCCATCAGATATGAAAGGCTGATTACCTTCATTGTAACGACCCCAAAATTCATACACTTCAACTCTCCACATCGGTCGTTAACAATACATCTATTTTCTAACTTTACAACATTATTCAATGATAAACTTAATAAAATTGCGGAATAATTTAAACTTTTCAGTTTTCTTTCTCTGCTTTCCCTGAATCATAACCTTAAATCATTTACATATTCTAGAATCATATTTGATTCGCTTCATCAGAATTATAATAAAAATAAAACTTCTAGATTCAATACCCTTTATACATCGGATAATATTAAATTATAACTCAATACAAATTTAACAACTCTACATCTGCTATACCTATTACATCATCAAATACATTTTTCAGAACCTCAATTATGGTTCAAAAATATGATTAAAGCTAAAACAATTAATCTGCATGCATTATATCTGAATCATGCCATTCAAGCAGCACTTAACTTTACCTTGAATCTTTAACCTGCAAAAGTGGTTATTTGCAAGAATGAGCTCGACAGCTCAGCAAAATCTAACAGTTTGCATGCATCACATAACACATAGATAACATGCTCATCATCTAAATCATATTCATTTGACTAAACATGTCATGCATAACGATCAACATGTAACAATTAGAGATTAAGTTCCATAACTCAATCAACATTCTTTACTCAATGAACATAGTCATATTTTGACTTTATCGTTTCATACTTGCAACATAAATAAAGTACATCATGCTTTATACATCCTATGATTAAAATAATTAATCAATTAATTCACATAATAAATAGGAACTGAAAGACTTGCCTGGTTTGTAGATTATCAATTACCATAACCAGCTTAAATTTATCTGCACTTCATGTATCCTACACGATATATATATAATCATGCACATCATTTATTAGCCACGTAGAAATACTTAGTATTAATTCTACTTAACAATTCATAATCCTTCATTTTATTTCGTTCCACTTTAATCGACACTTAACCCTTAGTTAGGTCTTAAACTTCGCTTTACATTGAATGTATAATGTTTATAAGTAAGTCTTGTATAGGGTAGCATAACACAACCAAAAGAGAAGAATTAAAAATAAGGAAATTTTCCATTTCTGCAATTCTCGCCGGGGCGAGAAAATTATAACGCCAAACTCTTGCCGGGGCGAGAAAATTTAGAACAAAACTCTCGCTGGGGCGAGAAATTTGGCTTGTTGATCTCGCTGGGGCGAGCCTCATGAATTCCAGATTCTGCAGTTCGCGAACTGCAGAATTTTTAGACCAAAATTTCTCAATTTCTTCATTTTAACAACAATTTAGACATACCCAAATATTATAATCTTGATAGAATCAATACCCAACATGTTTATAACAATTCTAACATCTTAAACAACCAATTTAAAGGCTTAAAATCACAATTCATTCTAGTTTTACAAATTTTACAAATTTAGCGCAATCACTCGCTACGGATTCATTTCTGAACCAAATTGGTCCGTTCAACTTCCGTTGTTTTCGTTTTTCAACGCATAACAACAATCCATTATCAATTTACAGTTTCATGTACGCATTGACAATCAATTTTGACTCCAAAGTAAGCCAAAATATATATTATACCAAAACTCAAATTCTTCTTGTTTAACATGTTTACCATGGATTGATAACTCTAAAATTGTATATAAACACTATATAACCAATTAAACATGTTCATAAGCATATACAAACAACATCTCATCAAATCATCAACCAAAATCCATTTTAAAGAAAATTCAAGGAATAGAAAATCAATAACTTAAAATTAGGTTTTTACCTTTGATTCTTGCTGAGATTATCTAGATACATGATCAAATTTGCTTGCTTGTTCTCCTTCTACTTTGATTTTTCAGAGTTTTTTTCTCAATTCCTCTCTTCCTCTCCTCTGTACTTTGCTTCCCCAACTCAAACTGATGAAACTCACGTATTATTTAGTTGGGAGTTACCAGCAGTTAGGGAAAACAAAGGGGCTCTATGCCTTGTTTGGTTAGAACCCAAAAACACTCTTTTTAGCTTATTTTAATAATCTCTTATTATAAGATATACATATTGTCACACTTTAATTTAATTAAACTTATTATATCAATAAATCTAATTAAATCTTACTAACAAAATTTATAATCTCAAATTAGACAATTATAATTATAATTTTATTTAATAAATCATTATTCCTCTAATTTAATTATTTAATCAAAATATAATATTCTCATCACTTTAGCGTACTAAAATACGCACAAATTATAAATTTCTTTAATATCATCATACATAAATAAATTATTCCATAATAATCTCCATCGAATATTTATTCCATAAATATTCCAAATAAAATATTTATTCAAATCCACAAATATTTTAAACTATAAACAAAACTCACAATCTTATTATATTTACATATATATCAAACTCTAATCTATTAAAACAAATATATTCACATTGATTCACTATTTTAATTAAGTGAATCGCTCACATTATTTATGAACTTAATTCACAATAACTTCCGCTGCCCACAAGACATAACAAGCAAATTAGATTATTTCCCAATATAATTTTAACTTAATTAAATTAACTAATATTACTCAACTAATTTCCTTCTCATGGAAATTTCATTTAATCTATTCAATGGTTTAATTAACTATTAAACCTCGTTTTCCAAATACACAAGTGTATAATTCTCTTCACATTAAATCATATATTTCACAATATATATATCACATATTCAAATTCAAAACGTCACATAATAAGAATTTTATTCGCCAAATTCTTATTTAATAATTTCTGAAAATCTGGGTTGTCACATTCATTACCTTAAGGTTCAGTTAAATTTGTTCATGGTCATTATTGACACCCTGTATTATTGAATTCAGTCATTCAATTATTGAAATTCTGATTCATGCTCTTTTACAATTATTATATTGTTGAAAAGTTCTAAAGCTTATTCATTCTTTCAATCATGATATATCTTTATTGTATTTAAACTTGTTGAGCAAAGTAGTTGCTCACCCTTGCTATATCATGATAACAAATTTCAAATTTAAGGCGAACGTTCGAGGAAAGATAGTACAAAAGCAAAGGACAAGATTAGATGGTTATGCACGTTAACTACTTAGTTATCTGATGTAAATGATATTGTGTAAACCTTTTTGTGAATTAAAGGTTAATATGTATTAAAATAAAGGTTATAGACCTTGGGATATGTAGCAGAGACTATTGTATAAACAATTTATGTTTATATCTTCCGCAGTAGTTGTAAATATGATGTATTGTGACGCACCAGGTCCGAGGTTCAAGGGACCCGGGTTTGGGGGCGCCACACTTTTCGTCTATCTGAATTTTCCAAAATCCGGATTTTAAATCAAATTTACTAAAGACAGTAGCTTGACTTAACCTATTAAACAAATCTTTTTTATTAGGGAGTGGGTACCTAATCCACTCAAGAACTTTGTTTAACGGTTTGTAATTGATAACTAAGTGAGGGGCACCTCTCTCCTTTTCAGCTTCATTATTTACATAAAAACTGGGCAAGACCAAGGAGATTTATTAGGCCTAATTAATCCTTTACTGAGTAATTCATTAATTTCCTTCTTACAAAGTTTCATTTGTTCATGATTCATCTGAATAGGTCTAGCCTTAGTAGGAATTAAACGTTCTTTAAATTCCTTAGCATAAGGTAGCCTAATAATATGTTTCTTCCTATGCCAAAAGGCATTAGGGAAATCGGAACAAAGGTTTTACTAAGATAATTCTTTAAATTATCAATTTTATTTTGAACCCTTTTATCAGTGAGTTATTTATCAACTTGTTTATATTTAATTTCTTCTTTTAAATATTTCAGCTGATTGGTTTTACTGGTCAAAAGATTTAATGATTCAGAAATAGATTCATCTTGAATTATTTTTAAATCTCTTTCTTTTGGTCTAGTAATAAATTTAAAGGTGTCTGTCTTTCCTAAATGTTTACTGGTTAATCCTTCGGTGCTAGTAGTAAAAGGATAAAGTAAATATATAAAAGGTAATCCTAAAATGACCTTGTCAGTCTTATTACGAATTAAAACAAATGATGTTTTAAAACACATATTGTTCTGACAAATATGAACTTTAGGTAACTTATATTTAATTTTTATTTGACTACCATTAGCAGAAATTAATCTTTCATTAGTTTTTTGATAATAGGTAGTAGGGATTAATCCTTCTTGAATACAATTTAAATCTGCACCAGTGTCAACTAGAGCAAGTAATTCAATAATGAAAGTTTTATTAATAACTAAAGTGATTTTAATATACCATTTTTGAATAGTAATATCTTTTAATCTTTTAAGAGAGAATCCTTGTAAATTCATTAAATCTAATTCATCTTTAGTAGAGGTTTCAACTTCTTCTTCTGAAGATTCATTAATTTGAAGGACTTTATCTTTGTCTTTTAAGTTTGCATTAATGTTATTAATCTCTTCTCGTATTTTGGGGATTCCTAACGTAAGTTTAGCAATCTCTCCCTTTAATTTGTTAACTTCTTGATTTAAATCTGGAAGAGTTATTTCTTTAATGGGGATTTTAAATCTATCAAGAGTTTTGTTAAGACTAAAAATAGGTTTTCCTTTACTCTTCTTTAGTTTATTGCTATCTTCATTATCTTTGGTAAATAAGTGTTTTAATTGCGACATATACTGAGCTTTTAATTGAGGATCTGTGATTTTAGTAATTAAATCTATTAATAAAGATTGTTCTTCATCATCTTTAGCTAATATATTTAATCTTTTAATGCAACAATTATTAGTACAATCATTTGTGCATAAAGTAACTTCATCAGATTCATTATCAGTTTCTTTATTAGTACTAGTAGAATCATAGGGAATATCAGGATAATCTTCAACATTGAAGTTATTCTCATTTCTTAACAATTCTAAAAGTTGTTCAGTATCGTCATTAGATATGTTTAGCTGGTTTAATTTATGTTTTATCTTACATTCATTTTTATAATGACCTTTCTGGCCACAATTGTAACAAATTACTTTACTCTTGTCATAATTTTTTCTTTTGTTTGAATGTTTTTTACTAGAAGATTTTAGTTTATTATAATAATTGTCTTTATTATCTTTTGATTGGCTATGAGTATGTTTACGCTTATGTTTTTTTATGACTTTTGTGAGTTTCAACATGCTTATGCCTGTGCTTTCTTCTAGAGGGAGCAACTGGAGGTAAACCATATTGTTCACAAAAAGTTCCTAACTCATATTTAGCCTTTTTCTTATCTTTACTAGCTTGTTTACTAATCTTAAAATCAATACACATTTTAAGACCTATTTTTTGTATATGGCTTATTATATCACTGTTGCCCGATTTCACAATCGACAATTACGTGCAAGTATACACGATCAACAAGTAATAAAGTGATAAGATAGGGTGTCGAACCCACAAGGAATTATTATGTTTTTAATCTCCAATTGCCAATCTAAATTATGCCTATTCTATTAAACAATCACAATTTGGGATTTTTGACTAAGAATAATTAAATAAATACTAACACTGACAATTAATTCAAAGGTTGAAATTCAGATTTAAGATGATTAAGACTACAATATTCCCAGTTATTTATCATAAACCAATCTATCTATGTCTTCCAATCATTCACTTCAATGGAGTTGTTAACAGAAATTCAATTGCATTTATAAGCCCTTTTCCAAGAGATCAAATAATTCTATCTAATCCAATTAACTCTACTATATTCCTATGCAAAGTTAAAAGATTAAATTCATTAAGTTCCAATTTCCAATTGTTACATGCAGCAAGCAATATTCCTATTTACTTCACAAATCCAATTATTCAACACATGCAAATAATTGAGAATACATGCTATCTTATCTAGTTCTAACCCTAAATTTTGTAATGTCCAAGAATTTCAAAACATTGTATCAAATTATTTTGATAAATAAAATTCATTTTTTTTATATAATTTATGAATTTAATTGGACCCATGTAAGAAATTTTATTTAATTATATAATTATAGGTCCAATAATTTTCTTGCATTAAAAAGGGGCTCATTAATAGTGCGATTTAAATTAGTGGGTTAACCCCAAGATTTTATTTGGAAGAAATTTGGAAGAAGATTAATAAATAATTTTATCATTATCGAATTAAATAATTCGAATAACGAATTATGGTTAAAATAAATATTTTAATTAATGAAATTAGTTATCTAATTTGAATACTAGAAATATAATGTTGTTAATTTAATTGGGCCACCTTTCTCTCATAAGGGATTAGCCATTTCCTTCTATTTATTTTTGGATTGGACCCAAATCCTAAACGAGTTGAGCCTAATTCCCACTTATTTCCCGATTGGCCGGACCAAATGGGCTGGGTAAGTCTTATGAATTAAATCAGTTGGGCTGAGCCCATTTTGTTTCTTTTGTGTTTCAGTCGGGTGGACTCAAGTAAACGGGTTGAGTTCATTTCTTTCAATTTGGGACAACTGGTAAGCAAAGTGGGGAGACCGGTTAGAGGATTTAACCGAGCAATTCGTTTAGGGGAGGGTTTCAAGAAGAGGAAATTAATTTGGGAAAAACAACTGAGCAAGAGGAAAGTGAAATCAAACCCCCGAACCCTCAATCAGTCAAACCCAAATCTTCAATCCATCAACCGATAAGGGACGGGAAGAAGAAAACGCCGGCGACACCCTGGACCAACCAGCGGGGAAAGGAGGAGAGCCAGGAGTGATCGAGCAACAAGCGGCAAGGACCGGAGGTCCCAGAAATCCGGCGACGCGACCGGTGACAGTGCGCATGACTCGAGGACGGCCGGTGTCGTCAGCGGGCTGGATGGGTGCAATCGACGGCCACTCTTCTCCTACCGTGGGTTATTGACCAAGCAAGTAGGGTATTGTCCAAATAATTCCTTCTATAAATTGAGCCCTAAAACCCCCAAAGCTGACGATACCCTTCTATTCTGGTGAGTCCCAAATTAGGAGCAAAATATATACAAAATTTAGGGTTCGAAATTAGGGGGAAAGACAGGGGAATTAGTCGGCGAATGTCCACCGGCTGGGTTGACTATTTTGGACGACGACGAAGGACGGCAACTCGAACCACCCGAAGGTATACCGAGCTGTGCTAGTTTTAGGTTTGGTATAAATTTTTTTTTTTTTGATTTCCTTCTTCTGAACTTAGTCTGGTGCTGCCCAATTTGTGGGTTTGGTCTCTTTGAGAAATTGTCCGTAATTGGAATTGGTATTGCCGACTGTGCTGGTCGTGCTATAGATATTGTATTGGATATGGTTGGGTTTACAAGTCTGCAATTATGCTTTGGGTTGGTTCATTCTAATAAAAAAGAAAAAAAAACTGATATTGCATTACTTTTGGTTGTCTGGTTTTAATTTAGGGAAAATCTGTATTGGGTTGTTCTTGTTGAACTGTATAAATTTTCTGGCCCATTTGTGCTGTGTTAGTTCGTAGTATGCACTGTGTTGGGTTGTTCTGTAATAAATTGCTGGGTTTGAAAACTCGGATATGGTATAATATTGTTGAGGTTTGAGAAATTTGGGTATTGTTTGGGGTTGAAATGGTATTGCAGGAAACTGTGATGTTCAAGGGAATTAGGCAATAATTCAGTTACTTCCCAAATTGGTTTTGTAATTCATTTGTTTATTTAAACAAAAATAATTAGCCAATGGAGTCTAATGGTTGTTACATTGTTAATCAACTATCCAAGTATTGGCTTAATTAAATGGGTAATTAAATTGAGTCAATAATGCATTTGCAAAATGATTGGTTAGAGTAACTAATAAATAAGTTAATAATTATTTATTATTTATAAATAATAAATAAAGATAATAAATATTTAATTATTATTTAATAATTATAATAATTAAGTATGAATAAAATTTATAAAATAATTATTTATTATTTATCAATAAATAATAAATAAAGATAATAAATAGTTAATTATTATTTAAGGATAATAATTAAGTATGAATAAAGTTAATAAATAATTATTTATTATTTTTCCAATAAATAATAAATAAAGATAATAAATATTTAATTATTATTTAATTAATATTAAGTAATAATTAAGCATGAATAAAGTTATTAAATAATAAGGATGATAATTACTTAATCATTGTTGAAATAATGATTAAGTATAAGGGGGATTAATAAGCTAATTATCTATTTTGGTCCTTACTAACTAATGAGGATAAACACTTAAAGATTATTTTACTAATAGTGAATAGTAATTAAGAGTGTGTAGAATTGATACGTTAAGTATTTAATTAATGTTAAATATGGAACAAGATTAATGATTACTCAATTACCTCTAAGGTGAATGGAAATTGATAAGTGATTAATTGTTACTTAGTTGTCATTAAGTCAGAATAAATTCATTATTTATTTTATAAATAA
This sequence comes from Aralia elata, assembly GCA_034770075.1. Taxonomy (NCBI): domain Eukaryota; kingdom Viridiplantae; phylum Streptophyta; class Magnoliopsida; order Apiales; family Araliaceae; genus Aralia; species Aralia elata. The sequence continues at coordinate 53,014,832 of CM068384.1, read as the reverse complement.
TAAATGAAAGATTTTTAGCCCATATGCTGAGACAAACACAGGTAATAGTTGAGTACTCAAATGATAAACAATCCTAATTAGCTATCATTTATGGTAACTAAATGTAGGTGGTGAATTTTTACCTGCTAAGTAAAAGATATAGCAAGGTGTGCCAATATGCCACCATGTCATATTAATTGATAAGTCAATTTTATCCAATGATAGGTCACTCAAGATCAATTAAGTAAAGCTAGAATTTATCTGTAGCTGAGCAAACAGGCAAGTTCCTAACCCTAAACTTCTTACATTATTACAAGTTCTTCTTTACTCAACTTTTACATTGAGCAAATTTCTAAGCCTTATGCACTATTTCTAATTCGTGCAAAAAGGTATATATATACTGTTGCAGGTTATTCTTTAAGCTTAAGTTTTTATCTCCAAGCATGCCTTAAGTGGTCTAATTACTTTCAAAATTATTCCACATCTGTATATTTATTGACATTCGCACTCGTGCATTTGAAATTCGTATATTTAAATTCAGGAATTTATAAACCATTCATGGTTAAGTCTGAACCCTTGTTCGGTCAGACAAATATGTGAGAATTTATAAAAGCTATCTGAACCAATCAATGGTAAGGATTCTTAGACTGTATGAACACCCCTTTATTTATAGGGGAGTACCCCACGTACCGTATATAAGGTACAAATAGCAGAATTAAATGTTATGCATATACATAGGGTACGCGAGGCTGATCCCCTCAAGTACGTTATTCTGTAGCCAGTAACTAGAGGGTCAACCAGCTATTGACTCCTTTGGAAGTTATCGTTCAAAGTCTATTTGACTATCAATTGTTCTAAAAGCAATTATTGTTCTTGCTTCTGATTTTTCTAATGTTGAAATTCCTTAATATCCCTTCATCATGATATATCCTTATTGTCATACTTTAAACTTGCTGGGCAAACTCGTTGCTCATTCTTGCTATATCATAATCTCATTGCAGCTAAACCCGAGACGTCAGGAAAGAACAAAGGGAAGGAAAAGATGAAGTGATAGACTTCATGTAGCAGAAAATAAAATTATGTGTAGTTAATTACTGTAGCGTAATTTAATCCCTGATAGTTATTAGGGTACGGATTGTGTATATGTTTAAGGTTATTTGTATTCTGGGACTAGTAACACCTTGTAATGAACAACGTATGTTTATTTTATTCCGCATTTTAGTTACCATATGTTGTTAGAGGTGAATGTTTGTATTGGATCGTGATGACCTGATCCGGGTATTTGGAGACCCGAATTCGGGGGCGTCACAGGTTGGTATCAGAGCTGTAGGTTATAAACTTTAGGGTCGCGAAACCTAGGTTATAACCTTCATAGTAAACTCGTATCGAGTGTTAGGAGATAAATCGAGGAGATTTATCATATGTGATTTTGATGAATTGGGGAATTCATCGAGTCGAGTAGTACCCAATGAAATATAATTTCATTTCTTCAATGAATATATTTTATTGCTGTACTAACGTTAGTTTTTGTGTGTTTGTAGGATGGCTGCCGTAGGGGAGACTAGTGGAGTCCGAGAGGAGGAGATATTTACAGACATACCAGTAGTTTCGGAGCAGCTGGTGGGCTATGCTCCTACTGCCCCAGGATTGCTACAGGAGGAGTCCGAGTCGGAGGAGGACTACCAGAGGGAGCTACCAGAGCCGGTGGTAGGTAGAGTCATGAGGTCGGGCAGTCAGGATCCAGAGGCTGAGGAGGAGGACCCCGAGACCGAGGGAGAGGAGCCACCTGCTGATGTTGATGGCATGGGGGTCCACTGCCGATGATATCATCGAGGGGTTGACTAGTAGGAATGAGGAGCTGGAGGATCGGGTAGCTCACCTGGAAGAGCAAAATCAGACCCATCAGTTTATGGAGGACCAGTACAGAGACCTGGCCTACCAGCTCGAGCATGACTTAGGGGTGGCGAAGGTACAGCTGCAGGGCTATGAGTCCTCAGCGCAGCAGGTCGGACCACTGCTACATCAGTTAGTGGCCCGGAACGCTGAGCTGAGAGAGAGGCTGGAGCAGAGGGATTTACAGATCGCCCACCTGAGGGCGAAACAGGAGGCTATGAGGTTCGAGGCGGGGCTGGAGGTGTCTGCGAGGATGCATGCCAGAGAGGCCTGGGTCAGGGAGGCCAGGAGGGTTGATCAGTTAGAAGATCGGTTGGAGGCCAGCACGGTGAGGATCGAGACCCTAGGACATGCCCTAGACGCAGCCTACAGGAGGCTCCGGACTGAGGCAGGTGAGTCTAGCCGCTCTGTTCGTCGCAGGATAGGGGATAGAGCATTCTCTTCTGGTCAGCAGGCTCGGATCCGTCACGACATGCAGTGACTTGATATGATGGTTACTTTGTCTTTAGTTCAGTCAGTCCCACCTTTTGTTATATTAGGGACGTATTCATGTTTGATTTGTGAAACTTTATATTGTATTTAGACTTGGGGTAGCAGTTAAACCCCAACTTTTTGTTTTGAGGGATGGAAGGTTAGGATTCCCCACTTTTGTCTTGGGGGAAAGATTATTGATGGATAGGCACACAGTGGCGCATTTATAGAAGTATGCCATAGGTTTAGTCTTGTAACAAAATAGTGGTATATGAATATAAATGCAGATGTTTCACTTAAATCAAATGTGTTGATAGATATTTTACCTTTGATTGCTTATTTTAATGACATATTGTGTAAAATATAAAACTATAGGTAAAAGTCAGCGGATTTTCCTTATCCAAACATGCCGCCAAGAGGAAGGCCACGTAACCAGCGAGTTGAGGAATCAGAAAGCGAAGTTGGAAATCAATCCAACCCGATGAGAATGTTTGCGGAAATGCTGGCAGAAGCCATGCAATCAAGGCCACCACCTGGAGGGGCCCAAGAAGCAGCCGAGCCAGCGCATCATCTGGCAAATTTTAAAGACTTCAAATTAGTTGGACCACCTGAGTTCAAGGGAACTCTGAACCCAATCGAAACGCAGACCTGGATAGAGGAGATAGAAAAGGTATTCGAGGTAGCACGGGTGGCAGAGGAACAGAAAACAAGCTTTGCTACCTTCATGTTAAAGGGCGAGGCGAACTACTGGTGGAAGGCCAATAGGGGCCGAGTGGAAGGAGGCATTGTCGCATGGGAACGTTTTAAGGAGATGTTCTTGGAGAGTTACTTTCCGGAGAGCATGAAGCAAGAGATGGAGATCAAGTTCCTGGAACTAAAACAAGGAAATATGTATGTGGCTGAGTACGCGACTAAGTTTAATGAGTTGGCACGGTTTGCAACTCACCAAGTCAGCACAGAGGAAAGAAAAGCTCGTAGGTTTGAACAAGGGTTGAAACCATGGTTATACCGTTCTGTTGCGGTATTGAAAATCAAGACATTTGCAGAATTGTTGGAGAGGGCGATCATTGCAGAGGGTGGCAGTGAGGCCCTGGCAAAATACAATCAAGAGAAGAAGAAGGGACATGAGGGCCCGAAGGCAGGAAGCAGCGGGGGCAGTAACCCCAACAAACGAAAATGGGTTGAGAGTCAGTCCTCCGGGGGAAATAAATCTGGAGGGGAGGTGAAGAAACCAGGCAGATGCAACAACTGTGGCAAGAACCACACGGGGGAATGCATGAAGGGGAAGAGCGTGTGTTACCGTTGCGGACAACCTAGGCACATGGCCCCATAGTGCCCTAATAAGCCGAAAGGAGGTTGTTTTTCCTGTGGATCACCTGACCACCAGATCAAGGATTGCCCGAAGAGGAAGGGCGACGCTGGGAGTGGCAACCGAAACAACAACAACAGTGGAAACAACAACTGGTTGAACTACAGTCAAGCCAACAGGCCAACAGCCCGCACGTTCAACATGACTGTGCAGGATGCCATGGAATCCAAAGACGTGGTGTCAGGTATCATCCCAATCAATGATATAAATGCATATGTGCTATTTGATTCAGGTTCTACTTGCTCTTTTGTTTCCGAAGAATTTGCTAGTCAGTTAAATATACCTTGTGAAAAGTTAGAACACCCTATGAACGTAGAAGTAGCAAACAAGGAAATTATCCCCGTAGAATGCATTCATAGGAATTGTTGTGCTGAATTACGAGGATTTAAGCTCAATTTGGATTTGATACCAATTCGACTGGGAGAGTTTGACGTAATCCTGGGAATGGATTGGCTATCAATTCACGGAGCAGTCATTGATTGTAAGAAGAAATGTGTACACCTAAAGACTTCTAATAAGTCTAAGGTGGTATTCTATGGCAGCAAATCACCAAAACCATCTTGTTGTCTTACTATGATGCAAACAAGGAGATTACTGAAGAAAGGTTGCGAGTGTTATTTGGCCCATGTGGTCGATACTTGTCAGGTCGGGGATGAAATGGGTCAAATACCAGTCGTGAGAGATTTCATGGATGTCTTCCCCGAGGAACTTCCGGGACTGCCGCCGGATAGGGAAACCGAGTTCGTTATCGATTTGGCACCAGGAACCGCACCAATATCGAAGCCACCGTATCGAATGGCACCGGTAGAAATGAAAGAGTTGATGGTGCAACTGCAGGAACTGTTAGATAAAGGTTACATCAGACCAAGCGTGTCCCCATGGGGAGCTCCAGTTCTGTTTGTAAAGAAGAAAGATGGTTCTATGCGACTTTGTATCGACTACCGAGAGTTGAACAAAGTTACGATTAAGAATAGGTATCCGCTTCCTAGGATTGACGACCTATTTGATCAACTTAAGGGGGCGAAATACTTTTCAAAAATCGACTTAAGAACAGGCTATCATCAGCTGAAGGTGAGGCAGGAAGATATCCCGAAGACTGCATTCAGAACTCGTTACGGGCACTTCGAGTTTCTGGTAATGTCTTTTGGATTGACGAATGCACCAGCAGCATTCATGGATATGATGAACAGAGTATTCAAGCAGTACTTGGACAAGTTCGTAGTCGTATTCATTGATGACATTCTGGTGTATTGAAGGATGGAGGAGGAGCATGCTGAACATTTGAAGATTGTATTAGAAGCTCTCAGGAAGGAGAAGTTGTACGTAAAATTTTCGAAGTGTGAGTTTTGGTTGCAGAGGGTATAATTTCTGGGTCACGTCATCGATAAGAATGGTGTTTCAGTGGACCAAGCAAAAGTAGAGGCAGTTATCAACTGGGAACAGCCGAAGACGCCGACAGATATCCGGAGTTTCTTGGGATTAGCGGGATACTATCGGAGATTCATCCAGGATTTTTCAAAGATAGCATCGCCGTTGACCAATCTTACCAGAAAAACAGTTAAGTTCGTTTGGTCGGAAAAATGTGAGGAGAGTTTCATGGAGTTGAAGAAGAGACTTAGCCAAGCACCAGTGTTGACCTTACCCGACAACACTGGGGGTTTCGTAGTGTATAGCGATGCATCACACAAAGGTCTCGGCTGCGTGCTGATGCAGCACGGCAAGGTAGTGGCGTACGCATCACGTCAGCTGAAAGACTATGAGAAGGGTTACCCGACTCATGACTTGGAGTTAGCGGCGGTAGTTTTTGCCTTGAATATTTGGAGGCACTACCTATACGGGGAGAAGTGCGAGATATATACAGATCACAAAAGTCTGAAATATATCTTCACTCAAAAGGAGCTAAACATGAGGCAACGCCGATGGTTAGAATTGATCAAGGACTACGACTGCGAAATTCTGTACCATCTGGGCAAAGCAAATGTAGTGGCTGATGCCTTAAGCAGGAAAGGCAAGGTGAAGTTGATGCAGCTGACGGTTCAAGAGGAATTGGTAAAGGACTTTGAACGCCTGGAACTGGAGGTTAAGTATCCGATGGAGATGGACGAAAAATTGTGTACCATAACCGCAAGTCCGACTCTACTGGATAAGATAAAGGAGGCTCAAGAGTTCGATGAAGAATGCATTGACATTAAGAAACAACTACTGGATGGAAAAACGCTGAAGTTCAAAGTTGACAGTACAGGGCTACTAAGATTCGAGGGAAGGATCTGGATACCCTACGTACCAGACTTAAGGGAAGAAATTTTGCAGGAGGCCCATAATACGAAGTTTTCGGTACATCCAGGTAGCACCAAGATGTATCAAGATCTTCGTCAGCATTATTGGTGGCCGCATTTGAAAGGGGAAGTTGCAGAATTCGTCAGCCGGTGTTTAACTTGTCAGAGAATCAAGGCAGAGCACCAGCGGCCGAGCGGATTGTTACAACCCTTAGAGATTCCCGAGTGGAAGTGGGAGCACATTACTATGGATTTTGTGGTAGGACTCCCGACAACCCAAAAAGGTTTAGACACCATCTGGGTGATCGTAGATCGGTTGACCAAGTCTGCCCACTTTCTACCCATCAAGATCAGGTACAAATTGGAGCAGTTGGCGAAACTTTACGTGAAGGAAATAGTATCACGACATGGAGTGCCGGTATCTATTGTGTCTGACAGAGATCCGTGCTTCACGTCAAATTTTTGGAGAAGCCTACAGGAGAGACTGGGAACACAGTTAAGAATGAGTACGGCATATCATCCTCAAACGGATGGTCAGAGTGAGCGAACAATTCAGACTCTAGAGGACATGCTCCGGGCAGTCGTGATGGACTTAAGTGGCAGCTGGGACGATCACTTGCCACTAGTAGAGTTCGCCTACAACAATAGTTACCATGCTAGTATTGGTATGCCACCGTACGAAGCATTATACGGAAGAAAGTGTCGAACACTGTTGTGTTGGGATGAAGTTGGTGAACGGAGGTTGTTGGGACCAGAATTGGTACAACAAATCGTGGAAATCATTAAAGTAATAAGACAACGGTTAGTAGTAGCCCAGGATCGCCAGAAGAAGTATGCCGACTTACATCGTCAGAAACGAGATTTTGAAGTTGGTAGCTTTGTGTTTCTGAAGGTATCTCCCTGGAAAGGGAAAATCCGTTTTGGAAAGAAGGGCAAATTGAGCCCTAGGTTCATAGGACCGTTCGAAATTTTGAGACGGATCGACGAAGTGCCGTATGAGGTAGCATTACCTTCTGAACTTGAGCACATTCACAACGTGTTTCACGTATCAGTGTTGCGTCCGTATAAGCCAGACTACAAACACGTCATCTCCTATGAACCAATTTAAGTCGAAAAGGATTTATCGTACGAGGAGGTTCCTGTTCAAATACTGGATAGGAAAGAGCAGAAGCTGAGGAATAAAATCATTCACTCGGTGAAGGTTCTCTGGAGAAATCACGCGGTGGAAGAAGCCACGTGGGAGCTCGAAGAGAAGATGAGAGCAAATTACCCTCAGTTATTCGACTAACCTTAGATTGAAATTACGAGGACGGAATTTTTATAAGGGGGAGAGGATGTAATGTCCAGGAATCTCAAAACATTGTATCAAATTATTTTGATAAATAAAATTCATTTTTTTTATATAATTTATGAATTTAATTGGACCCATGTAAGAAATTTTATTTAATTATATAATTATAGGTCCAATAATTTTCTTGCATTAAAAAGGGGCTCATTAATAGTGCGATTTAAATTAGTGGGTTAACCCCAAGATTTTATTTGGAAGAAATTTGGAAGAAGATTAATAAATAATTTTATCATTATCGAATTAAATAATTCGAATAACGAATTATGGTTAAAATAAATATTTTAATTAATGAAATTAGTTATCTAATTTGAATACTAGAAATATAATGTTGTTAATTTAATTGGGCCACCTTTCTCTCATAAGGGATTAGCCATTTCTCATAGGTCACTCAAGATCAATTAAGTAAAGCTAGAATTTATCTGTAGCTGAGCAAACATGCAAGTTCCTAACCCTAAACTTCTTACATTATTACAAGTTCTTCTTTACTCAACTTTTACATTGAGCAAATTTCTAAGCCTTATGCACTATTTCTAATTCGTGCAAAAAGGTATATATATATTGTTGCAGGTTATTCTTTAAGCTTGAGTTTTTATCTCCAAGCATGCCTTAAGTGGTCTAATTACTTTCAAAATTATTCCACATCTGTATATTTATTGACATTCGCACTCGTGCATTTGAAATTCGTATATTTAAATTCAGGAATTTATAAACCATTCATGGTTAAGTCTGAACCCTTGTTCGGTCAGACAAATATGTGAGAATTTATAAAAGCTATCTGAACCAATCAATGGTAAGGATTCTTAGACTGTATGAACACCCCTTTATTTATAGGGGAGTACCCCACGTACCGTATATAAGGTACAAATAGTAGAATTAAATGTTATGCATATACATAGGGTACACGAGGCTGATCCCCTCAAGTACGTTATTCTGTAGCCAGTAACCAGAGGGTCAACCAGCTATTGACTCCTTTGGAAGTTATCGTTCAAAGTCTATTTGACTATCAATTGTTCTAAAAGCAATTATTGTTCTTGCTTCTGATTTTTCTAATGTTGAAATTCCTTAATATCCCTTCATCATGATATATCCTTATTGTCATACTTTAAACTTGCTGGACAAACTCGTTGCTCATTCTTGCTATATCATGATCTCATTGCAGCTAAACCCGAGACGTCAGGGAAGAACAAAGGGAAGGAAAAGATGAAGTGATAGACTTCATGTAGCAGAAAATAAAATTATGTGTAGTTAATTACTATAGCGTAATTTAATCCCTGATAGTTATTAGGGTACGGATTGTGTATATGTTTAAGGTTATTTGTATTCTGGGACTAGTAACACCTTGTAATGAACAACGTATGTTTATTTTATTCCGCATTTTAGTTACCATATGTTGTTAGAGGTGAATGTTTGTATTGGATCGTGATGACCGGATCCGGGTATTTGGAGACCCGAATTCGGGGGCGTCACAGATTTAATCTCCCGAATTCATCTAAAGTAACCCGCTAATTGTCCGCAAAACAATTAATCAACAAGCATAAAATAAAATAGACAACTCCCATCAAATTGAACAATTGAAATCAAATAGATAATCAACTCATAATTATAACTGGTTCAATTGTAGCCTTAACTAAGAATTTAGTTCATACTGACAATAAAAACTGGAATATCAAAATAAATCATCATAATTAATTACAAATCAGAGGATAAAGATTAAAAGGAAACTCAGTATAATCTCTAGCTCTCCAATCTGAACTTCTCACAATGCTTGACTTGTCCTCCAATCTCCTTGCTCAGCTCTGAAAGTCAATCTCTGAATAAGTCTGTGTATATCTAAATCCAAGTCTTGATCTTCTATTTATAGTCTCCTTTAGTCCCTCAATAAGTTTAATTGCAAGAGTCCTTGATCACTTCTAACTTTCCAAAATAACAGCATTCCAGCAAAATCAGGATTTCCATCTGCCGCTTCCTCGCCCCGGCGAGAAATTCAATGCATAAGTTCTCGCCCCGGCGAACTCATGCCCCGACGAGAAATATAACTCACAAATTCTCGCCCTGGCGAGAATGCCCTGCACCCAGCCAATTTTCTTCTTTTCATTCCTGCATCCAGTCATGACCTACAAAACCAATGCAAAACAAGTAAAAAGCTACCAAACACTTAAAAACAAGTAAAGAATAAGCCAAAAGACATATCAAACGCGTAGGTTAAAACCTACTCATAAAATACCCCCAAACTCAAAACTTTGCTTGCCCTCAAGCAAAACACAAAACAAAGCAAAACCACAACTAAACTAGCTACTACATGAATGCACATGCATGACTAACCATACTCAAGCAATTAATCAATAGACATCATAAAAATCTGGCCTCAGAAATCAGTAACTACCAATTCAACAGAATTTCAACCTCACACCATCCAAAAGCCAACTATTAGTAATTATGAATCACTCTCAACCCTTCCATAAGTATGCAACATATATTAAACCAATCAGGGTATGAATCCAACTCTAAGTATCACAATGCTCAAAAAGAGACAAATTCACATATTTTACTTTTAAGCTCAACTGCTATTCACTTGCCTTCTCATTTTTTCCCTCTTTTTCTTTAACGAGTGCGTTTTACGCTCCATCTTGTCATATATCCCGACTAGTGCAATGTTCATCTTTATTAGGCTATTCAGTGCCACCCGTGTAGCGAACTTTCAACCAACGACTCCCAAACCAGACGATTTTAGGGCGCTGAGTATAAAGACATCTCCTAAGGGTATACTCATTCAAATGACACCGGCCACAAAGACCAACCTAGTCAAGACCTGCTCTTATCTGTCTATATTCATTAATTCATCGTTTTCTTGCACTTAGACAGACATTGAAGCAGTATTTATTCAAAAAAAAAATCATTTTTTTTTCCAGTTTTTTCTCAGTTTTCTCTTTTTTTTTTAGATCCAACAAGTGATAACAGTCTATATCTACATATGAGCGTGTAATACACCAAAGAAGAACCAACTCCTAATTACTTTAATACACATTCGTGAACAAGTAAAAACCAAGGGTCTCAAACCACAACTACAACCATTAAACTCCAGATTTAGCAATAAGTATCCATCCTGTTAAACTATAGTAGAACTAATCAAATTTCATCATTGGCCATCCCTAAATGACTTCCATCAATACATTGCTTGAATACCTCTAAATGCAATATCATATGATCCTAGGCTACTAATTTTTTGGATTTTTGGATTTTTGGAGTTTTTTTTCATAAATATAACTAAATATAGCTGAATAAAAACTACGCTACAATGACACTCATGCAACTAAAACTACAGATTCAAATGATTCAGCTAAACATGCAAATATACAAACACAAACACACCCCCCCAAACTCAAACGAAACAATGTCCTCATTGTGCAAAAAATAAAGAAAGTTAAGAACAGAGGACTCCCCTAGCAGTTCAAGCAGTAGGCTCGAACTCATCATCGTCATTTGGGGACGGTGGTGGAAAAACTGGCAATGGCTGGGCTGCGGGAAACTGAACAGGATCTATCATCGGCTGCATATTGGAGTACATGTTCGCCATGGTTTGGGTGTAACTCTGCTGGTACGCATACATATGCTCCTGCCGATCCGCCAATCGCTGGTTCTGCCTCAATATGGTCTTATGATGAGAATCAATAAGACGCTGCAACTCTCGAAACTGGAGGCTGAACTTGGCTTTCCGTGGCCCAGTAGAAGTGGAAGGACCCGCTCCCTCATCATCATCAGACTCATGTGCGTCTTCAGCGGGAGAAGAATGAACTATGTAACCCATACCACGAGGATGGGACTCACCGCCTTCCCATTCCTTATAACGTGCAATCAAACGGTGATCCAAAAGTAGTAAGGGCTGCTGCAAAGCCTCCTCAGCTCCCCAACGAACTCCCGCATGAAGACACAATCCACATATCAACGAAGGGTGTGGCAAACCACCCTGACTATGCAAAGTCCGTATAGTGCGGCGAATCGATGCCTCAATCAACTGACCCACATTGATCTCAATTCCCGTCACAATAGCATATAACAATAAAGCTTTCTCCCTGGGAACATCACTCACGTGTTGTGATGGCATCAGTTTAGCCGAAAGGAAAGCATACCAGACCTTACCATACCGACTCAAGTCCTTGCTATGAAACATAGGTGCAGCACGTGGCCCTCTAGATATCCATGTCGTCACAGGCCTGCATAAGTCAGTAACTACCTTCTCCACATTGGGCCCCTCCCCAAGGAATCGAGTGTATCTGCAACGTAAATCAGGCCTCAAGTTGTAATACTCATTGATCGTTTGGGCACTGAAGGACACTGTCTTCCCTCGGACTGTAACCTCACATGTAGCCGTGTCCTCTGCATTATGGGAGCTGTCGTTTTACACTCCAAAATTAATACCTTACTAACACTCTACTAGCACAAAACTCAGTATAATGACAAGCAAGGATCGATCCCACAGAGAAGTGAATTAGTCTTTTACTTATTCTAATATTCCTATTATTTCTATTAATGGGGGGTTTTGAGTTTGTTTCACTAAGCTAACACAGGTAATTAAGAATGATCAATAAGTAAAAAGCTTCAGTTCTTCAGTTCAGTATCACCTCATCACAATCATGGAAAAGTCAAGTTTGATAATATTTACACTTCAATGAGATTAATAACCCTAGATAACTGCAATCGCTAATCATCCGAAATTCTCCTTATGTGTAAATCTAATGTGACAATCGCCTCAAAAGACTCTAACTATTATATAACCTAGAACTATTAGTCTAGATTTAATATAACAGCAACATGAAGAATTAGAGAATTAGGTTATTCCAAGCAACAATTACACAATCAGGAATTATTTAACTTGCCTTCTAATAATCTTAATAATATTCAAAAGCTTGTCCACAATTAAATACTATTAATCACTACCTATGATCAGATACAATATCGTTTACTTAATACTATATCTTAATCTAGCAGATGATATTAATCAAATTAATTCAATTGGCCAAATCAAATTAAAAGATTAAATAACATATAATCAGTTAAAACAGATTATCAGAATAAATCTCATGCAAGAAGGAATAAAATAAATAAAACCTGATTAAACCATTAATTATGAAAAAGGTTCAACATCCCTTAGAACTGAAAGTAAGAGTCTAGCCTGACATGCCTTCAATCTTCTCCAATTAAGGTTACAATTGTAGTTGTCAAGATCCCTTTATAATAAATTAAAAACATCTATTTATAGTCCTAAGATAATATCCTAAGTCCCTAAGAATTAAGAATACAATCTGAAATAGAAATCCTTAAAAATTACAAAAAGTCAAAGCTGGTCAAACTTGGTCAACGCAGCCTTTCTCGTCGGGGCGAGGATTTTATGCCTGATTTTCTCGCCGGGGCGAACTCCCGCCGGGGCGAGGATTTTTGCACTAAGTTTCTCCCCGGGGCGAGAATGGCCAGAATGGTGTTGGGCCGGGGCGAGCTCTGGATCAGCTGGGGCGAAGATGGGCAGAAGGTTTCTCGCCGGGGCGAGAAACTCCAGTACAAAGTTCTCGCCGGGGCGAGAACCACAATTTCCAATTTTTCAACTTTTCTCGTTTTGGCTCCGATTTTCCATCTTTTTCCACTTTTGACTCTGAATCCTCCTGAAATCAATAAACAATCTAATAAGTGCATAATCACAATAAAACATGCAATAAACTAAATATAAAGGAATGAAAATAAATGAGTATTATGCACTTATCAAATTCCCCCACACTTAATCTTTACACGTCCTCGTGTAAACTAAAACAAAAGTTATATTGAAATCATTTGAATTCCATTCAACCAAACTCCCAAAGGTTCAAATTCAATTAGCAACCATGAATACTAACACCAACCAACAGAAATTCGATCAATACCTCATCAATCAACTCATAACAATAATCCCATCATTCCCCACTGAACATCTCTAAATCAAATTGAAACTACATTTGCATCTCCTATGAGTAACACAAATACTCGACTCAGGTCATATGGAATAACAACAACCGTGCACACTGACTCAAAACTAGAACATGTTTTTTTCTCTTTTCTTTCTGCTATCCATTTTTTTTCAATTAGGTGAATGCATTTTATGCTCCATTTCACCTCTTCTCATTCTTTTCTTAAGTGAGTGCATTTTATGCTCCATCTCACTTTTCTTCTCATCAACGAGTGCGTTTTACGCTCCATCTCGTTGCATGTGTTTATGGGTGAGTGCGTTTTACGCTCCATCTCAACCCACCACATGTTTTTCTTTTGAGACAAAATTTTTCAGTTTTTACTCTCAATTCTTTTTCAAATTCCCAATTTTTTCACATGGTCCTGCAAACAAGATAAGCAGTTACACAATTCTAAATCATGAAATCAGTGCACAAAGTCAACTCCATAACTAACTCAGTCAAGTAAACATGTATCTCATACTCAAGTACTCATGCAATACCAACTCAATTCAAATCTGTCAACTATGGGTCCTAACTTCATTATCATCATTTACCAATTAATTTAGTATCAAACAAATTCAATCAATGGCATCAATCTTCATTTTAAAACCAAAAACCTTTGAAAACTTAACCAAACACAAAATTTTTTAAGATTTTTCAAAACAACGCAGATTCTTAAACTAATCCTAAACCTAAACCCCTCCCCCACACTCAAACCTTACATTATCCCCAATGTAAGATAATTATGCAAAGATGAAGTAACTACTATCTAATATGCAACTAAAAAAAACTAAAAAGGAAAGGGATAGAAAAATCAAATCTGAGATCTTGGGTTGCCTCCCAAGCAGCGCATTTGTTTTATGTCGTTAGCCCGACATCGATTCTCCTCAATCACTCAAAACTCGGATCCACTAAGTCTATCATCTCCACACTCTCCATCGGAAATCCGTCACGAAAAAGTTTCAGCCTATGTCCATTGACCTTGAATACCTTCCCTGTCTTTGGATTCTGTATATCTATAGCACCATGAGAGAACACATTAGTAATAACAAATGGACCTTCCCAACGAGAGCGCAACTTACCTGGAAATAACTTCAACCTCGAATTAAATAGGAGAACTTGTTGTCCAACGGTGAAATTTTTCCTCAAAATCTGCTTATCATGGAAGGCCTTTGTCTTATTCTTGTATAGTCTAGAACTCTCATACGCTTCATTCCTCATCTCTTCTAATTCCTGTAACTGGAACTTCCTATGCATCCCCGCTTCATCCAAACTCATATTACATTGCTTGATCGCCCAAAAAGCTCGGTGTTCTAACTCCACGGGTAGATGACATGGCTTCCCAAAGATCAATCGGTACGGAGACATACCAATGGGGGTTTTGTATGCAGTTCTATACGCCCACAATGCATCTTCTAACCGCAGACTCCAATCTTTTCTGCTTGGCTTGACAACCTTCTCCAAAATGGATTTCACTTCATGGTTAGATACTTCAGCCTGACCATTGCTTTGCGGATGATAAGATGTAGAAATCTTATGCAAAACATTGTATTTCCTGAAAAGTGCTGCTAGCATCCTGTTGCAAAAGTGAGTTCCTCTATCGCTGATAATAGCTCTAGGAGTTCCAAATCTGACAAATATATTAGTTTTGACAAAATCTGCAACCACTTTAGAATCATCAGTCCTGGTGGCTTTAGCTTCCACCCATTTAGAAACATAGTCAACAGCCAAGAGAATGTAAATATTACCATGAGAAACAGGAAAAGGTCCCATAAAATCAATACCCCAAACATCAAAAATCTCAACAATTAAAATGGGAGTTTGTGGCATTTGATTTCTATGTGATATGTTACCTGTTCGTTGACAATTCTCGCATGATTTACAAAATAGATATGAGTCTTTAAAAATTGTTGGCCAATAAAAACCACTTTCTAAAACCTTATGAGCCGTCCGTTTGGGTCCAAAATGACCTCCACAAGCATAGGAATGGCAAAAAGTTAGAATAGACAATGTTTCGGTATTAGGCACACATCTACGGATTATCTGGTCAGCACAAAATTTCCACAGATATGGATCATCCCAAACATAATGTCGAGCATCACTCCTAAGCTTGTCCTTCTGGTTTTTAGAAAATTCATTGGGAATATACGCACTTGCTAAATAATTAACAATATTCACATACCAAGGCAATTCCTCCTGAATAGAAAAGAGATGCTCATCTAGAAAGGAATCATGCAAAGGTAGTGCCTCCTCATCTCTCATCAATCGACTCAAGTGATCTGCTACCAAGTTATCTGCTCCCTTCTTATCCTTGATTTCCAAGTCAAATTCCTGCAACAGCAGAATCCATCGGATAATCCTGGGTTTAGAGTCCTTCTTGGTCAACAAATACCTAAGAGCTGCATGGTCAGAATAAACTACAACTTTAGTGCCAAGTAAATAAGATCGAAATTTATCTAAAGCAAAAACAACAGATAAAAGTTCTTTTTCTGTTGTCGAGTAGTTAATCTGAGCTGCATTCAATGTTCTAGAGGCATAATAGATGGCATGGACAACTTTGTCAACTCTTTGGCCTAAAACAGCTCCGACTACATAATTGCTTGCATCACACATTATTTCAAAGGGAAGATTCGAATTTGGCGGTTGAATCACAGGTGCAGAAGTCAATAGGCTCTTCAACATGTCAAATGCCTCCTTGCACGCTTCATCGAACTGGAATTCCACATTTTTTGCAGCAATTTACATAATGGCAGAGCTATTTTGGAGAAGTCTTTGATAAATCGCCGATAGAAACCTGCATGTCCAAGAAAAGAGCGAATCTCCCGCACACTAGCGGGGTAAGGCAAAGCAGACACAATATCTATCTTAGCTTTATCAACCTCTAAACCTTTAGCTAACACAACATGACCAAGCACTATACCCTATTCTACCATAAAGTGACACTTTTCCCAATTAAGAACAAGGTTAGTTTCCAAGCATCTATCTAGCACATGCGTTAGATTTTCCAAGCACAAATCCAAAGAATCACCATGTACTGTGAAATCATCCATAAAGACCTCGATGCAACTTTCCAAAAGATCAGAAAAAATGCTTACCATGCATCGCTGGAAAGTACCTGGTGCATTACAAAGTCCAAACGACATCCTCCGGTATGCAAAAGTACCAAATGGACACGTGAATGTGGTCTTTTCCTGGTCTTCGGGTGCAATCACGATCTGATTATAACCTGAAAAACCATCTAGAAAGCAATAATAAGTATGCCCCGCTAATCGTTATAGCATTTGATCAATAAAAGGAAGAGGAAAGTGATCTTTTCTGGTTACAGCATTTAGTTTCCTGTAGTCAATACACACTCTCCATCCTGTTTGTATCCGTGTGGGCACCAACTCATTATTGTCATTCGTGATGACAGTTATTCCAGACTTCTTCGGAACTACCTGTACCGGACTCACCCACTGACTGTCGGAGATGGGGTAGATTATGCCTGCATCAAGTAATTTAATCACCTCTTTCTTGACTACCTCCATCATGGGTGGATTTAATCTTCGCTGTGCTTCTCTCGTGGGTTTTGCTCCGTCATCCAAAAGAATCTTATGCATGCACATCGCGGGGCTTATACCTTTGATATCTGCTATCGTCCAACCAAACACTATGACATGATCTCTTAGAACTCTCAACAATTTCTCTTCCTGCACTTTGGTTAGATTACTAGCAATAATCACAGGTAAAGTTTCATTAGTCCCTAAATATGCATATTTCAAGTGAGCAGGTAAGGGTTTCAATTCTAAGATTGGAGCTTGCTCCACAGATGGTAACAATTTTTTATGAGAAATAGGCAATTGAATTGATTGAACTGCATACTTATCTGTGAATTTTGGTAAAGAGTGCAATACAGCCACAACTTCCTTCAATTCTTGATTCTGGTCAAATTTTTCCTCTTTATCCATGTCCAAGTTGTTAGCAATAGCCGTCTCCAAGCTTTCCCTGTGGTCTTGTTCAAAAGATCCCTGCACCATAGAATCAATGATGTCAATGGCAAAAACATGATCAACATCACTAGGGTACCTCATGGCGTCATATATATTGAACTGAATTTTCTCTCCATCAAATTCCATGGTCAAGGTCCCATTGTGCACATCAATCATTGTCCTTGCTATTTTCAAGAATGGCCTTCCTAGCAAGATGTGCGAGGGATTTGGAAATCTGTCATCTTCCATATCCACAATGTAAAAATCTGCAGGACATATTAACTGATTCACCTGCACTAAGACATCTTCAATTACCCCTTGAGGGTAAGTGTTAGTACGATCAACAAGTTGAATGATAACACCAGTTTGTTTCAAAGGTCCTAGATTTAAAGAAGCAAATACAGATAATGGCATGACATTTATTGACGCTCCTAAATATAGCATGGCTTTCTCAAATCTGGTATTACCTATTCTGCATGGGATTGTAAACATTCCTGGATCTTTACATTTAGGAGGCATTTTTCTTTGAAGCACTGCTGACACATTCTCTCCTACAGTGACTTTTTCATCATCTTTCAATTTTCTTTTGTTAGTGCACAATTCTTTTAAAAATTTTGCATACCTGGGCACTTGTTTGATGGCCTCCAAAAGAGGAATATTGACTTCTACCTTCCTGAAGGTTTCCAAGATTTCCTTATCCTTTTCCTCCTTCTTTGAAGTCTTGTGTGTTCTAGGTGGAAACGGCAATGGTGAGGTCTTAACTGGAGTAGATGGGGTAACAGCTTCCCTCGGTGTCTCTATCTCATCACTAGCCTTCGCCTTTTCAATTTCCGTCATTGTTTTGGGTACTTCTAACTCTTTTCCACTCCTTAGTGTAATCGCACTAGCATTCTCCCTTGGATTGACAACTGTTTGCGAGGGCAATTTTCCTGAACCCTGAGCATCCAACCTCCCCACTGTGGTGGCAAGTTGTCCTATCTGATTTCTCAAGTCTTGAACAGAATTTTTCGTTTCCTGCTGGAACTGCTGTGTCTGACTCATGAATGTCTTGAACATGTCTTCCAAAGATGTTCCAGAATTTGCAGGAGCTGCCGGTCTAGGTTGATATTGATGTGGAGCTGGTTGAGAGCCTTGTGGGAACCCTTGTTGTCTAACCGGATACATGCTCTGCGCTGGTGGCCTATTTCCTCCATAACTAAGGTTAGGGTGATCCCTCCATCCTGGATTGTAAGTATTTGAATATGGGTCATACTTCCGCTGCGGTTGTGCTTGATAATTTCCCACTGCATTAGCTTGCTGTGCAGTTTCATCCTCTTGCAATGTCGGACAAGAATCAGTACTATGACCATTCATTAAACAAATCCCACAAACTTTTGCTGCTGGTGTATTTCCTGTAGCCAATTGTCTAACCATCGCAGTCAAATCAAAAATTTGTTGTTCAAGATTGCTCGTGGTAATCTCATTCACTTTTACAGGTGCACGATCATTCCTTGTCCCATACTGCTGAGAATTAGCAGCCATATTTGTAATTAAAGTCCTTGCAGCCTCCGGTGTCTTATCCACTAGTGCTCCTCCACTTGCAGCATCGATCATACTCCGATCCATTGGCAATAATCCCTCATAAAAGTACTGAATCAGGTGTTGATCGTCTATTTGATGGGGAGGACAACTGGAACACAGTTTTTTAAATCTTTCCCAATACTCATACAGTGTCTCTCCGTTGAACTGTCGAATGCCGCATATCTCCTTTCTGATGTTGGCAACTCTTGGAGCAGGAAAGTACTTCTCCAAGAACAGCCTTTTCATGTCATTCCATGACTGTATTGACCCTGAAGGAAGATAGTACAGCCAGTCCTTTGCTAGATCTCCCAATGAGAATGGAAATGCCCTTAGCTTGATTTGATCCTCTGTTATTCCATGTGGCTTCATGGTGGAACACACCACATGGAATTCCTTCAAGTGCTTGTACGGATCTTCACCTGTGAGACCACGAAAAGTAGGCAAAAGATGAATTAGTCCTGATTTAAGTTCAAAAGCAGCAGTTAATGTAGGATATTCAATGCATAAGGGTTGTTGATTGAGATTAGGAGTGGCTAATTCTTTAAGTGTTCTATTGTTATTTGGCACCGCCATTTCTTCTTCTTCCTCTGAATCGGTGGATGATGTATTCGACAGTAATTCAAGTGCTATGTTGAGTCCCAGTGATGGAATTTCGTCTGACTCTGCAGTGATGCCTCGAGCTTGACGAGCTTCTTTCCTTAGCCTGCGTGCAGTTTTCTCAATTTCTGGATCAAAATTCAAATCACCGGATTGAGAGGATCGTGTCATAAACTACAATAATAAATAAAAATAAAATGAAATAAAGTAAAATGAAGAATAAATAAAGATAAATAACACTTCCCCGGCAACGGCGCCAAAATTTGGGAGCTGTCATTTTACACTCCAAAATTAATACCTTACTAACACTCCACTAGCACAAAACTCAATATAATAACAAGCAAGGATCGATCCCACAGAGAAGTGAATTAGTCTTTTACTTATTCTAATATTCCTATTATTTCTATTAATGGGGGGTTTTGAGTTTGTTTCACTAAGCTAACATAGGTAATTAAGAATGATCAATGAATAAAAAGCTTCAGTTCTTCAGTTCAGTATCACCTCATCACAATCATGGAAAAGTCAAGTTTGATAATATTTACCCTTCAATGAGATTAATAACCCTAGATAACCGCAATCGCTAATTATCCGAAATTCTCCTTATGTGTAAATCTAATGTGACAATCGCCTCAAAAGACTCTAACTATTATATAACCTAAAACTATCAGTCTAGATTTAATATAACAGCGGCATGAAGAATTAGAGAATTAGGTTATTCCAAGCAACAATTACACAATCAGGAATTATTTAACTTGCCTTCTAATAATCTTAATAATATTCAAAAGCTTGTCCACAATTAAATACTATTAATCACTACCTATGATCAGATATAATATCGTTTACTTAATACTATATCTTAATCTAGCAGATGATATTAATCAAATTAATTCAATTGGCCAAATCAAATTAAAAGATTAAATAACATATAATCAGTTAAAATAGATTATCAGAATAAATCTCATGCAAGAAGGAATAAAATAAATAAAACCTGATTAAACCATTAATTATGAAAAAGGTTCAACATCCATTAGAACTGAAAGTAAGAGTCTAGCCTGACATGCCTTCAATCTTCTCCAATTAAGGTTACAATTGTAGTTGTCAAGATCCCTCTATAATAAATTAAAAACATCTATTTATAGTCCTAAGATAATATCCTAAGTCCCTAAGAATTAAGAATCCAATCTGAAATAGAAATCCTTAAAAATTACAAAAAGTCAAAGCTGGTCAAACTTGGTCAACGCCGCCTTTCTCGCCGGGGCGAGGATTTTATGCCTGATTTTCTCGCCGGGGCGAACTCCCGTCGGGGCGAGGATTTTTGCACTAAGTTTCTCGCCGGGGCGAGAATGGCCAGAATGGTGTTGGGCCGGGGCGAGCTCTGGATCAGCTGGGGCGAAGATGGGCAGAAGGTTTCTCGCCGGGGCGAGAAACTCCAGTACAAAGTTCTCGCCGGGGCGAGAACCACAATTTCCAATTTTTTAACTTTTCTCGTTTTGGCTCCGATTTTCCATCTTTTTCCACTTTTGACTCTGAATCCTTCTGCAATCAATAAACAATCTAATAAGTGCATAATCACAATAAAACATGCAATAAACTAAATATAAAGGAATGAAAATAAATGAGTATTATGCACTTATCACATTAGCGTAAAACTCCTTGACTATATCTATACATGCAGGCTCCGGATGGGCAGTGAATGTCTCCCATCCCCTCTCGACTATCTGATACATCATCTCCCCATCAACCACCTCGTCAGGCGCGAGGCCGCGCTCAGGAGTTAGAGCTTTACCCAATGTATACGTTTCATATCTGATAGCCGCCTCTGCACTGACAAACTTTCTTCGATCAAATTGCCTGGATGGAGTAGACGATGATCCCTCACCACGATGCCGCTTTGGAGCCATGATTGAGCACTTAGCTAATAAACCCACACAAATAATCTGCTATGTAATTCAATTTCGCCCCGAAACTCCAACTATACTAACTCCCAACTGATACTGGCACGGTACAATGGAATAGATCTGATAATGATGCGTTGGTGAACTGATTGATTACTCCTTAAATTAAATGCAAACCCTAAAACTCGTGTATGCACGGATGAAGATTGTGAAAACAACAGAGTATGCCCCCGCTTGAATGTGAGATGGTTTAAAGTGAAGTTAGGGTGTGATTTTAAAGTGGAGCGATTTAGGGTTTGTGTAGGAATCCAAGTATGGAGAGAAATTGGAAGGAAATTAGAAGAGAAATAGGAAGGATTTGGGTTGGGTCGGTCTTAGAGAAGGAGAAATAGTGTTTTAGAGAAGTTGCATGGGAGTTGGAATGTTAAAAATCAAATTAGAATCGGATTTTAAAAACTGAATTCCGCGATTCTTGCCGGGGCGAGAAAATAGGCTTGTGAACCTCGCCGGGGCGAGAAATGGCAGAGAGGTTGGGGCTGGGGCGAGAAAAATCCAGGCCGGGGCGCGCTTCACCAGAGAGATTCTCGCCGGGGCGAGAAACCTTAGTGCAATTTCCTCGCCGGGGCGAGAATCCTCAGACTTGAAATTTTTTTCTTGCTTTTTCCTCTAGATCCTCTTGTCCTCTCTTGTACCATCCCAATGAACATGTTTCTTCCTTCTAAAGCATTCCCATAGACTGTATCCCTGTTTCAATGAACACCACATAAATGAGTTAAACACGGAAGATTGAAGACCAAATTCAAACAAAAACACTTAAACTACTCCTAAAAAAAACATTAATGAAACTAATTCTATGAAAGCAATAAAATATCATGATTGGGTTGCCTCCCATCAAGCGCTTGGTTTATAGTCGTCAGCCCGACTTTCTCAGCAGTATTAGGCTTCAGCTTGATCGGGAATAGAAAGGTGAATCACTGATACTTGTCGATCCACATCGCCTCCCCAATAATGTTTGAGTCGCTGATCGTTGACTTTGAATGTGCGCTTTGAATCCGGCTCTTCGACTTCAATTGCCCCATTAGATCCTACAACAGTAATAATGAAAGGGCCTGACCATCTAGACTTCACCTTGATAGTAGTATGCACACAAGCCAATCATATTTGATATGATGTAGCATATACTTTGTAATCTTATTCATTTATTAATAAAAGAATTGATTTTCTTAAAAAGGCATTTTATATTATCTACATAGTGTTGTTATATTAAATGTGATAAACTCATAGTTTTGAGCAATGCTTTTAGAATCATGATGGTGATCATGCTAATGAGATCTAAATTCAAGATCGCTCACAAACTAAAATCGTTCCTAATCGTTGGATTACTAAATAGGGGATTAGTGAATCCGGATAGATTAGTACATACGTTGCTTGCTCTTAAGAAGAGGATGATTGATCTCATAATCATTTGTGTGGAGACAATAAAGCAAGTATGTAGGTGCTTATTAGAGAATAAGTTCATTGAACGTGGCTCGCTAAGGAATACCTAATGGAGTTTTACTCACCTGTCAATAGGAATTCCTCTAGTGATAGTAGTACAAGTGATCCTTGGACTTGAGATCAGTATGATGAGTTATACTTTGACATGTCCCTTAAGACCTTTAGGGTATATCAAAGGGTATGATTGGGTATAATAAGTTGTACATGGAGATAGGTGAATGATCAACAAAGAATCTACCACGTCTAGTAAAAGATGTGAATGTCCTATATGATTCGATAAATGACAACTAAGTAGTCCTTGGCCAAGACAGAATGAAATTAGAAAGGAGTTTCTAATTTGCATTAATCAGAGTTGTGCATTTGGGAATCGAAATACATATAATTAAATAAAATAAGACTTGACAGTAAATCCATGTCTTATATTTAATTGGGACATTGTATGGTAGAAGGATTGAATTGTACGGTAACTATTTACTCAAAGGTTCTTGTGTGATTAATGTTGAAATCTATATTATCTGGAAAGTCGTTGATCGCTAAGGGGGCTTACCCTTATTTTAGAATAAATATTATTTATTTAAATGAATTAAATAGTTTAATTTATTTATTTAAATAAGATTAGAATTGTTCTAATTGATTTATTCACAACCGGTTTAATATGGAGAACCGAAAGGGTCACACCGCAAAAGGAAAATATTTATTTAAGAAGTAAATGGCATAATCGTAATAATAAGTTAAGTGTATTTAATTTAGTCTATGGAGATAGAATAAATTAAATAGCTTAATATTTATTATTTAATATTTTGAAAATATTAAATATAAATTAATAAGAGGAGTCTTATTATTATTATTACTTTTACTATTATTTAATTCCTAATAGAGATTGGGAATTAATTAATAGAAGTACTCTTCCATGAATTCCTAATTGGATTAGGAGCATAAATAATTAAAGGAGTTTAATTATAATAGAAACCCTAATCCTAAATAGTTTAGGGAAGGGTTATTCCTACATCTATAAATAAGAGGAGTCTTATCATAGATTAGGGTTACACACTCTTGCATTAGATTGTGGAGAGTACTTACAATTTCTATAGAGATAGAAACTAGGGTTTTGCCAAATACCTAACTTCTTGAATACTTGTTCTTCCTTGGTGGATCACCTTTAGAGGCCAAACACTTGGGTGGCTAACGTTGATCAAAGGAAGGAATCACACCGTAGCATTCGAGGAGAACACGAAGGACTAGGAGTTGAACTTGTACCCGAGGAAGCTTTGTTCTACGAGGGTATAATTCTTATTCTCTTTCTCTTTCGTTTATATCGTTAATTGAGCACATTGATCGATCATGGTGATGGTTTGTATAAAATTTTAAAATCCGTTTTATCGCGCTTCCGCTCTATTTATGTAATTTGATTGCATGTTGGCGTTATATACAAACCTAACAGTGGTACCAGAGCCTAATCATGTGCTAATTATCGATCTTGATGATTCCATGTATTAATTGATATGCGAAACGTTCGAATTTTTGGGCAAGAAAATCTTTCTGATTCTGCGTCGCGGCGCGGCCGCGCTGCTTCCAGTTCATTCTGGAGCGCGGCCGCGCCCGAACCCAGAAAAACGTTTTCTAGGGTGCAGCGCGGCCGCACCGCTCCTAGTTCAAAATGGAGCGCGGCCGCGCCGGTGTCCAGACTTTGAATTTTTTTTTGTTTTTCTCAATTAAAATAAATGGTTTATTTAATTGATAAAAGTTTAAAATAAAAGAGTTTATTTTATCTGGAATAGGATTTCAGATTGCTAAAATTAAAGGAGTTTAATTTGGATTAGGTTTTTGATTAAAATAAAAGAGTTTATTTTGTTTCAAAACTAAATATTAACAAAACTTTTGCCCATTAATTGATATCAATGCATATATGGAATGGTTTTATTATTCATGGGATGAATGTTATTTATTGATACATATAGAGATATGTATGATAATAAATAGGGATTGATTATGGACTGTTGACCAATGTGTGATTGGATTTATTTTAGTGGATGCTTGAATGTATGAGTTTTTATAAATGGGGTCTGCGTACCTCGTCTTCTCTAATTTTTCTTAATGTAAATTCTATCTGCCTCCTATGTACTTCCCCTTGACTGCTGATCAAGGTTTCTATTTATTGTAAGTAGTTTTTGTAATAGGAATAGTTAGAATTAATTTTGAAGAATTGGAGACAAAGGAGCAAGGGGCGCTTGAAGACCCGTTTGTATTGGAGCCCGGGTTTAAATGTAATAGTTATATTTAAATTTAATTCTTGCACCCTAGGTTTGACCTTTTGGTTCACTTGGTGGCTCTAGTGAACCAAACTAGAATAAAAGTTCGTAATCAATCCGGGTAGAATATAGTATTCTATATGTGCATGCTTACTATATATATATATTATATATTATCTAACATGTTTCGCATGTAAAATAATATGACGCGTATTTTATATATATATGTGCATGCGCGCTAAACAAGATGAGACTTATAATAATAAATCCCTCAAAGTAATTATATTAAGTCCTAAGCGTTCAAAGATATTTGGAATATCGAACGTCGCCTTCTAGCATGGTAAAGCGATAAAGTATTAAATATTTAATATGAGTTTGTTGTGTCACACAAGGCAAGTATTAAATATTTAAGATGCTGCTTTATCACATTTGATGCTTATACATAGACTGAACGATACTGTTTTGTTGTGTCACACAAGGACAGTGTTTTTCTTTCGAATATATGGAAGTGCTAGGTTGGACTTACCTTAGATAATTTTGATTCGGATGTGTCACACTTGATCAAAATAATCTAAGAGGCAAAATACAAGGAGTTACATAGTGATGTAATTGATAATATTTGTCTACCTATTTATTTATATATAGTTTGTTGTGTCACACAAGGCTATATACATTTGAAATGGGATCCTTATTCTCACTAGCAAATCTTTAATTATATTTGCCGAACTATATAATGAGTGTAATATGGTTTGATGAAAATAGTGGGAGATACCAATTTAAAATAAAGACCTAATTTATTTTGGTAATTAATTAAATGAATGTATGCTAAAATGTTGTCTATTTCACATGCAGAATTTAAAAATGTCAAACTCACTATCACTGCGTAGCATACTTAATGCTAACAAACTGACCGGACCAAATTACACGGACTGGTTAAGAAATCTGAGAATTGTTCTCATTGCTGAAAAGATTTCTTATGTCCTAAATTCGCCAGTCCCTGCAAATGTTGCAGAAACAGCCTCTGAGGAAGAGATTGCTACTTTCATAAAGTGGCAAGATGATGCAATCCTGGCTCAATGCATCATGCTCGCATCCATGAGTAACGAGCTTCAGCGTCAGCATGAAACTATGGATGCTCCTACTATATTGCTGCACCTCAAAGAGTTATATGGTGAGCAAAGTAGGACTGCTAGATATCAGATATCTAAGGAGCTCTTCCGATCTCGTATGACCGAGGGCACTGATGTTGAGACTCATGTCCTTAAGATGATCAATTTGATTGAACAATTTGGACAGCTAGGGTTCGTGATGGATGGGGAGTTAAGCCAAGATTTGATCTTGCAATCATTCTCGGACACCTTCTCACAATTTGTTGTGAATTTTCACATAAATAAGTTGGATGTCAGCTTGTTTGAGCTATTTAACATGCTGAAAACTACTGAAGGTCACTTCTCATCCAACAAGAATCAAGTCTTACTAGTGGATGATTCTTCCAATAAAAGGAAGAGGCCCAAGGTATCTTCTGAAAAGAAGAAAAACAAGAAGGCTAAGGGCAAGGCGAAGGGAAAGGATAAAAAGAAACCTGATCCAGATAGCAAAGGAATTTACTACCATTGCAATAAGCCTGGACACTGGAAGAGGAACTACAAGGAGTATCTTGCGGACCAAAAGAAGCTTGGAGAAGCTTTGACTTCCGATCTAGGTTTGTTCATGATTGAAATTAATTTTTTTGAAAGTCAAAATTCTACTTAGGTATTGGATACCGGCTGTAGTTCTCACATATGTAATAATATGCAGGGACTAAGCAGAAGTAGGAAGCTGAACAAGGATGAAGTCGTCCTACGAGTAGGAAATGGAGCAAAGGTTGCTGCATTGGCTGTAGGAACTTATTGTTTAGCACTGCCTTCGGGCAAGTTCATTAGTTTAAATAATTGTTATTATGTTCCAACACTCATTAGAAACATTATTTTAATTTCTGTATTGGATATGGATGGTTTTGATATTATAATAAAGAACAACAGTTGTTCTATTTATAATAAAAATGTTTTATATGGTGTTGGCAATTTACTGAATGGACTTTACATACTTGACTTGCATAAAAATATACTTCAAATTGAACAAACTAAGAAAAGAAAAAGAGATGATGTTAATTATACCTTTATGTGGCACTGTAGACTCGTTCATATCAATGAAACAAGATTATCCAAGTTGCATAAAGATGGGCTTTTAGAGCTATCTGATTACGAATCATATCCAACTTGTGAATCTTGTCTCATGGGTAAGATGACTAAATCTCCTTTTAGTTGAAAAGGAGAAAGAGTTACAGAGTTGTTAGCGTTGGTACATGTGACAACCCGAATTTTCAAAAAATTATTAAATAAGAATTTGGCGAATAAAATTCTTATTGCGAGATGTTTTGAGTTCGAGTATGTGTATATATGTGATTTATATATGTTATATTATATGTGATTTGATGTGAAGAATTGAATGTGTATATGGAAGAAATATATATATTTGTTTTAATAAAATGAGAAGGAGATGTGTTACATATAAATGTAATATGTTATGGTAAAGCGATGATGAATTTCGTAGATAGCTAAAATATTTATTGAATAAAATAAATATTTTAGTTGGGATATTTATTAAAAAAAATAAATATTTGACAAAAAATTGTTATGGTGATGATTTATGTAAGTGTGATAATATTGATTAAATTAAATGATTTTATTCATATTTTATCTCGCTAATATAATGGAGATATTCTAATTTAATTAAATAATTAAATTAGAGGACGAGTGATTTATTAAATAAAATAATTTATTAAATAGAAGTTATGATTTTATTAGTAAAGTTTAATTGGACTTATTAAGAAAGTAAGTCTAATTAAATTAAAGTGTGACAATATCATATAATAAGAAGAATATTAAAATAAAGAGAAAAAAATAGATTATTATTTTTTTGTTCTAGCCAAACGTGGCCTAGACCTTTGGTATTTTGTAACTGACTAAACCTTAAGCCTTCTAGTAACTGAAGGAGGGATTTTATTCTTACGTTCTTTTCCTAAGGCTAAGACTAAGAATACAGAGAAAGGAAAAGAGAGAAAGAAAGAGAGAAATTGAGAGAGATTTCTGTGAAATTGGAAGAGGAAGAAGAATTCTAGGAATCAAGAAGATGAATAATCAAACCTATCTACCATCTATGCAAACCAAGGAAGGAATCAAAGAGGTAATTTTTATATTTTTGGTTCTTCACTATGTTTTCTTAAGTTTTTGTATAAAGTTCATGTTGGTTACATGAATTGATGAATGATATGCGGTTATATGTGTTTGTGTATATATATATATATATAATCTATTATGTATCATCTTTACATGATTTGGAGTAATCGAATTTGGGTTTTTATTTTAAAAGAAGAAGTTGAAGAACAAATTCGCAGAAAATGAGTAACCAACTCGTTTTTTTTGTAAAAATCATATAAAATCAAGTTTTAGGAGTTAGAGAATGGGCTATATATCCAATTAAAGGTATGGAAGTAAGCTAAACACAGGAATAAGAATCGCACAAAAATTCCTTTTGGTTTGTCCGTAGCGACTGATGAGGCTGGTTCAGAACATTAACTGTCTGCTGAAGCAGAAAATCTGTTATGGTTTCTGACTTTGTAAAAATCGTATAAATTCGTGTGTTTGGAATTTGAAGAAACTTAAAACTGCAAAGTTGTAGCTATTGAAGTTTTCTTGTTGTACTCACAAGTTTGATCCATTTTCATGCAGTATGATATTTTTGAGAAATTATTTTGTACGGCTGGTCAGAAAAATTGTACTTTCTGACCTAAGTTGAAAAACATGAAAATCTGTTTTAATTGGAAAGGAACCCAAAGTTTGGGCCATGGTGATCTGAAAGTAGAATTAATAAGGTTTAATTTGACGTAAGGATGGATAAAAACGGATAAGTAACGAATGAGTTAGGGTTAAAACAAAAATAGTATAAGATAGAACTTTGGTTAATGTTTATAGATAACCTTGTTTGGATTGTGGGAGTTTGAGATGTTGAAGAGGAAACATCGCGCTGGGGCGCGGTGTTCAAAAAAAATATATATATTATTTTTAATTTTAAAATATTTACATGAGGTTTAATAAAAATAAATGATGTTTTAAAGGTTGTGTTTTAGTAAGTTATATAAAACTTAAGTTTGATGTTCGTGAGGTATAATAATGTTGTTTAATTGCTAAGCCATATGTTTATGCTATTTAAGGTTCCTAATTGAATTGAATAGGCCTAATATACTTATAATGCAATGTGTATGTAAACTTTAATTACTTAACTAAATGTTAAGTATCGATTAAAATGGAACGTAATGAGAAAGGAGGTTGTTGTTAATAAACCGTATGGTTAATGAGGAGTCCTAACGGGACTTAAACACTAAATATTGTGTACCGATTAAAAGGAAAGATTAAGGAATATAGAGTAGAGTTATTTAAACGGTTACTAAACGTTGCTATATAACTAATAAATGATGTGCATAATTTATATATTGTGTAGGATATGTGAGGCGCAGATAGTTATAAGTTGTTTATGGTGATTGGTAATCTACGAGCCAGGCAAGTCTTTCAGTTCTTAATTGTTATGTGAACTCGATGATTAACTGTTTTAATTTATATTGTAAAAAAAAAACATGATGTATTATTTATGTTGAAGTACGAAATGTGATGGTCAATTTATGACTACACTGATTTAGTAAAGAATGCTGATTGAATTATAGAATATAATCTTTATTTGATATATGATGTATAACATGAAAGTTATGTTTATTCAGATGTTTATGTTTTATAAGATGAGTATGTTATTTATGTGCTACGTGAAGCATGAAAACTGTTAGATTTCGCTGAGCTATTGAGCTCATTCTTGCAAATAACTATTTTTGCAGGTTAAGGATCAAGGTAACGTTAAGTGCTACCTGAATGACATTGATCAAAATGATGCATGAAGATTAACTGTTTTTAGTTAAAGTTATTATTTGTATTATGTTAAGAGTTTGATAAATGTAATTATGTCGAGTTGTAAAGTTTGTATTGAGATGAAAACTTTTATACTAAGTTCGTTAAGGCGAATCCTATTATTAACATGATTCTAAGATATTTAGATGTAAAGGTTAAAAGTTTTGGGATTGTAATAGAAAATTTTTAATTATTCCGCATTTTTATGATTATGTCATCGATTGGTGATATATTAATAGAATTTTGATGTGTTAATAACGACCGAAGTCGAGGGTTGAATCGTATAAATTTTGGGGTCGTTACAAATAACGTTTCTATAATTTAGAACGCTCATCAACTATGGACTAGTCGAATCAATAAGCGTTCGCTAGTCAATCAAGGTTCAATAATCTAATATAAAAGATATTCGGGAACAAGAGACTGAATCTCAAAGGCATACAATCGAATAAACTATGTATAACTGAAATATTACTTAAAAGGAATCAGAATAACACATTTGAATTCATGAACATGAACAAATTATAGTAAAGAACTTGCTCAATATGAAGTAGAATATATAAACTTGCATAAAAGAGAGATAGGGTTTTAGAACTTGCTCAATGAAAAGTAGAGTTAAGAAACTTGCTTTCAACGAAATAAAAAGGCTAAGGGTAGAAAACTTGCATCGTGCGTAGACTATAAATTAAAATTCACATTCTTTAATCAACCTATACATTCCATTTATAAAGCAGTAACAATGATTAGTTACAGTATTATAAACACTTCAAGATTCATTCTCATCCAATTTCATTTTAATATCTCAATTGTCACCGGATATTCATTTAATACCTTAGTCTAAGCTTTAAACATGCATATGGTAACATAACATGAGCACAAAGAAAAAGGAAAAATTTCATTTCCTGTTCCACCGCCGGGGCGGTAGATTCCTTCACAAACCAGCGCCGGGGCGAGGCTACCGCCGGGGCGGTTAAGTTAGTTCATTTTGGGCGCCGGGGCGAGGACATCGCCGGGGCGACAAAATTAGTTCATTTACACCGCCGCGACGAGGATGCCGTCGAGGCGATAATTCTAGTGTAACTCCACCGCCGGGGCGGTGGACCCGAAATCAGTTCCTGCAGTTCGCGAAGAACCCAGAAAATGTCAAATTTGGCCAAAGTTTTTCACAATTCACCAATTTAATTACTACCCATGCATCATATTTGTTATAAAACCAAAACCCATTATATACACAATGATTTTAGCATCATAAACAATCTAAATAACCAATTTAAAGATAAACATTTCACTGTTTATACTTTATGTTCGTATTTTGATACAATTAGCGTAATTAATCACTGTGAACTCGTTTCTTAACCAATTCAATC
Source organism: Aralia elata (assembly GCA_034770075.1). Taxonomy (NCBI): domain Eukaryota; kingdom Viridiplantae; phylum Streptophyta; class Magnoliopsida; order Apiales; family Araliaceae; genus Aralia; species Aralia elata. The sequence goes on along the minus strand of CM068384.1, from coordinate 52,983,400 downwards.
CGTTTAACTTTCGTTTTCTTCGTTTTTACATGTATAAACATAATTAACCATTAATTAACCGATAATCATGCAAATCAAGCATCAATTTTCATATATTTAAGCCATATTCATACTTTACTACTCTGTAACTTCAGAACTTCAATTTAAAGCATAATCTCATTAATTAACTTAATTAAAACAATTTATAACATCATATAGTGGGTTATACATGCATCTTAACAATTATAAGTAACTTCTAAACAATTTACATATAAGGTTCCATTATCAGAAAACTTACAGAATACTTTCATGGAAGAATTTAAAAACGTAATTAAAGTTTAGATTTAAGAAATTACCTTCAATTAATAGTTTAGAATGCTAGAAAATGATGAAAAATTCTACAATTCTCCAAACTTCTTCTTCAACTCCAAATTTTTCTCTCAATTTTCTCTTTGAGTTCTCTTTGTGTTTTCTAAATTGCTAAGGAAATAATGCGTGAAAGGAAGAACTGACACAATATGGATGTCAGTTAATCCCATAATAGGTTAACTGACTTCAACCCCCACTAAGGCTATGTTTAACTAACCCTTTTATTCCTCCTTTCTAGTTTATTTTAATAACTTGCTTATAATATAGTTTAATATCACATTTTTAATTAACCAAATAATCTTATTAAAATCAATTAAATAAAATAGGATAATACCATATTAAATCACATTGTCACATAATTAAAATTTTCATTTATTGATTATGACAAATTATTAAATATCTAATTAATTATTAAATTAATTAGAATAACATATGCATATTTAAATATTGCATTTAATCAAATAAGCTCAATTAAATACATACTTGAATATAAAATTCTCCACATTAATTTAACTAATGTAACACATATAATTAAATTAATCTACCACAAATTCATCAATTAATTATTTAATTCAATAATTAAATCATCGAAAAATATTTATTTAATTCAATAAATATTTAAATTAAATTACAAAAATCTCGTTCGTCACATCTTTCCCCCCTTAAAAGGATTCTGTCCCCAGAATCACGACTCTAATAATTCATCCCGTTACATTAAATATTAAGGGAATTAATTCAAGTATCTATTTGTGTCTTCGTGACGCTAGATTTCTTAATTATTTCCCCAGTATTATTGGTATTATGAAATCAAGTCTCCATAATGGTCCAATCCATTCCAATTGTTTTCCTGATTTCACTTTAAGTTTAAGTGATCCAAATGTATTAAAAGCCTTGACTTTGAACATTAAAACGTCAGGTGAAATTACTCAAATATTAGTCAAGGGTTTGAGAATTGATTAATAAAAGTACTCTCATAAATTCCTAATTGGATTAGGAGTTTAATTAATTAAAAGAGTTTAATTAAAATAAAACCTTATTCCTAAATAGCTTAGGAGGGTTCCCTATATCTATAAATAAGATGAGTCTTATCATGGATTAGGGTTACACATAATTCCAATAGTTGGGAGAGTACTTACAATTTTCTATAGAGATAGAAACTAGGGTTTTGCCAAACACCCATCTTCTTGAATACATATTATTTCTTGGTGGATCACCTCTAGAGGCCAGACACTTGGGTGGCTAACGTTGATCAAAGGAATGAACTTAATCGGTAGAATTCAAGGAGAACGCGAAAGGATTTGGAGTTGAACTCGTACTTGTAGAAGCACGGTTGTACAAGGGTATGATTCTCATACTTTATCTCTTTCGTATAATTGATAATTGAGCACAAGGAAAGATCATGGTGATGGTTTGTATAAAATTTTAAAATTTGATTTTATCGCGCTTCCGCACTATTTATGTAATTTGATTAAATGTGCGCGCTATATACAAACCTAACAGTTCAACAGTTATAAAAGCTGTGAACTATCCACAATGTTTAACAGTCACACAGACTGAAAAACTCTCCACTAGTACTTCTATCGTACCCCATGTTATGCATAACAATCTTTTTATGCTTAAAGCGTCTAGTCGGTTTCCGGACATCCATATCCCCTTTATCAGGGTTGTTCATACTCAGTCTTAGGCTCAGAATCCGCACCAAAGCAATTTGGTTTGGATTACATTAACTATTTCTAAAAAATTTAAACAATTCAATAATACAAAAATCATCAAATTACAGATCACATCAACTAAGTATAGCTAAAACAAATAGCGTAAACTCATTAACTTAAACAATCACATCAACTGAGTCTAGCCGAAGTAAATGACATAAATCATTACATAAAACAATTTTGTCAATTGAGTCTAGCCGAAACAAATGGCATAACTCATTACATACAACAATCTCGTCAACTGAGTTTAGTCGAAACAAAGGGCATAACTAATTACATACAACAATCTCGTCAACTAAATTTAGCCGAAACAAATGGCATAACTCATTACATATAACAATCTCATCAATTGAGTCTAGCCGAACAAATGGCAAAGACTCATAACTCAAGCAGTTCATAAATATTATAATCTTCAAGGAATCAATTACATTTCAATAAAGAATAATTCATCAATATACATAAATTGAGGAACTTACACAATTTAAAAAAATAGCATAAGCTAGAGAACTTGCAATAATTAGAAAACTTGCACATAAGCTTAAAATCTTAACAATTCAAAGGACTTGCAATCAATCAGAAGACTTGCAATAGGTCAGGGAACTTGCGTCGGTCCGTAGTTCATCATTCACAACATTCACATCCAATATTTCTTTTTTCCGTACTCAATTTTGAGTCATCTACAACATTATAGAATATATTTCATCAACAAATTAATTTCCTTGTAATAGTATTAACTTCCGTTAATTTACGTCTCGTAGTTATATTTTACATTCCCGTTTATTTATTTAGTAATTTGTATCATTCGGAATTAAATCCAAAAATTCTTAAAATCTCGACCAATGTAATGACCCGGATTTTCAAAAAAGTATTTAAGTAAGAATTAAATAAATTAAATTCTTATTTGGTGATATGTTATGTAATATTATATTGCATATGTGACTACGTGCTATGCGATAAGTGATTTCTGTGAATAATAAATATATGATTATATATATTTGTTATTCTATATAAATAAATTGTACAAACAATTTATATGAGATGAGTAAGTTTATGATAAATGAAATTTTTATGAAAGAAATTATTATAAGTTTATTAAAATAATTTATAGTATTAAATTATTTTAATATAGTAAATTGGGTTACAATTTCATTCATCTTGGATTAATTCAAGTTGCAGTAAAGCCATTGAATATTAAAGGAATTAATTCAAGTATCTATTTGTGTCTTCGTGACGCTAGATTTCTTAATTATTTCCCCAGTATTATTGGTATTATGGAATCAAGTCTCCATAATGGTCCAATCCATTTCAATTGCTTTCTTGATTTCACTTTAAGTTTAAGTGATCCAAATTTATTAAAAGCCTTGACTTTGAACATTAAAACATCAGGTGAAATTACTTAAATGATTGAAGGTTCTCAAACATTAGCTTTAATTTATCGAATTTATTATAAAACAATGAAAACCAATTTAAATGTTCATGCTCTTAATAAAAGCCCTAAAGATCAAACTGTTTTAATTCAGAGTAGTACTAGTGATGTTAATGTCCAAATTCCAAGAATAATTCTTTGGAAGGATATTACCTTGCCCAATCAGTGGACTTTACCCACTGAAATTCCTCAAAGACCAGTTACTAACAATTTATTAAACGTTGAAAATGTTAGACAATTTTCTGACAGTACGGTAAAAATTAGTTTTGAACGTACCAGAAGACCTCTAATTATAGAAGATTTTACTAGTTCTTCAGTCCCTTGTATAGCTCCCTCTAGGAGAGATACTGAAATACTAAGTAATATCTCTATACAAGATGTTAAATTAAAGGGTATTTTAAATGAAGGTCAAACTAGTCATCCGTGTTATACTACTAATGAATCTGTCAAAGATGAACATTCATCCCCTATGCAAACGGACTTTGAAGCCCCTATTAATCATCAATTAAGAGTTATTACTAAAGAATTTAAACTTGATTGGGATTATCTGGTTGATGATTTCAACTCTAAAGATAACAAGGGTAATAGACATATTTTTCGTGCTAATCACGCGGAAAAAGAACGTAATAAAGTCATTAATAGATGAAAAAGATTTATAATGAACGAAAAAATAAATATCACATTTTTTAATTGGTATGAAAAGTACCATGGTAAATGTAATGTTTTAACAAAGAGTCAATGGATTAAAGAAGATAAGTCAAAAGTTTCGTCTAGTCACCCCCACTAGAAACTGTTATTTTACCTATTAAAAATACCTCTGTTATTGCCAGTCCTTTTAAGATTGCTGATAACAACAAAGACGAAAAGAAAATTAATGGACAAAATAATTTCACAAATCAATACCTAGCAACCATAGGAAAATAGTTAGACAAAATCGAAGAAAAATTTGACGAATCTATTATTCAAAATCCAAATAGCAAAATTGAACAACCTTTACTTAAACTCCCAGAGAACATGCAAGGTTTAAGCTTACCTAATAAAGACGAACAACTCACTAAATAATTGGATAAACTTTTTAAAAAGTTAAAAGGTCCTGCTGAATCTAGTACTATTACTTTTATCGATCAGATTAGCAATAATAGTGGTTCTGAGTCAGATTCTGACTCAGGTTATGATCTAACTACTAATAGTAACCACACTCCTAATTCTCATCTTTTATAACGCATCAAGATTCTTCTTTGAATCGTCTTATATATATCTCAACTCTTACTATGAATTTTCTAAATTCATTTACTATAAATTAAACTCTATTTGAGTTTTATTCCTTCACTATCTTCATCATTATCATCTTCCTACACTACAGTTATAGCCTAAGGTACTCTTACCTAAGGTTTATAACCTATCAGCTCTGATACCAACCTGTGACGCCCCCAAATCCAGGTTACCTTAACCACGAATTCGGTGCATCACTGTGCAACTCGTACATCATACTATCCATAACTTAATGCGGAATAATAAAAATATTACATTGATATAATATAAATATTATCGTCCCAAGCCTCGAAACCATAACTAAAACATGATCTTACTACACGAATGTAATTACAAGATTATTACAACATGTTCCCATCTAATCTCAGGAACGAAGACCTTAACTAATACATCATTTAATAATCATTACAAATATAATTCTATTCCCGCTATATATAGCAGTCCATATCAATACAAGCATTAACAATTATTACCTCAAACTCTTCTTTCTATCTCAAGTTTCATAACATTTAACTCAAACACTTATGATCAGGGTTGAATAAATACAATTGAACATTTACAAAAAACTCTTATATGAATGCAAGGTTCATATCCTGACTTTACTCAATCCCTGAATATTAGCAAGGTTATTCAATAACTAAACAATCGTTATAAAAGTGTCCTTTATACATCATCGTCATTCTTGTAGTTTACTGAGCAATTAAATTACATAATCGCATCATAACTATTATAATGGATAACCTTCACTCTTAACTCAAAGTTTACACAGTTAAACACAAATACATTGTATACCGTTATCACGACTAAATAATTACAATGAAGGGACATTTAGCAACATTCCTGTTTCCATGCATCTCAAATCCTTATCACCACATTATCAAGATAATTGTATTGCATCGTAAATCTGTAAAAGTTTTATTTTTGCAACAATGAGCACGACGGCTCAGCAAAAACTAACAGTTTTCACATTTCATGCTCACGTAACATATAAGTTTACATTTTATTCATGCATCATGATTCTCATACTATGCATCTTACTCATGCATTATAAATCTTATGCAATTCATCTATATATATGCATCATGCATCTCATAGCATAACTCATGCATCTCACATTGTATATTTACAATAATTCAAGTTCCACATAGAATAATATAGTCACATAATTGCACATTGTGCACACTTAAATCATGCTCGCATATAATCCAAATAATAGTGAAAGTTTTAGTAATCAAGTCATGTACATCAACACATTTAAACAAGTCAACAAGTTATTGAAAGGACTTGCCTTTAAGCGTTCCTTGCTAAATTATGATGGCTCGTCCTTCAAATATCCTACACAATTTATTTAACAATAAAATACCAATTAGCCACTAAAAAGGCTCATATAATGGTTTATATTATAATCCCACTCCATATCTTATAATGTTCGTTTTGTTTAAATTGAAACACTATTTAAGTTCTTTAACATTTTAAGCGGCGTTTCGACGTTTACACGTCACACACCTAATTCGCCTAGTTTGCATGTGCTTAACATGCTCATACATTAGGTTATAACACTATATCATATTTCATTATTATTAGAACAAAATATTAAACAAGTTTATACTCATTTTTTACGGCGTTACGACGTTTGCATGTCCGTACGCCACACTTGTCTAATCGAACGCCCAAGTGACACGTGATTGCGTACGCTTGGCACGCCCATTCGAATTTGTATAATACCCAATGGTTAATGTTAAGTATCATTATAAATCATAATAATCATGTTTTAGAACTTAGAACATCATAACATAGCGTCAAAAACATTACACATTGCACACGTGCATGTCCAACGCCCTCCGATTGTCTCCAATCACACAATAGTTCTAAAAATGGTCATTTTTAGAATTGGTCCAGGTAGTAAATTTCAATTCTAATTAATGAAAGTTGTAGGTCTATCTCTAAACTTTCCGAATCATCTTGAATCGCCCTAATCCGAGTTCATATGGAAATGTTATGGTTATTTTACTAACAAGTGTTCATGTTAAAATTTTGGATTCAGGCAGTCGGCGGGGCCTCCGTGAAAATCATGGAGGCTGCGCCACAAGGGAAGAAAGGCCTCCGTGAGAACCACGGAGGCTGTGCCAGTGACCAGCGAGCTTAGCAAGGCCTCCGTGAAATCACGGAGGCTGCTTCACGGAGGCTGCGCCGATGCCTAGAAAATGTAGATTTCTTCCTTCGTGCAATCCGACCTTTTTTCACTCCAACCTTCATAACTTCCTTTATACACGTTCAAATTGGTCCAAGCCAGACTGTATGGACTCCTAAGACATAGAGCTACAACATATAAAAAATTTAGAGTTAACCATTAAAATTAACATGGCTAAATCTTAGGCCAAAGTATCAACTCATGCTATATTTTCGTGTTCTTGGTGTTCTTTACAAAAATCATCACCAAATCTTTGTTTTAATCCTTTTTTACACCATTCCAACTGGGTTAAAATCATAACCCATGGAAGTACAACATCATAACAACAAACGAATTAAACAAACATGAAATCATAGCTACAAAGTCCTCTAAATCGTCCAACAGTCCAAAGTCCATGTTTTGTCTATTGTTCTTGCTCCATTAAGCCAAGGTACATATTTGTTCCATTTTTGTTCAACTTTGATGTTATTAATGGCTTACATAACCTCTGAACAACATTTACAAATGTCCAACACAAACTAAAACAACAAGAATCGCCAAAAAATCGAATTACAAGCTCAATAGCTCAAAACCACAAAAACTTAAAAACCTTAACAAGAAATCGAATAGAATGGATTTAATTGTTTGTTTACCTCTGTATATTCTTCCTAGAGGTTAAAACGATTGTCAGGCTTTGCTTTGAGGGGTTCTTCTTACTTGGCTCCTCTCCTTCCTTCACCCGTGCCTTCTTCTCCTTCCTCCTTTCTTTTCCGGCGACTCTCCTCCCTTTTTCGGCGACTTCCTCCTTCTTCTTTCTTTCTGCACTCTCTCTCTGACTGCAGCTCTCCCTCACTCTCTCTACCTGCTGATGGGCTAACTTGGAATGGAAGAGGAAGGGAAGTGGCGTGGGAGGAAATGAAATGGAAGAGGAGAAGTGGGGGAGTAATTTAGGGAGAAGTGGGTTTGAGGCTCAAGGGAGCTTGTCGGCAACTCCCCCCACTCTCTCATAGTCCTAGCTTTTGATTGGTTGAAAGTGATTTGGTTGATTCCCACTTGGAGTACCAAGTCAAAATAAATACCCAAATACACAAAAATATATCCGAAAACTTCCACTTTTGTACCAAAACTGGTAAATAACTCTACCCAAAATTAAAATGGGTACTCCCATAAATTATTGGGACGCATACAAATAATTATTATGGGATTTGTCCAAATATTCGGAACACCCATATAACACATTTCGGATACGGATAAAATCACGTATCAGCTATAATAAAATTTCTGACACTTGAAAAAATTATTCCTTCGCGTACACGTCTTAACAAAATTAATAGAAATCGAAAAAGACGTAAAAATATTTGGGCATGAATAGTACCTCGGGAAACGTGCCCTCAAATAGTGATTTTGTGATTCTTAGCGAAATCAATTATTCATTCCTATGGTTCAACATCGCATAAAAATTCATACATTCACATCATCCGGGTTATAAAATAACCTTAAAGGACATCACATAAAAATAATATTTAATCCATTTAATAATATTAATAAACCCAAATTACAAGGGTATTCACGATTCGCGATCGTTGCTCTTCACAATTAACTCCCGATAATCATATACATTATAGCACATATATCTCGCTCATAACATGGGTTAGCGTCTTTACAACAAATAACTCGTTCAATAATATTAAATCCTTTAACTATTTATTTAATCCAATAAACAGTACTCTAGTGATATTTCTCGAAACCACCAAATTAGTTTATATGAACACTTTCATACATACCAATCATCGCCTACACATAATCTAGGTCATAATATAACCTTTAAATGCTTAACACATAATATTATTAATAAAAGTCTATTTTATTCAATAATATCCATAAGCTCGTATTACCAAGCTACCCACAGCTCGCGATCGTTACAATTATTAACTAGTAACGCATTCATTCTGAATCTATGTATATATTTCACATTTATATATACATATTAAACTCACCAAATAAATCACATATATATATATATAACACATATATATTCAAACTCGAATCATAATAAGAATTATTCTATATTAAATTCTTATTATAATTATTCTCGAAAATTCGGGTTGTCACATCCTTCCCTCTTTATAAGGATTCCGTCCTTGGAATCACAAATATCAAACCTCTCTTACTCGGTTTGCATAAACCTTCTTCCACAATTTTGTCGTTGAATTATTTCAATGCATTACTATATCATAGGTTTTACATCGCCTATTTAATCCACTTTCCTTAACAGAATCTTGTAGGTTTTATTCTATCACCTTTATCAACTCAATCATACTCTGAGTACTCTCTTATGTTTAACCCATCAATTTCCTTTTCTAAGGATCACTATATGTCACCATCATCATAATAATTTAATATCATGATTTACTAACTCATAAACATTCGGGATATTACATTCACCCCTTCTTCTAAGAATTTCGTCCTCGAAATTTCAACGCATTCATCTTTGCTCATCCTACCCATCAAAACTAGGTTTTCAATCTAACCTTTACACTATCTTCTTTCAAGGATTCACTTAAAATTATCACATTCTACGACTACTTCTCCCTGGAAAAATTATCCTTCCCACAATTAGTTTCCCGAATAATAGGAACCTTCAATAATTATTTAATAATTGTGAAGTAACTTGAACAAATAGAAAATAAAATATTCCTTAAAAACTTTTCATATTATGCTGAGGGGCCATAAAGACCATGACCATAGAGGTTTACGGGTATTACTACCCCTACCGATTTCAATTATGAAAAAGGTAATCTACCCCATAAAGACCATGAACATAGAGGTTTACGGGTATTACTACCCCTACCGATTTCAATTAAGAAAAAGGTAATCTACCCCATAAAGACCATGAATATAGAGGTTTACGGGTATTACTACCCCTACCGATTTCAATTAAGAAAAAGGTAATCTACCTCCGTAAGCCAGGTGATCAGCCCTTTGTACTTTGACGTTGTGCACAACATTCTAGTCAAACGACTATATGCGTTTGCTTGACCACCATAGGTCAGTCGGGATTTTTTCGACATCAAATACCCCAATAATAGGGTTGTTCACCTCAACTTACTACAAAATTCCTCACCAAAATAATTTGGTTTGGCATAAATTCTCAAATAATGCTTGAATTTCATAAACACATTGCAACATTTGTCTAGCCGAATTAAATAGCTTAGACTTTTATTAACAATTCAGACATCAATTGAATTATTTTAGCCAACTCAATTGGCATACTTTTTCATACTTTAAAGAAAACAAAAATCATTTTATGACGTCATGATATCGCACTGTTTCTACAGTCCGTTGATGATTCCGTCATTTTGTGACTTTGTCATACTACATCATATCATAGTGGGTTGACGATTCTATGATCACATTCAACAATAGGTTACTTTACATTGATGACTCTATCGTTTATCATCTCTGCACTAAATGCATTAATGATATATAAAATACATTTTGATATTTTCAAATCATTTTTTGTCTAGCCGAAACTATTAGCATAGACATATAAATAATGGTATTTTTTTTATAAAAAAATCCTTAGTCCAGAAATCTGGCCCCATACATTTTTCAAAGATACAAAAGTGTAAATATCAGCACGAAGTCAATAAATTTCGAAATCTAGCATAGCTAGAAGATTTGGAATATCCATGTCTCCTCATCAACTTCAATTTCTCTTCAATGCATCATTACTTAATAATTCTATCTATTTCTAACATCACCAATGCTCATCATTTTGAGAATTCATAATTCTCGCTCTACAACTTTCCTATACCCCAATATAGGTCATCAACTTACCACACATTATGAGTTCAAGAACTTGCCACAATAATATGAGTTTTGGAATTTGTCCTAGCAATACGTAGTCCAAGAATAAATCAAGGACTGTCCATACGCTGAGGGGCTCAAAACATACCATATGATTATGAGTCACGAACTTACCATAAGTATGAGTTTCAAGAACTCGTACCTAATCTTATTATTCTCTAACCATCAAATATAGATATGAGAAAAGAATCACCTTCTCGTCATACGTATAGCGATAGCGCGATAGTAGGTTCCAAAGATTATCAATATAGGAAACTAAGTGATCGTCGAACCCATCACAATCCCCTGCCCATACAAGGAATCGATCAACTCGACCACTAATCAATATAGGAAGCTAAGCGGTTGTTACACCAAGCACAAATTCCCCGCCCATATAAGGAATTGTTCAACTTAACCACTATACCGATATAGGAAGCTAAGTGGTTCTTAAACCAAGCACGAATTCCCTGCCCATACAAGGAATTGTATAGCTCAACCACTAATATGAGTCCTCAATTGAAATCACCCACAATCCTAGCTTACTCGTCGCTTAACAAGAATTTAATTCGTGTTTCATCATCCATAACTTTATCCGAGTTTTACTCGTACTATCTCATAGTACCATCTATCTATAACATTGAGCTAAAATTTTCAATCATTCAATTGATCACCTGTCATTCTATGACTTAATCCAATCACATCGTGATCTTACTCTACAATCGTTTAACATTACGATATTCCTTATCCTACGATCGTTTTATCCTACGATCTTCTATACTCTTCTCTCTAATCATAATATATGATTTTATTGTATTTTTATCTTATAGACCTCGTCTATTTATCAATACTTGTCATCTTTATTACTGGAGTAAGGTAACTCCTAATTCTCATCTTTTATAATGCATCAAGATTCTTCTTTGAATCGTCTTATATATATATCAACTCTTACTATGAATTTTCTAAATTCATTTACTATCAATTAAACTCTATTTGAGTTTTATTCCTTCACTATCTTCATCATTATCATCTTCCTGCACTAAAGTTATAGCCTAAGGTACTCTTACCTAAGGTTTATAACCTATCAGCTCTGATACCAACCTGTGACGCCCCCAAATCCAGGTTACCTTAACCACGAATTCGGTGCATCACTGTGCAACTTATACATCATACTATCCATAACTTAATGCAGAATAATAAAAATATTTACATTGATATAATATAAATATTATCGTCCCAAGCCTCGAAACCATAACTAAAACATGATCTTACTACACGAATGTAATTATAAGATTATTACAACATGTTCCCATCTAATCTCAGGAACGAAGACCTTAACTAATACATCATTTAATAATCATTACAAATGTAATTCTATTCCCGCTGTATATAGCAGTCCATATCAATACAAGCATTAACAATTATTACCTCAAACTCTTCTTTCTATCTCAAGTTTCATAACATTTAACTCAAACACTTATGATCAGGGTTGAATAAATACCATTAATCATTTACAAAAAACTCCTATATGAACGCAAGGTTCATATCCTGACTTTATCCAATCCCTGAATATTAGCAAGGTTATTCAATAACTAAACAATCGTTATACAAGTTTTCTTTATACATCATCGTCATTCTTGTAGTTTACTGATGAGTGGATTTTATACCTACGAACTGGTTATCTTTTAGGCTCAATTCTTTGTTATCTTTTAGTGTTTTTAGTTGTATTTTACTTGTATTGCATTGTTTCGTAGGATACGACTATAGATGAGCATTTGTGGAACTTTTGGAGTCCAGGGGCAAAAATGTAATTCTTGTAGTGTGGTCCACCGTCGGGGCGACAGGTTCAAGCCTTTTTGGCCGCCGGGGTGACACCACCGCCGGGGCGAGCTCCCTAGGCAATTTTCACCGCCGGGGCGAGCTCGTCGGGATTATTGAGCGGCTGGCTTTGTCGTGTGTGCTGATAGTGGGTGTTCGTTGGAGCAAATTCGGGAGCACGATGGTGACTAGTGGAGAGAGATTAATCAGTGTATTAGGCATCCAGGGAGTTGTATTGAGTTTATCCAAGCTTTGCTATACACATTGGGAGCTAGGGTTTGATCTAGAAAAAAGAAGAACAAAGGAAAACAACGAACACCATAGCATCACCAAGAAGCTGAAGATTACAATATTGAGAAGGAAAGCTAGAGAGAAGGATACCAACAAGCATCAATTCGTGAATCAATCCAAAGAGGGGTTTTATCATTCTAACTTCTAGTATTTCGTTTCTATTTTGTAATTCCAAAGTTATGTATTATAATCTGAATATGATGTTATTCAAAGCTATTATGAGCTAATTCTTCAATTCTAAGATTCAATGGAGCCCAACTCGTAGTTTGTTTTGAATGCTCTCTCTTTTGAATATTAGTTAGACTCTTGTGAATTGGAGTTCATAGCCTATGTTTATGGATTAATTGCTTGGCCCGTAATTACCTTGGTAATCTATATGAGATTGAGAAATGGAATATAGGTTGAGACCTAGCTATGAATTCATGTGAAAAGTGGATATTCTTTATGGATAATGTATGAGATTATGTGACGCGAGTCTTATGTATTGTTCTCGATAGTTGATAATTTGATTGTATTTGGGATAGACATATACCTAAATAACACATGTATCTAATTGAGAATCCTTGTTTAATGATTTCTATTGTGAAAGTTGGTAATTGATAGAATGGTTAATGGGATTTTTTATGACATGTATCTTATTGATTGTTCTTGATATGAGATTCTTGCTAGTGTGTACAATAGAGATATATCTATACACCACAATAAAAAATATGTATTCGACCATCGAGAGAGGCTTATATATACTTGTGATTTCTCGGGTAACAATTCTTTTGTCTAACTAGTCGATAAAGAGAGAGTTGTGATTTACAAACGAAGAGTTGGGGGAAATTGTAATCTTAGACCTTTTTATCTTGAATTCTATCCGTGTTTAATTAAACCTTGTTTTCTAAATTGTCTTTATTAAGTTTTAATCAACAACAAAAACAAAGCATATTGTTATTGTTTAAATTAGATTAATTTTTCATGCGATTGATATTTGGTAACTATTTAATATAATTCCTCGTGGGTTCGACACTTTACTTATCTTATATTACTTGTGGACCGCGTATACTTGCGCGTGTTTTATTGATTGCGAAATCGGACAACAAGTTTTTGGCGTCGTTGCCGGGGAGTTATTTTACAATAATTTTACTAATATTGATTATAGTCGAATTGATCTTAATTTAAACTTGCATTTAATTTTTCATTTGATTGTGTAGGTACTCTTGATTTGTATGCGCCGATCACAAAGTCTTGAGTTATTTCCTTACGATCCCGAGATCGAGAGAAATACCTGAAGACTAAGAAGAGAAAGAATCAGGGGGTCTAACAATCAAGAAACTATGGCGGCAGAGGAACAGAAAACATTGAGAGACTATGTAATGCCGAAGATAAGTGATCTATAGCCTAGTATCACAAGGCCGACAATAACTGCAAATGCCTTTGAAATTAAACCGGGAACAATACAGATGGTGCAAAACTCATTCCAGTTTGGGGGTTTGGCTAATGACAACCCTAATGAACATTTGTTGAGCTTTATTGAGATATGTGATACTTTCAAATTTAATGGAGTGACGGATGATGCTTTGAGACTTAGACTTTTTCCATTCACTTTGAGAGACAAAGCTAAGAGTTGGCTTCACTCATTGCCACAGGGATCCATCACCACATGGGCAGATTTTGTGACAACCCAGATTTTCGAGAATAATTATAATAAGAATTTAATATAGAATAATTCTTATTATGAGTCGTGTTTGAATATATATATATGTGTTATATATATATGTGATTTATTTGGTGAGCTTAATATGTATATATAAATGTGAAATATATACATAGATTCAGAATAAATGAGTTAATAGTTAATTATTGTAACGATCACGAATCGTGGGTAACTTGGTAATTCGAGTTTATGAATATTATTGAATAAAATAGACTTTTATTAATAATATTACGTGTTAAGCGTTTAAAGGTTATATTATAACCTAGATTATATGTAGGCAATGATTATTAAGTATGGAAGTTTTCGTAAAAGCTAATTTGGTAGTTTCGAGAAATATTGCTAGAATACTATTTATTGGATTAAATAAATAGTTGAAGGATAATATTATTGAACGAGTTATTTGTTGTAAAGGCGCTAACCCAAAATATGGGTGGGATATATGTGCGATGACATATATGATTATGGGGAGTTAATCGTGAAGAGCAGCGATCGCGAACCGTGAATACCCTTGTAATTTTGGGTTTATTAATATTATTAAATGGATTAAATATTATTTTTATGTGATGTCCTTTAAGGTTATTTTATAACCTGGATGATGTCAATGTATGAAGATTTATGCGTTATTGAATCGTATGAGTGAATAATTGATTTTGCAAAAGATCGTAAAATCACTATTTACGGGGCACGTTTCCCGAGGCACTATTTATGCTATAAAATTTTTGTGTCTTTTTCGATGTTGAATAATTTCATAAATACGTGTAGGCGTACGAATAATTTTTCCAAGCGTCGGAAATTTTATTTGAGCTGATACGTGATTTTATCCGTATCCGAAATGTATTATATGGGTGTTCCGAATAAATGGACAAATCCCGTAATAATTATTTCTTTACCCATCCTAATATTTATGGTAATGCCCATTTTAATTTTGGGTAGAGTTATTTACCAATTTTGGTACAAAAGTGGGAGTTTTCGGATATAATTTTGGTATTTTTGGGTATTTATTTTGGCTTGTCACCCCAAGAGGGAACCAATCCCTCATTTTGGACCAATCAAATGAGAGCATGGGGAGGAGATTGCCGGCAAGCTCATAGAGCTCCTAACCCATTTCCCAAATTTACTCCTCCACTCTTAATCCCATTTAAACCATTTGATTTCTCTCTTGCACCTCATTCAAACCAAACCATCACCAATTAGAGAGAGAGAGAGAGAGGGAAAATCTGCAGCCAAAAGGAAGAAGAAAGAAGGAGAAGGTCGCCGGAAAAGTCGCCGGAAAAGGAAGAAAGTCGCCGGAAATAGGAAGAAGGAAGAAGAAGAGAGCGCGGGTGGAAGAAAAGAAGAAGAGGAAGAGCTTCAAGCAACTCTAATAAACCCTAGCTAGCTTCTCTATCATCTATAAGAGATTTACAGAGGTAACATCTCATTAAATCCATTTCGTTTGAGTTTTGGTAAAAGATTTCCCAAAGTTTTTGGTTTTAGAGCTTTTATGCTCATGGGTTGGTTTTCTTGCGATTCTTGTTGGTTTTGTTTGTGTTGGATGGTTGTAAATGTTGTTAAAAGGTTATATAGGCCATTAATAACATCAAAGTGAAACAAAAACGCAATAAATCCGTACCTATGCTTAAGGAGGATGAAGAACATGAATAACAATGGAACTTTGGACATTTGGACGAATTTTAGAGGACATGTAGCTTTGATTTTGTGTTTGTTTAATTGATTTGTTGTTATGATATTGTACTTTAATGGGTTATGAGTTTAACCTAATTGGAATGGAGTAAAAAGGGATTAAAACAAAGATTTGGTGATGATTTTTGTAAAGAACACCAAGAACACGAAGAACACCAAGAACACGAAAATAAAACGTGATTTGATACTTTGGTCAAGGATTTGAACATGTTAATGTTAATGGATAGCTCTAAATTTTTGATATGTTATAGCCCTATGTCTTAGGAGTCCATAGAGTCCGGAATGGACCAATTTGAACGTGTATAGAAGGAGTTATGAGGATTGGAGTGAAGGAGGGTTGAAATCTCGTAGCTGGGCAAGTCCGAGTCATAATTTCCTGCATACCAACGCCGGAGCGTTGGTATTAAGCCTAGTTTGGACGCCGGGGCTTTAGGTCTCAGGTGGTAAAAGTCAGTTTTGACGTCCTTTAGTAAAATGGGCATAACTTTCTCATACGAACTCGGATTGAGATGATTCAAGATGATTCAGAAAGAGAACGAGTAGACCTACAACTTTCGTTCTTTAAGTTTTTCGGTTTGAGGTCTGTAGCATGCCCTAAATTGACCATTTGTATGACTGATGTGTTTTTGGGGCCAATCAGAGGTTGTCGGGCATGCGCGTAAGCACATGTAATGCCCCCGACCCTGTAAAATGATGTTCTAAGTTCTAAAACATGATTATTATGATTTATAATTATACTTAACATTAACCTTTGGGTATTAGACAATTTGAATGGGCGTGCTAGGCGTACGCAATTGCGTGTCACTTGGGCGTTCGAATAAACAAGTTTGGCGTATGGGTGTGCAAGCGTCGTAACGCCGCGACAAGTGTGTATAACCTTGTTTAATATTTCGTTTCTAATAATAATGAAACATGATAGTGTATTATAACCCAATGTATGAGCATGTTAAGCACATATATAAGAGGCGAATTAGGCGTGAGACGGGTAAACGTCGAAACGCCGTGGCAAGTGTTAATGGACTTAAATAGTGTTTCGATTTAAACAAAATGAACATTATAAGATATGGGATGAGGATGAGGTTAATGTAACCAATAAGTATTGATAATGGTAAGGGTCGTAACGTTTTCAAACGACGCGACGCCGAGTAACGTTTTGGAGTTAATCGTGTTAATTATCTATAATGCGCGAACAATATGAGATAAGAGTTGTTATCTTGTAAACCATTATGTGAAGCCTTTTTAGTGGCTAATTGGTGTTTTATTGTTAAATAAATTGTGTAGGATATTTGAAGGATGAACCATCATAATTTGGCAAGGAACGCTTAAAGGCAAGTTCTTTCAGTAACTTGTTAACTTATTTAAATGTATTGATGTACATGACTTGATTACTAAATCTTTCCTTATTATGTGGATTATATGCGAGCATGATTAAAGTGTGCACAATGTGCAATTATGTGACTATATTGTTCTATGTGGAACTTGAACTATTGTGAACATACAATGTGAGATGCATGAAGTGTGCTATAAGATACATGATGTATATATATATATATATATATATATATATAGATGAATTGCATAAGATTTATAATGCATGAGTAAGATGCATAGTATGAGAATCATGATGCATGGATAAATGCAAAACTTATGTGTTACGTGAAGCATGAAATGTGAAAACTGTTAGTTCTTGCTGAGCCGTCGTGCTCATTCTTGCAAAAATAAAATTTTTGCATATTTACGATGCAATGCAATTATCTTGATATCGTGATGATAAGGAATAAAGGCGCAGGGATACAGGAAGGTTGCTAAATGTCCCTTTATTGTAATTATTTAGTTGTGATGATGGTATATGATGTACGTGAATTTGACTATGTAACCTTGAATTAAAAATGAAGGTTATCTTCTATAATAGTTAAGACGTAATTATGTTAGTTATTTGTTATAGTAAACTACAAGGATGACGATGATGTATAAAGGACACTTTTATAACGATTGTGTGGTTATTGAATAACCTTGCGAATATTCAGGGATTGAATAAGTCAGAATCTGGACCTAGCGTTCACATATGAGATTTTGTAAATGATCATGGTATTTATTCAACCTTGATCATAAGTGTTTAAGTTAAATGTTACGAAACTTGAGATTGAGAAGAGTTTGAGGTAATAATTATTAATGCTTGTATTGATATGGACTGTTATATATATACAGCAGGAGTAGTATTAAATTTGTAATTATTATTAAATGATGTATTAGTTATGGTTTCGAGGCTTGGGACGATTATATTGATATTATATCAATGTAAATATGTTATTATTCCGCATTAAGTTATTGTTAGTTTGACATATAAGTGGCACAGTGATGCACCGAATTCGTGGATAAGGTAACCCGGATTTGGGGGCGGCACAGGTTGGTATCAGAGCTATAGGTTATAAACCTTAAGTAAGAGAACCTTAGGCTATAACCTGAGGGTAGAAAGATGATAATGATAAAGAATAAACTCGGACAGAGTTTGACTGATGACGAATTAATTTGGAAGATTCAAAGAAGGATCTTGAAGAGTTATAACAGATAAAAATTATGAGTCACCTGACTCTAATAATAAAGACGAGAAGCATTGATAAATAGACGAGGTCTATAAGGTGTAGAGGCATAAAAGTTTTATTGTATGATTAAAGAGAAGAGTAAAAAAAAAGATCGTAGGATGAAACGATCGTAGGGTAAGGAAAATCGTAATGTAAAATGATTGTAGAGTAAGATCACGATGTGATTGGATTAAGTCATAGAATGACAGATGATCAATTGAATGATTAAAAATTTTAGCTCAATGCTACAGATAGATGGTACTGTGAGATAGTACGAGTAGAACTCGGAAGAGTTATGGATGACGAAACATGAATTAAATTCTTGTTGAGCAACGAGTAAGCTAGGATTGGGGGTGATTTCAATTGAGGACTCATGTTAGTGGCTGAGTTGTACAATTCCTTGTATGGGCGGGGAATTCGTGCTTGGTTTGAGAACCACTTAGCTTCCTATATCGGTATAGTGGTTGAGTTGAACAATTCCTTGTATGGGCGGGGAATTTGTGCTTGGTGTAACAACCGCTTAGCTTCCTATATTGATTAGTGGCCGAGTTGATCGATTCTTTGTATGGGCAGGGGATTGTGATGGGTTCGACAATCACTTAGCTTCCTATATTGATAATCATTGGAACCTGGTATCGCGCTATCGGTATACGTATGACGAGAAGATGATTCTTTTCTCATATCTATATTTGATGGTTAGAGAATAATAAGATTAGGTGCGAGTTCTTGAAACTCATACTTATGGTAAGTTCGTGACTCATAATCATATGGTATGTTTTGAGCCCCTCAGCGTATGGACAGTCCTTGATTTGTTCTTGGACTACGTATTGCTAGGACAAGTTCCTAAACTCATATTATTGTGGCAAGTTCCTGAACTCATGATGTGTGGTAAGTGGATGAACTATATTGGGGTATAGGAAAGTTGTAGAGCGAGAATTGTGAATTCTCAAAATGATGAACATTGGTGATATTAGAAATAGATAGAATTATTAAGTAATGATGTATTGAAGAGAAATTGAAGTTGATGAGGAGACATGGATATTCCAAATCTTCTAGCTATGCTAGATTTCGAATTTATTGACATCATGCTGATATTTGCACTTTTGCTCTTCGAAAAAATGTATGGGGCCAGATTACTGGACCAGTGATTTTTAAATGTGCTATTATTCATATGTCTATGCTAATTGCTCCAGCTAGGCAAAATGATTTGCAAAATATCAAAATATATTTTTAAATAGTCATCAATGCATCATGGAACCTGGTGTAGAATGACAGATGATGGAGTCATCAATGCAGATTAACTTAGTGTTGGATGTGATCAAAGGATCGTCAACCCACTATATTATGATGTAGTATGACAAAGTCACGAAATGACGGAATCCTCAACGAACTGTAGAAACAGTGCGGTATCATGACGTCATAAAATGATTTTTGTTTTCTTTAAAGTATGAAAAAGTATGCCAATTGAGTTGGCTAAAATATTTTGATTGATGTCCGAACCGTTGATGTGAGTCTAAGCTATTTGATTCGGCTAGACGAATGTTGAAATGTGATTATGAAACTCGAGAATTCGTTGACAATGTTTTCCAAACCAAATTGTTTTGGTGCAGGCTTTTATATCTGCTGAGATGAACAACCCTCATAGAAGGGGTAATATTTTTGATGTCGGGAAAATTTGACTGCGCGCACAAATAGTATGTAAAAGGAGTTATGCATGACCTCGGGTACAGTAGGCTAATCACCTATTGTATTAGTATGTTGGGTTATCAGATGAATTTCTGGTGATTCTAGTATGTCGGGTTATCAGATGAATTTCTGGTGATCCTAGTATGTGTTCTTGGTCCTTAATGACCACTCAGCATCCAATATTGGTAATTCATGTAAGAGGTAAGTGCCATGGTGGCCACTCAATGATTCATACCGTTTCACAATTATCGAACAATTGTTGAAGACTCCTGAAAGATATTCCATTATTCTGGAAACTGAATGTGAAAAGGGTAATTTTCCCTAGAAAGAAGTAGTCGTAGAATGCGACGATTCTAAATGAATCATTGGAAGAGAAAAGTGTAAAGCTTTGTTGAATGTCTGTATGAATGAATGATATGAGCATAATAGTAGTTATGGGGTTAATATTTTCTAGAAGAAGCGGATGAAATTCTGAAAAGAAGAAGTGAAATTCCTAGATAGAATGATGAGTAGATTAAGCAAAGATGAATATGTTGTAATTTCGAGGACGAAATTCTTAGAAGAAGGGGTGAATGTAATATCCCTAATATTTATGAGTTAGTAAATCATGATATTAAATTATTATGATGATTGTGGCATACAATGATCCTTAGAAAAGGAAATTGATGGGTTAAAGATAGGATAATACTCAGGATATAATTGAGTTGATAAAGGTTATAGAATAAAACCTACAAGAATTTGTTAAGGAAGTGGAGTAAATAGGCGATGTAAAACTTATGTTATAGTAATATGTTGAAATAATTCAACGATAAAATTTCAGAAGAAATTAGACGAAAACCGATTAAGAGAGGTTTGATATTTGTGATTCCGAGGACGGAATCCTTATAAGGAGGGAAGGATGTGACAACCCAGATTTTCGAGAATAATTATAATAAGAATTTAATATAGAATAATTCTTATTATGAGTCGTGTTTGAATATATATGTGTTATATATATATATATATGTGATTTATTTGGTGAGCTTAATATGTATATATAAATGTGAAATATATACATAGATTCAGAATGAATGAGTTAATAGTTAATTATTGTAACGATCACGAATCGTGGGTAACTTGGTAATTCGAGTTTATGAATATTATTGAATAAAATAGACTTTTATTAATAATATTACGTGTTAAGCGTTTAAAGGTTATATTATAACCTAAATTATGTGTAGGCAATGATTATTAAGTATGGAAGTTTTCGTAAAAGCTAATTTGGTAGTTTCGAGAAATATCGCTAGAATACTATTTATTGGATTAAATAAATAGTTGAAGGATAATATTATTGAACGAGTTATTGTTGTAAAGGCGCTAACCCAAAATATGGGTGGGATATATGTGCGATGATATATATGATTATGGGGAGTTAATCGTGAAGAGCAGCGATCGCGAACCGTGAATACCCTTGTAATTTTGGATTTATTAATATTATTAAATGGATTAAATATTATTTTTATGTGATGTCCTTTAAGGTTATTTTATAACCTGGATGATGTCAATGTATGAAGATTTATGCGTTATTGAATCGTATGAGTGAATAATTGATTTTGCAAAAGATCGTAAAATCACTATTTACGAGGCACGTTTCCCGAGGCACTATTTACGCCATAAAATTTTTGTGTCTTTTTCGATGTTGAATAATTTCATAAATACGTGTAGGCGTACGAATAATTTTTCCAAGCGTCGGAAATTTTATTTGAGCTGATACGTGATTTTATCCGTATCCGAAATGTATTATATGGGTGTTCCGAATAAATGGACAAATCCCGTAATAATTATTTTTTTACCCATCCTAATATTTATGGTAATGCCCATTTTAATTTTGGGTAGAGTTATTTACCAATTTTGGTACAAAAGTGGGAGTTTTCGGATATAATTTTGGTGTTTTTGGGTATTTATTTTGGCTTGTCACCCCAAGAGGGAACCAATCCCTCATTTTGGACCAATCAAATGAGAGCATGGGGAGGAGATTGCCGGCAAGCTCATAGAGCTCCTAACCCATTTTTCAAATTTACTCCTCCACTCTTAATCCCATTCAAACCATTTGATTTCTCTCTTGCACCTCATTCAAACCAAACCATCAGCAATTAGAGAGAGAGAGAGAGGGAAAATCTGCAGCTAAGAGCAAGAAGAAAAAAGGAGAAGGTCGCCGGAAAAGTCGCCGAAAAAGGAAGAAAGTCGCCGGAAATAGGAAGAAGGAAGAAGAAGAGAGCGCGGGTGGAAGAAAAGAAGAAGAGGAAGAGCTTCAAGCAACTCTAATAAACCCTAGCTAGCTTCTCTATCATCTATAAGAGATTTACAGAGGTAACATCTCATTAAATCCATTTCGTTTGTGTTTTGGTAAAAGATTTCCCAAAGTTTTTGGTTTTAGAGCTTTTATGCTCATGGGTTGGTTTTCTTGCGATTCTTGTTGGTTTTGTTTGTGTTGGATGGTTGTAAATGTTGTTAAAAGGTTATATAGGCCATTAATAACATCAAAGTGAAACAAAAACGCAATAAATCCGTACATATGCTTAAGGAGGATGAAGAACATGAAGAACAATGGAACTTTGGACATTTGGACGAATTTTAGAGGACATGTAGCTTTGATTTTGTGTTTTTTTAATTGATTTGTTGTTATGATATTGTACTTTCATGGGTTATGAGTTTAACCCAATTGGAATGGAGTAAAAAGGGATTAAAACAAAGATTTGGTGATGATTTTTGTAAAGAACACCAAGAACACGAAGAACACCAAGAACACGAAAATAAAACGTGATTTGATACTTTGGTCAAGGATTTGAACATGTTAATGTTAATGGATAGCTCTAAATTTTTGATATGTTATAGCCCTATGTCTTAGGAGTCCATAGAGTCCGGAATGGACCAATTTGAACGTGTATAGAAGGAGTTATGAGGATTGGAGTGAAGGAGGGTTGAAATCTCGTAGCTGGGCAAGTCAGAGTCATAATTTCCTGCATACCAACGCCAGGGCGTTGGTATTAAGCCTAGTTTGGACGCCGGGGCTTTAGGTCTCAGGTGGTAAAAGTCAGTTTTGACGTCCTTTAGTAAAATGGGCATAACTTTCTCATACGAATTCGGATTGAGATGATTCAAGATGATTCAGAAAGAGAACGAGTAGACCTACAACTTTGGTTCTTTAAGTTTTTCGGTTTGAGGTCTGTAGCATGGCCTAAATTGACCATTTGTATGACTGATGTGTTTTTGGGGCCAATCAGAGGGTGTCGGGCATGCGCGTAAGCACATGTAATGCCCCCGACCCTGTAAAATGATGTTCTAAGTTCAAAAACATGATTATTATGATTTATAATCATACTTAACATTATCCTTTGGGTATTAGACAATTTGAATGGGCGTGCTAGGCGTACGCAATTGCGTGTCACTTGGGCGTTCGAATAAACAAGTTTGGCGTATGGGCGTGCAAGCGTCGTAACGCCGCGACAAGTGTGTATAACCTTGTTTAATATTTCGTTTCTAATAATAATGAAACATGATAGTGTATTATAACCCAATGTATGAGCATGTTAAGCACATATATAAGAGGCGAATTAGGCGTGAGACGGGTAAACGTCGAAACGCCGTGGCAAGTGTTAATGGACTTAAATAGTGTTTCGATTTAAACAAAATGAACATTATAAGATATGGGATGAGGATGAGGTTAATGTAACCAATAAGTATTGATAATGGTAAGGGTCGTAACGTTTTCAAACGACGCGACGCCGAGTAACGTTTTGGAGTTAATCGTGTTAATTATCTATAATGTGCGAACAATATGAGATAAGAGTTGTTATCTTGTAAACCATTATGTGAAGCCTTTTTAGTGGCTAATTGGTGTTTTATTGTTAAATAAATTGTGTAGGATATTTGAAGGACGAACCATCATAATTTGGCAAGGAATGCTTAAAGGCAAGTTCTTTCAGTAACTTGTTAACTTATTTAAATGTATTGATGTACATGACTTGATTACTAAATCTTTCCTTATTATGTGGATTATATGCGAGCATGATTAAAGTGTGCACAATGTGCAATTATGTGACTATATTGTTCTATGTGGAACTTGAACTATTGTGAATATACAATGTGAGATGCATGAAGTGTGCTATAAGATACATGATGTATATATATATAGATGAATTGCATAAGATTTATAATGCATGAGTAAGATGCATAGTATGAGAATCATGATGCATGGATAAATGCAAAACTTATGTGTTACGTGAAGCATGAAATGTGAAAACTGTTAGTTCTTGCTGAGCCGTCGTGCTCATTCTTGCAAAAATAAAACTTTTGCAGATTTACGATGCAATGCAATTATCTTGATATCGTGATGATAAGGAATAAAGGCGCAGGGATACAGGAAGGTTGCTAAATGTCCCTTTATTGTAATTATTTAGCTGTGATGATGGTATATGATGTACGTGAATTTGACTATGTAACCTTGAGTTAAAAATGAAGGTTATCTTCTATAATAGTTAAGACGTAATTATGTTAGTTATTTGTTATAGTAAACTACAAGGATGACGATGATGTATAAAGGACACTTTTATAACGATTGTGTGGATATTGAATAGCCTTGCGAATATTCAGGGATTGAATAAGTCAGAATCTGGACCTAGCGTTCACATATGAGATTTTGTAAATGATCATGGTATTTATTCAACCTTGATCATAAGTGTTTAAGTTAAATGTTACGAAACCTGAGATTGAGAAGAGTTTGACGTAATAATTGTTAATGCTTGTATTGATATGGACTGTTATATATATACAGCAGGAGTAGTATTAAATTTGTAATTATTATTAAATGATGTATTAGTTATGGTTTCGAGGCTTGGGACGATTATATTGATATTATATCAATGTAAATATGTTATTATTCCGCATTAAGTTATTGTTAGTTTGACTTATAAGTGGCATAGTGATGCACCGAATTCGTGGATAAGGTAACCCGGATTTGGGGGCGTCACAGATTTAGCACATAAATTTTTGGCAAAATTCTTCCCTCCTGCAAAGTCTGCTAGATTGAGAAATAAAATTGCAACCTTTGAACAACATCATGGGGAGTCATTGTATGAGGCATGGGAGAGATTTAAAGATTTGCTTCGAAGATGCCCGCATCATGGATTCCTTCCATGGATGCAATTAAATACCTTTTACAATGGATTGGGATCTCACAATCGGTCTTGCATAGATGCAGCTGCGGGAGGATCTTTCATGGCTAACTACCAATGGACAACTTCTAGAATGAGTCAACCAAAGGTAGCCGGAGTATTAGAAGTGGATGCCATCACGTCCTTAGCAGCTCAGATGGCAGCGATGTCAAAGAAACTTGATTCCTTGACTGATTCAAAAGTGCAACAGGTAGCTCTTGTTTGTGAGTTATGTGCAGGAACACATGCCACCGATCAATGCCCCATTAATCACGAGGCAGTTCAATTTGTAAGTAGCTACCAGAGACCACCAAATCATTACCAAAACACTTACAATACTGGAAATAGGAACCATCCTAACTTTTCATGGAGCAACAATCAAAATTTTCAGCAAGCTCCAAAACCACACCAGCCACCAGGGTTCCAAAATCAGCCACAACATCATGCAGCTCAAACTTCACAACCAGAGAGAAAATCAGATTTTGAAGAGTTGATATTGAAACACATAGCTAACCAGGATGTGATGATAAAGAACCAAGCAGCAGCACTCAAAGCTTTGGAAAATCAAATTGGGCAAATGGCTAGTTCTATGTCAAATAGACCCCAGGGATCTCTTCCTAGTAACACAAAAACTAATCCAAGGAGAGATGGGAAAGAGGAATGTCAAGCAGTAACACTAGAAGTGGAAAACAAACCTTACAGGAGCCTGAATTGCAAAAGGGGGAAACCCACTCATGCTCTCCTCCGGACTTGAATAATGCAGATTTTTCTAAGAAAATGGACAGCAGTGTACCATCACAGAACAGAGAGATACCACAGATAAACATAGTGTTGTTCCTACACCGAAAGTATTTCCACCAGTGCCTTTCCCTCAAAGACTGCAAAAGCAAAAGTTAGATAAACAGTTTGCCAAATTCCTGGAGGTCTTTAAGAAGCTACAAATTAACATTCCTTTTGCAGAGGCCTTAGAATAGATGCCAAGCTATGCCTAATTTATGAAGGGTATTCTGTCTAGGAAGAAGAGGTTAAATGACTTTGAAACAGTGGCTTTAACGGAGGAATGTAGTGCAATATTGCCAAGAAAGCTACCTCCCAAATTGAAGGATCCAGGTAGTTTCACTATACCATGTACTATTGGAAGCCTATCATTTAACAAATGTTTGTATGACTTGGGTGCTAGCATTAATCTCATGCCGTTATCTGTGTATACTCAGTTGGGACTTCTGCACCAAAGCCAACAAACATTTCTCTTCAGCTTGCAGATAGGTCGGTTACTTACCCAAGGGGAATTGTAGAAGACATTTTGGTGAGGGTGGATAAGTTCATCTTTCCGGCTGATTTTATCATCCTGGATTTTGAGGAAGATAAAAACATCCCTATTATTCTTGGGAGACCATTTTTAGCCACTGGGAGAACTCTAATCGATGTGCAAAAGGGAGAGCTCACTATGAGGGTTCAGGATCAAGAGGTGACGTTCAATGTGTTTAAGGCCATGAAATTTCCTTCGGATGAGGAGGAATGCTTTCAGGTGGATGTGATTGAGCAAGTGGTAAATGATGAGTTTTTGAATGTGCTGAACAATGATCCTTTAGAGACGACACTTCTGGGAGAGTTTGACAGGGATGATCCAGATTTGGTGGAGTATTTACAGATTTTGGATACAGTGCCACGGGGAAGCAAGTTTCAAATCCCGTTTGAATCACTAGAGTATGCTGAGAATGCTATAGATCGGTTGAGACCATCTCTCGAGATGCCTCCTTCACTTGAGCTCAAACCTTTGCCTAATCATCTCAGGTATGCATAGTTGGGCGAATCAACTATTTTACCTGTTATTATTGCATATGTGCTTAATGAGTTTCAGGAAAGTAAGCTGTTGCGAGTTCTTAGAGAGTACAAATCTGCTATTGGATGGACCATCGCCGACATCAAGGGAATAAGCCCATCATTCTGTATACACAAAATCTTGATAGAGGATGATAGTAAACCCACTGTGGAACATCAAAGGACACTCAACCCAATCATGAAAGAAGTGGTGAAGAAAGAGATTTTGAAGTGGTTAGATGCTGGAATAATTTATCCCATTTCTGACAGTGCTTGGGTGAGCCCAGTTCAGTGTGTACCCAAAAAAGGGGGTATGATAGTTGTAGCCAATGAAAATAATGAGTTGATTCCGACAAGGACAGTGACTGGTTGGAGGGTATGCATGGACTATCGAAAGCTTAACAAAGCAACCCGTAAAGATCATTCCCCACTACCTTTCATTGATCAGATGTTAGACAAACTTGCAGGACATGGGTACTATTGCTTGTTGGATGGATATTCGGGCTATAATTAGATTGCTATTGCTCCGGAGGACCAAGAAAAGACCACCTTCACATGTCCATTTGGTACCTTTGCGTTTAGAAGGGTCTCATTCGGATTGTGTAATGCACCGACCACTTTTAAAAGGTGCATGATGGCAATTTTCTCGGATTTGGTAGAACGCAATGTAGAAGTTTTCATGGATGACTTTTCAGTGTTTTGGTGACTCATTTGATAATTGCTTGGAAAATCTAGTTCTAATACTGAAGAGATGTGTGGAAACTAATCTAGTGCTCAACTAGGAAAAATGTCACTTCATGGTGCAAGAGGGGATCATACTTGGGCATAAAGTGTCATCAAAAGGTTTAGAGGTGGATAGAGCAAAACTTAAAATAATTGAAAATTTACCTCCACCAACCTCAGTGAAGGGTATTCGCAGTTTTTTGGGACATGCGGGGTTTTACCGAAGGTTAATAAAGGACTTTTCTAAGATCTCAAAGCTTTTATGCAGTTTATTAGAGAAAGATGTGCCGTTCAAGTTTGATGAAGAGTGTTTGATCGCATTTGAGCTTTTAAAGAAGAAATTGACCACCGCACCAGTGATAGTTGCTCCGGATTGGTCAAAGCCTTTTGAATTGATGTGTGATGCCAGTGATTATGCAGTTAGGGCTGTTTTGGGACAGCGCAAGGAGAAGGTTTTTCATACTATTTACTACGCCAGCAAAACCTTAACTGATGCATAGCTCAACTACACCACTACCGAGAAGGAATTGCTTGTGGTGGTGTATGCTTTTGACAAGTTTCGATCTTACTTGATTGGAACAAGGGTGGTTGTATTCACGGACCATTCAGCTATTCGGTATCTAATTGCAAAGAAGGATGCTAAACCGAGGTTGATTAGATGGATCCTATTGCTGCAAGAGTTTGACTTAGAAATTCGGGACAGAAAGGGAACTGAAAACCAAGTAGCCGACCATCTATCTAGATTGGAAAATCCGGGTCATGACAAGGAAGATAAAGTTGTAATCAATGAGTCTTTTCCGGATGAACAACTATTTGTGGTTCAAGGCGAAATTCCATGGTATGCAGATTTTGCTAACTACTTGGTTAGTAACACACTCCCCTCGGACTTGTCGTGGCAGCAAAAGAAAAAGTTTCTTCATAACGTGAAGAGGTATATGTGGGATGAGCCATATCTGTTCCAACATTGCGTGAACCAAATGATTCGAAGGTACGTTCCACAAAGTGAGGTTGATAGCATTCTACATCACTATCATGATTCACTATATGGAGGACACTACGGAGGTGAAAAAACGACCACTAAGGTGTTGCAAGCAAGGTTCTTTTGGCCAACATTGTTCAAAGATGCTCATCAATTTGTTCTAAGATGTGATAGATGTCAACGCATGGGGAACATCTCTAAACGACATGAAATGCCTTTGAACATGATCCTTGAGGTTGAAGTTTTTGATGTATGGGGAATAAACTTCATTGGGCCATTTCCATCCTCTTTCAACAATCTGTACATTCTCTTGGCTGTGGATTATGTGTCCAAATGGGTGGAGGCAGCTGCATTTCCTACTAATGATGTCAAGGTAGTGCTGAAATTTCTACAAAAGAATATCTTCACAAGATTCGGTACCCCAAGGGCAATGATCGGTGATGAAGGGAGCCATTTTTGCAACAAGTACTTTGCAGCTCTCTTGGCAAAATATGGGGTGAGTCACAGAATTGTTATGGCCTACCATCCCTAAACCAATGGTCAGGCATAAGTCTCTAACCATGATGTGAAGAAATTTTTTTAAAAGATCGTCAATCCTACACGAAAGGATTAGTCAACAAAGCTGGATTATGCACTTTGGGCTTACAGGACAGCATACAAAACCCCGATTGGCATGTCACCATACCAGCTAGTCTATGGCAAAGCATGCTATCTCCCGGTCGAACTTGAGCATAAGGCGTACTGGGCCATAAGGAAGATGAATTTTGATCTCACAGCCACGGGAGAGAAAAGGCTTCTTCAGCTCAATGAACTTGATGAGTTCTGAATGTAAGCTTATGAGAACTCAAAATTGTACAAGGAAAAAGTTAAAAAATGGCATGACAAGAAGATCATTGAAAGGAAATTCGAGCCAGGCCAAGCGGTACTGCTATACAACTCTAGATTGAGGCTTTTTCCAAGAAAGCTCAAGTCACGTTGGTCGGGGCCCTTCGTTGTCAAGCATGCATTTCCTCACGGCGCTGTGGAAGTGTACGATAATAATCCAGAGGAATCATTCAAAGTTAACGGACAGCGTCTTAAGCATTATTGGGGTGGCGGCTTCGCTCGCCAGAAATCCTCGATCACTCTAGCCGATTAACTTTGAATCAATGAGAAGTCGGGCCGAGGACTTTAAACTACTCGCTGGATGGGAGGCAACCCATTATCTATATCCGTATCCTTTATGTTTTGTTGCTATATTTCAGTTTCACAAGTTTGCATTTTCATGTTTCTAAGTTTTCAATATTTGCGTTTTGGATAAATAAATCATGCTCTCAAATTGCTCTAAATGATGAATTTTTGTGCAATATGGTCAAAATATGTGTGGTATGTTGTTTATGACAGGTTGGGAGAGTTAAATTTGGTATTGGGTCTGAATTGCAAAAGTGCAGTTTTTGGGGATACATGGAGTTGTCGCCCCGACGGCAAAATTTAAGCCATTTGTCTCGCCTCGGTGACGCGCTCGCCCCAGCGGCAAACCTGGTTCATTTTCACCGCCCCAACGACGACATCGCCCCGACGGCCAAATACAAGCTTATTCTACCGCCCTGACGGCAAACACGGAATTCAGTTTTTAAAATACACTTCCAGTCAGTCGTCCCTTCCATTTTTCTCCCAATTCCTTCACTCCTTAAGCTCGAATTTCTCTCTCAATCCATCCGATACGCATGCAACATTGAACCATAACCATTTTTGACCCATTCCATTCGGATTTAGCAAAACCCACACCCAATTTCAACCACAAATTTGGGATTTTTACCGTCAATTGGGATCTCCAAGCTAGGGTTCATCTTCTGCGAATTTCCCTACTCAAATTGTTCAAGGTATGCCATTGTTGAGTTGGGTAATCATTGCTACTGCTTATTAATCTTTGACAATGTAATTAGAGTAATCAGTGAGGTTTAATTTGACTGTATTGAATATTAGTTGGAATTTTTCATTATCTACATTGGTTGAACCCCTTTTAACTGCTCTACTGTGAACTGGGGATTTTTTATGTCATTGTGGTGCTTGGTTTGCATTGCTTCTACGTATTTGTCATGGTTATTGCTGCTTGGGTATTCAGTGAGAATTAGTAACATAACTGTTGAGAATTGTCAAGCTAATGTTTTCGTTATCTAAGTTGGATATGCTGTGAATTGTTAAGTTTGAGTCTTCTTTATCTGAACTGGTTTGATCGTATTTACTGCTTTATATTGAGACTTTGGGATTGCACTGCGTTATTAATTTGTTGGGCCAATTGAGTTGGTGTTGGCTCAATTGGGATATTGGGAATATATATTGTGCTGGTTGATAACATCTTGCAGGAAGCCAAGCATTCAGTATAAATACAGTTTGGGGGAATCAATTTGTGGTTGTTTTTGCTGAATATTGATCAATCACGCCTCCAAAGAGATTCAGGGGTGAAGGTTCCTCCTCAACACCGGAGAGAGCCTATGACCATAGCAAGTTTGTAAGTGCTGAGGCTGCCACAAGATTTGACACATTCATATTGGGTAAAGCTCTAACTCCCGAGCGTGGCCTTAGGCCGAATTGGAGGGTTGATGGAGAGATGGGTGATCAGATTACAGAGAGGGAATGGGACGCCTTTACTGATCAGCCCGAGGCGGCTGTGGTGGCTATTGTCCAGGAATTCTATGCTAATGCAAAGGACATGCTTCCATACACCGTGACTGTTCGAGGCAGGACTGTTCCATTTAGCGCCCAGGCCATTAATGAGTACTATTCATTGGATGCTCCTGCAGTTTGCCAGTATTCTGAGTTCCTGCGCTCCAACCTCGACTATGACAGGATTATGACTGAATTGTGCAGGCCTGGCACCACTTGGGTGACTAAAGGCAACAGGGGGGTTCAATTTTCCACAGCAAGGAGCTGAGTTTGTATGGTAAGATTTGGTTTGTTTTTCTTTGCGCCAAGCTGATGCCCACCCTACATGTCAGCGATGTTACGAAGGACAAGGTTGCACTCTTATATTCTATGTTCATGGACTACGCGATCGATGTGGGTCGCATCATTGAGGCTAACATCCGCAGGGTTCTTAGGAGCAATGTTCATAGAGGGTTACCACACCCATCACTTATCTGCGGACTGTGCCGTGCTGCTGGTGTTCAGTGGGCTGAGGATGAGGTAGTCCAGCAGCCATTACTGATCTTGGACCATAGACTCATCGCTAGATACACAGTGTGGGACCAGGCATAGTTTCACCCACGGGGGCGAGGCTTCATCATCCAGCCTCAAGCAGATTCAGAGGGTAATCCTCATTCACCTACTGCCTCCAATTCACAGCCGAGAGCCCGCTTTAGCACGCAGTTCAGAAATCTACAGACGCTCACCGAAGAACGAGCCAGGAGGATTGAGCGGCAGAACCAGAGACTGGCTGAGCGGCAGGAGCACATGTTCAGCTACACCACGAGCTTCAATGCAGTTTTGGCTGAGCAGTTTGCTAGGCTGAATCCAGGGGGACCTCCTATCCCATTTCTAGTGCCCCAACCACTACCTCCCTATCCACCATCTGATGCTGAGGTTGAGGATATCAACCAACCATGACACCACACTTATCAGGGAAGTCCTCGGTTTTAAATTATGTATTCTTTAGACAATGAGGACATTGTCCCTCTTAAGTTTGGGGGTAGATTTACTCTTCTAGCAGTCGTACCTAGTATTTAAGTATAATTTAATGTTTTAGCATGGTAGTAGTATGGTAGTTGCAGTTAGTAAGCATGTTTTCAAGTTTTAAAGACTGGTTTATGTTTTTGAAGAATTGTCATTATTGGTTGCAATTATGTTTATGTTTTTAAAGGATTGTTATTATTAAAAATAATCATGTGAAATATCATCAGACTTTTATCAAAATGACTTTTCTTGCGTTAATGTTCTGATCTGAGTTGTTCTTAGCATTTTTAAAAAAATTAAAATTTTATATTAGTATTTTACATATGGGAGCATTGCAGCAGTCTATTTTAGGCAGGCCAATGATATGCTTTTATTCTAATTGTTAATGCATTTAATATTATGGATAAGGATTGCAATGTTAGGGATACTAATTGTTGTTAGTTTTATTAAATCTGTAACCCTTTGGTCTCATAATTGCACGAGTCAATGCTTTGAACTGGTTAGATTTTAATCCAATCTTATGATTAAGTGCCTAGTAAAGATATGAAAACCTCTATCACTTGTTGGAATTCAAAAATTGGTAATAATGCTTCGATATCTGTCTATATTGCAAGAAATAGTAAAAGATTGACTGAATAAGAGTCATAGACAGATATAAGCAATTCTTGGCTAGTTTATCTTTGTGGCCTTTGTCATTCGAACAAGTAAGCCATTCGGAGTGTCTCTACACTCGGTGCCCTAAAACCACCTGGTTTGGGAGTCATCGGTGGAAAGTTTGCTACATGGGTGACATTGAATAGCCTAATAAAGATAGACATTACACAGTCGAGATTTAGATTAAACAATCAATGAGATGGAGCGTAAAACGCACTCATTTGTTAAAAAAAAAAATTTAATAAGTGAACATGAGGAGTGCTTGAGTTGTCCAATTATCGCCTTATCTTTAGTCACTGTGATTCATTGATTGGAATGAAATCTTGATTAATTTGAGCTATTGACTACACACACACATAAGGGTTATATTTTTGATAAGATTGGCATAAAGTTACTAGTCAGACGAGCATGAATTTGATGTTTTGCTATAATGCTACTTCTTTTCTCTTGAGGCTTGATTCTCATTTCCTATTTTTGTAACACCCCCAAATCCAGGTACTTAATTCCCACTGATTTGGTGTTAACTATAACATACATTCAAAACTAACTACCCAATAAAATAACAATTAAATAAACTTAGAGAAACATCTTCCCAAAATGGGTTACATCTCCAAACTCTTAAACAAACAAATCCCAGGTTATCTTAACCTTAATACATCAATGCGGAATAAAACATAATTTAAAACAAGTCTTGTTACAAATAATCATCAAGTAAATAGCAGGTCATTAGCTATTTATGCATCTTGCCCTTGCCTTTGCTCGTGGACGGCTCGTCCGACTTCTCAGCCTTAGCTGCAATGATTAGTGCAAGAGTGAGCAAACAATTGCTCACAAGTACGATAACAATAATATTTAAATGAAATGGATTTCAACTGAGGAATAATAATTTTCTGAATCTCAGTCAAAAAATGATCAAAGTTTAAAAGCTCGTTAGAATGCTTGATTCCAAAAATATAGAATTCAAGATTTAAAAATTATATCTGAAGGTCACAAGACCTCGAACTATGTCCTAGGTTGACAAGTATTTCTACTGTAACCTTTAACAGTCATATAGACTATGGACCAACATCTCGTACTCAGGGGGATCAGCCCTTTGTACAATGTATTGCAGCCCTTTGTACAATGTATTGTGCACAAACATTTTAACGCTATCGCGTAAGTAATCCCCTGTATTAGGGTTGTTCATCTCAGTTTATCGTCTGAATCCGTACCAAAAGAAACTTGGCTTGGAACAAGTATAGAAAATATTCTAAGTCTTTGAAATCGCTCATCAACTAAGGACTAGCTGAATCAATAAGGGTTTGCTAGTCTAATTCATCAATAGAGTTCGTTCAATAGAAACTATACTCGAAATTTGAATAATAAACAATGTTTGGAATAAATCTTAAGTACGTAACATGATAGTAACCTTGCTTGAATATCAATAAGCTAAGGTCCATAAGCTTGCTCAATATAAATAAACTTGTTTTGAATAAATTAACAAGTTAAAAGGAAAGAACAACTTGTTCAACGTAAAAGTATTGAATTGAGATAAGGAACTTGCCTCAAGCGTAGATTACAAATTTAAGTAATTCACGATCCTTAAACAACCTAAACATTTAATTGTAAAATGGTAATATAATTAGTCACAAGATTAAAAGCATTCTAAGCTTGCTCTTTTATCATAACATCTCATTTAGCATACCATAGTCAACAAGTACTAGTTAGCAACCATCTTGAAAATTCTTTAGTCATTTAATACGTTAATATAAGTTTAATTATGCATCATAACTTCCAAGAAAAGAAAACAAAATAATTAATTTTTTTTAACAGTAGTGATTCTCGCCGGGGCGAGAAAAAGCTTAAGAAAATTGTCGCCGGGGCGAGAGGCTCGCCGGGGCGAAGTTATGCTTAACAAATTTGTCGCCGGGGCGACGCTGTCGCCGGGGCGAAGAAATCAGTTCATTTCTCTCGCCGGGGCGAGAGACTTGACTGTCGTCTTCCCCAGCTCGCGAACCAGTGAAAACTTAGGCCAATTTGGCCAAATTTTCCGAATTCTATCATCTAGAAAATAAATTAGATATACCCAGACATCATATATGATACAAAACATTTACCCAACATGTTTCTAATCAATCTAAGCATTATAAAACACATAATCAACCAATTTAAAACCAAAAATTCACTGTTAAAACCAAATATTCAAGTTTTAACCATTTTCATGAAATCAAGCTCTGTAAATTCATTTTTCAACCAATTAAAATCATTCTTCTTGCATTATTCTTGTTTTTCATCAAATAATCATAAACAATTATTAACCTACCGAATAACAACTAATTTAAGCATCAATTTTCATACATATATACAATTCATGAAGTAAACTCTGTAAAAACTAAAAACTAATTTCAAAGACATATTTTCATGAATTAACCATTCAAATTAATCTATAATCATCACATAATCTCTAATACATGTTTACTAACAATTATAACCAAGTAATTCATGTATTTAGCATATAAATTCATATACAGTGAAATAAAAATCATATTCAGAGAAGTAAAATAATAAGGATATAATGAAGAACAAAACTAAAAGAATTATACCTTCAAGCTATATGATTCTTAGTTAAGCACTTCTTTTTCTTTTCACTCACAATTCTCAAAGCTCTCAAACTCTCAATTTTTTTCTCTCTATTTCTCTCTTCTTCTCTGCATATTCTTTCTTCTCAAAACTCTGTTCTTTTCTTTCTGTTTTGTTCTTCTTTTTACAACTGACGTAACTTAAAAATAAAACTGATAGAATAAAGAAAATAAAAACTGATAATTAAATCAAATAATAACGTATAATCTAAATTTAATCCATCAGTTATAAAATTTCAAAAGCCATAAGGCTTATTTGGCAAACTAATTTAAAAATAACCCATTATTCTAACTAAAGGTCTTAAGGCTTTGTTTGGTAAAACACAAATAAAATAACCCATTATTCCCAAACAAAGATCATAGGGCCTTGTTTGGTGAAACTAAATTAAACACTTTCTCATTTATTTTAATAAGCCAATATAACATATAGTTTAAAATGTCACACTTCTAATTTAATTGAACTTATTATTAAATAAATTCAATTAAACCTTACCAACTCAAATAATAATTTCATTTAACAAATAACAATAATACCAAATAAATTCTCTTATTCAAATAAATTATTTATTCAAATAAATCTCTTCATCATCTAATTTAATCATTAAATTAAATTAGAATAAACATAACAAATCACATTCAAATAACATTTAACATTATTAAGCTTAAACATATACCTATTTCACAAAAACTTAATAAATTATTTATTAAGCTCAATAAATTAATAAAAATATTTATATAACTCAATAAATATTTTTATTCAATTACAAAAATTGCATTCGTTACAATTTTGGTCTGCTGCTATAGATTTTTAAAGCATGCATGTGCATTCATATAGTAGATCGCTTTCGATACTTTTATCTATCGTATTTTTGCTTGAGGACAAGCAAAGTCTTAAGTTTGGGGGTATTTGATGAGTGAGTTTTATACCTACTAATTGATTATCTTTTAGGCTCAATTCTTTGTTATCTTTTAGTGTTTTTAGTTGTATTTTACTTGTATTGCATTATTTCGTAGGATACGACTATAGATGAGCATTTGTGGAACTTTTGGACTCCAGGGGCAAAAGTGTAATTCTTGTAGTGTGGTCCACCGCCGGGGCGGCAGGTTCAAGCCTTTTTGGCCGCCGGGGCGAGCTCGTCGGGATTATTAAGCGGCTGGCTTTGTCGTGTGTGCTGATAGTGGGTGTTCATTGGAGCAAATTCGGGAGCACGATGGTGACTAGTGGAGAGAGATTAATCAGTGTATTAGGCATCCAAGGAGTTGTATTGAGTTTATCCAAGCTTTACTATACACATTGGGAGCTAGGGTTTGAGCTAGAAAAAGGAAGAACAAAGGAAAACAAAGAACACCATAGCATCACCAAGAAGCTGAAGATTACAATATTGAGAAGGAAAGCTAGAGAGAAGGATACCAACAAGCATCAATTCGTGAATCAATCCAAAGAGGGGTTTATCATTCTAACTTCTAGTATTTCGTTTCTATTTTGTAATTCCAAAGCTATGTACTATAATCTGAATATGATGTTATTCAAAGCTATTATGAGCTAATTCTTTAATTCTAAGATTCAATGGAACCTAACTCGTAGTTTGTTTTGAATGCTCGCTCTTTTGAATATTAGTCAGACTCTTGTGAATTGGAGTTCATAGCCTATGTTTATGGATTAATTGTTTGGCCCGTAATTACCTTGGTAATCTATATGAGATTGAGAAATGGAATATAGGTTGAGACCTAGCTATGAATTCATGTGAAAAGTGAATATTCTTTATGGATAATGTATGAGATTATGTGACGCGAGTCTTATGTATTGTTCTCGAGAGTTGATAATTTGATTGTATTTGGGATAGACATATACCTAAATAACACATGTATCCAATTGAGAATCCTTGCTTAATGATTTCTATTGTGAAAGTTGGTAATTAATAGAATGGTTAATGGGATTGTTTGTGACATGTATCTTATTGATTGTTCTTGATATGAGATTCTTGCTAGTGTGTAGAATAGAGATATATCTATACACCACAATAGAAAATACGTATTCGACCATCGAGAGAGGCTTATATATACTTGTGATTTCTCGAGTAACAATTCTTGTATCTAACTAGTCGATAAAGAGAGAGTTGTGATTTTCAAACGAAGAGTTGGGAGAAATTGTAATCTTAGACCTTTTTATCTTGAATTCTATCTGTGTTTAATTAAACCTTGTTTTCTAAATTGTCTTTATTAAGTTTTAATCAACAACAAAAACAAAGCATATTGTTATTGTTTAAATTAGATTAATTTTTCATGCGATTGATATTTGGTAACTATTTAATATAATTCCTCGTGGGTTCGACACTTTACTTATCTTATATTACTTGTGGACCGCGTATACTTGCGCGTGTTTTATTAATTGCGAAATCGGACAACATTTACTGAGCAATTAAATTACATAATCGCATCATAACTATTATAATGGATAACCTTCACTCTTAACTCAAAGTTTACACAGTTAAACATAAATACATTGCATACCGTTATCACGGCTAAATAATTACAATGAAGGGACATTTAGCAACATTTCTGTTTCCATGCATCTCAAATCCTTATCACCACGTTATCAAGATTATTGAGTGGAGTTAAGGAACTTGCTCAATAAAATATGAGTAAGAAAAGGAAACTTGCCTGATTGTCGACAGCTATCTAGCTTTATACGACTCTCTTCAATTAACCTAACATTAATAATGTTGGTCTATCAATTAGTACTGCGTATAATTGTACATTGATACGCTTATTTATGCTATTTATTTAGCAAGTAAGTCAATCGCATAACACACATAATTTAATAAACTATCCTTAATCCTATAAGACACTTAACTGATCTTTATGTTGATGATTTAATTAATTAACAATATTTTCCTTAAGTGATAAACACTTATTAAACCCTTAAACAATTAATTATAATTGTTTAATTAATGTGTTATTTAAAGTCTCTTTATTTTATTAACTCTATCTTCATTTAATTACTATCTAATATTAGTTAGATAGAAATTAGTTACCTTTAG
This sequence comes from Aralia elata, assembly GCA_034770075.1. Classification (NCBI taxonomy): domain Eukaryota; kingdom Viridiplantae; phylum Streptophyta; class Magnoliopsida; order Apiales; family Araliaceae; genus Aralia; species Aralia elata. The sequence continues at coordinate 52,944,185 of CM068384.1, read as the reverse complement.
TTATTATTTAATAATAAATAGTAACTAATTATATTTACTTATTATTTGAATAATCAAATTGTTAATCTTATTTGTCCTTATTTATTATTTATAATAATAAATAATTAGTATATTATTATTTAATATTAATTAAATACTAATTAATAATTAATTTAATTTTATTTGTATTTAATTACTATTTAATATTAATTAAATAATAATTAAATAATTATCACCCCTTATTTATTATTTAATCTTAATTAATAAATAATTAATTTATTAACTTTATTTATCCTTAATTATTATTTAATATTGATTAAATAATAATTAATTTATTAACTTTTATGTTAATTAAATAACATCTAAATGAGTAATTATCATTATTTATTACTTAATCTTATTTAAATAATTAGTTCATCAACTTAAACACTCTTTAATCATTATCTAACACTAGGTAATAATGATCTTTATTCTTACTCTTATTTTATCTTTAATTATTATTTAATATTAAATAATAATTAGTTAATCATTACCCTTATTATTTAATACTAATTAAATAATAATTAATCAATTTATTCATCTTTGATTAGAAAATAAATAATTGAATAGACTTTATTCTTAGTTATCATTTATTTAATAAAAACTGACTAGTTAAACAACCAACTTGGATAATACTCAAAATACTTTAAAGGTTATTAGGGAACTTAATCACCCGATGATATTATTAGATTCTTTTAATAATGTTTTAAGTGTTAACTATTATTATTAAACCTTTCCATAATAAGTTAATTATTACATAATATTATTAATTGTAATAATTATATTTTACTCCTTAAGCATCATTATCAATTAGCAATGATTTAATTGTCCATTAGTGTTACTAACTCATTTTAATAATACATAGTGTATTGTAATATTATTACTACATAAAATAATATTTTAAACATTTAAGTAACACTTTGGTTAATAGAAGATACACGGTGAGATTATTAACCAATACAGAAATATCATCACCCAGTTAGCTTTATAAATTAATTAGCAGTGACTTGATTATTCCTTGGAATCATTAACATAATATTTATACCTAAGCTACACAATGATATTATTGATCATCTTTTAAATAGGCTTTGATTAAATCGGTTAGCAGTTTAACAACCCAACCCAAAGCTAGCGACAGGCTGCTGCTAGGTTGCTATTGCGCCGAGGTGTTTAAGGTGCTAATACTTCCTACCATCTGCAATATAGCCACAAGATCCACAACTAATAGACCCATGACACAAGCTTACATTACCAACACAATATACAACCACACCTGTTGCTAGGCCTGCGAATAGCTAAAAACTAGACCCATAATCAAGCTTTGATCTAATAAACTATTATGCAAACACACTTTTTATAAGTCTGCAGCAACCAACATCAACACATTACATAAAAAGAAACTCTGAATTTTATACAGCTGCTGCCCATGATGAAAGTAGTATGCACACAAGCCAATCATATTTGATATGATGTAGCATATAATTTGTAATCTTATTCATTTATTAATAAAAAGAATTGATTTTTTTAAAAGGCATTTTATAATATCTACATAGTGCTGTTATATTAAATGTGATAAACCCATAGTTTTGAGCAATGCTTTTAGAATCATGATGGTGATCATGCTAATGAGATCTAAATTCTAGATAGCTCACAAACTAAAATCGTTCCTAATCGTTGGATTACTAAAAAGGGGATTAGTGAATCCGGATAGATTAGTACATACGTTGCTTGCTCTTAAGAAGAGGATGATTGATCTCATAATCATTTATGTGGAGACACTAAAGCAAGTATGTAGGTGCTTATTGGAGTTTTACTCGCCTGTCAATAGGAATTCCTATAGTGATAGTAGTACAAGTGATCCTTGGACTTGAGATCATCATAGTATCTTGTGTATGATGAGTTATACTTTGACATGTCCCTTAAGACCTTTGAGGTATATCAAAGGGTATGATTGGGTATAATAAGTTGTGCATGGAGATAGTGAATGATCAACAAAGAATCTACCACGTCTAGTAAAAGATGTGAATGTCCTATATGATTCGATAAATGACAACTCAGTAGTCCTTGGCCAAGGCAAAATGAAATTAGAAAGGAGTTTCTAATTTGTATTATTTAGAGTTGTGCATTTGGGAATCGAAATACATATAATTAAATAAAATAAGACTTGACAGTAATTCCATGTCTTATATTTAATTGAGACATTGTATGGTAGAAGGATTGAATTGTACGGTAACTATGCACTGAAAGATTCTTTTGTGATTAATGTTGAAATCTATATTTTCTGGAAAGTCGTTGATCGCTAAGGGGGCGTACCCTTCTTGTAGAATAAATATTATTTATTTAAATAAATTAAATAGTTTAATTTATTTATTTAAATAAGATTAGAATTGTTCTAATTGATTTGTTCACAACCGGTTTAATATGGAGAACCTAAAGGGTCACACTGCAAAAGGAAAATATTTATTTAAGAAGTAAATGGCATAATTGTAATAATAAATTAAGTGTATTTAATTTAATCTATGGAGATAGAATAAATTAAATAGGTTAATATTTATTATTTAATATTTTGGAAATATTAAATATAAATTAATAAGAATAGTCTTATTATTATTATTACTATTACTATTATTTAATTCCTAATAGGGATTGAGAATTAATTAATAGAAGTACTCTCACATGAATTCCTAATTGGATTAGGAGCATAATTAATTAAAGGAGTTTAATTAAAATAAAAACCCTAATCCTAAATAGTTTAGGAGGGTTCCCTATATCTATAAATAAGAGGAGTCTTATCATGATTTATGGTTAGACAGTTACACACTCTTGCATTAGATTGTGGAGAGTACTTGCAATTTCTATAGAGATAAAAACTAGGAGCTTGCCAATACCCAACTTCTTGAATACCTATTCTTCCTTGGTGGATAACCTCTAGAGGCCAAACACTTGGGTGGCTAACGTTGATCAAAGGAAGGAATCTCATCGGTAGAATTCGAGGAGAACACGAAGGACTAGAAGTTGAACTTGTACCCGAGGAAGCTTTGATCTACGAGGGTATAATTCTTATTCTCTTTCGTTTAATTGATAATTCAACACAAGGATAGATCATGGTGATGGTTTGTATTAAAATTTTAAAATCCGTTTTATCACGCTTCCGCACTATTTATGTAATTTGATTGCATGTTCGCGCTATATACAAACCTAACACATGACGCTAAACGAAAGAAAACTAGTTCACTTAGGCATTACAACAACCATCTTATGAGCATATTAAGGCTCAACACTAAACCATTCAAAACCCAAACTCACACTGCCTGAACCTTCTATGGTCCTTCCATACACAGATTTCTCAACCAAACAATCATAAACCAACAACAGAAAAAAAAATGAAAAGGAAACTGAAAGGGAAGAGACCATCACGGCAGCTGGGTTCTATACCTTAAGGTTGGGGTTGATTCGATGTGGCTCTTAGTGGCTGCCCTCCTTCTTCTTCCAAAATAGACAATGAAATTAGAGGGCATTCCCCCCACAGCTAGCACCTCCGAAACTGAATCGCACCAATTAATGGCGTCCGCACTATTTCCCTCTTCTCACTATGATTTTCTCTCTAATTGGAACTCATAATTTCAGCGACTTAGCTAAGGGATTCTTGGGTGCCTATTTATAGGAGAACATCCGCCCCATTCGTTGGTTAATACTCCAATTAACAAAAGTAGTACCCAAGGGTTAGAGGGGAGTAGGCGGATGCCTGTCCACATCAAGCCCCATCCATGCCCAGCTAGGTTCGGCCGATAGACCCTCGTGCGTCCGGTAAGGAAGTAGGCCTATGGCCGTTTGCTGACGATCCTCGCAGTCCCTTACGCCGCCCAATCCCATCGGCAAGATGGCTCACGCCTTAACCCCTTGGTCCGAGCTGCTAGCGCTCGGTCACCCATGCCCTTATATGATCAGCCTACCTTGAATTTCGAGTACCCACCGGTCTCTGAGGTCCTTCCACAGTCTGAGCCGCCGGTCGTTTCACACTGGCACGCCCGACCCTCTACACGCCCACGCCTGAACTGGTATGGCCCCTGTCGTGCATCAACAGTCCTATCTGATTGAAGACTTAAGACATTTAGGCTTAATTTACGCAAGCCCCTCTTCTGCACCCAGTTGGTTTAACGAATACAGATTTTCCCCAGCCCACTTGATTTGGCCCAACCAGAAATCAAAAAGGAATTGGTCCAAAACAATTAATGTTGGTCCATCCGAAATGAAAAGGAAAATGGGGTCCAAATAACTAGTTAGGATTTAATAATAACTATACTTCTTGTATTACAACTAAATAATTAGCTCAATTATTTAATTGTTTAAAATACTTATTTTGACAATAAAACTCACATTCAAATTATTTAATTTAACAACTTAAATTTAACACCCTAATTAATGTACTTAATTGTTTAACAATTTCCAAATTTTTCTTGCTATTAACCTTAAGGTTGGACCACTAATTTAATCAGACTATCAATGAACCCCTCAAAGCTAAAATTAAATTGTATAGCTACACAATTAAATAATCATACACACATAGGTTTAACTAAGTACGTAAAACTAACTCATGAGAAATTAAATTCCATATTTAATTACTAAGGAAGTTTAAAAATTCACGGGCATTACATCCTCTCCCCCTTATAAAAATTCCGTCCTCGGAATTGCAAACTAAGGTTACTCAAATAAATGCGGATAATTCGCTCTCACCTTCTCCTCAAGTTCCCACGTAGCTTCCTCAACCGCATGATTCCTCCAGAGAACTTTAACGGAATAAATGATTTTATTCCTCAACTTCTGCTCCTTCCTATCGAGTATTTGAACAGGAATCTCCTCGTACGATAAGTCCTTCTCGACTTGAATTGGCTCATAGGAAATAACGTGCTTGTAGTCTAGCTTATACGGCCGTAAAACTGATACATGGAATACGTTGTGAATGTGCTCAAGTTCAGGAGGTAACGCTACTTCGTACGCCACTTTGTCGATTCGCCTCAAAATCTCGAATGGTCCTATGAATCTAGGGCTCAACTTGCCTTTCTTCCCAAAACGGATCTTCCCTTTCCTGGGAGACACTTTCAAAAACACAAAGCTACCAACTTCAAAGTCTCGCTTCTGACGATGTAAGTCAGCATACTTCTTCTAACGATCCTGAGCTGCTACTAAACGCGCTCTTATTACTTTGACAATTTCCACGATTTGCTGTACCAACTTCGGTCCCAACAATCTCCGCTCACTAACCTCATCCCAACATAATGGTGTTCGACACTTTCTTTCATATAGCGCTTCGTACGGTGGCATGCCGATACTAGCATGATAACTGTTGTTGTAAGCGAACTCTACCAGTGGCAAGTGATCATCCCAGCTGCCCTTTAAGTCCATTACGACCACTCTCAACATGTCTTCCAAGGTCTGAATCGTTTGCTCGCTCTGGCCATCAGTCTGAGGATGATACGATGTACTCAACCTCAACTGCGTTCCCATTCTTTCCTGTAGAGTCCTCCAAAAATTTGACGTGAAGCACAGATCTCTGTCAGATATAATAGACACCGGCACTCCATGTCGCGATACTATCTCTTTCACGTAAAGCTTTGCTAATTGCTCTAGTTTGTACCTGATCTTGATCGATAGAAAGTGAGCAGACTTGGTCAAAAGATCTACGATTACCCAAATGACGTCTAGACCCTTCTGTGACGTTGGAAGTCCTACCACAAAATCCATTGTGATGTGCTCCCATTTCCACTCTGGAATCTTTAACGGTTGTAACAATCCGCTCGACTACTGGTGCTCTGCCTTGACCCTCTGACAAGTTAAACTCCAGCTGACGCATTCTGTAACTTCCTTCTTCAAATGTGGCCACCAATAATGCTGACGAAGATCTTGATACATCTTGGTGCTACCTGGATGTACCGAGAATATCATATTATGGGCCTCCTACAATATTTCTGTTCTTAGGTCTGGTACGTACGGTACCCAGATCCTTCCCTCAAACCTCAGCAATCCTGTGTTGTCAATCTTGTACTTCAACGTTTTTCCTTCTGATAATCGCTCCTTAATGTCAATACATTCTTCGTCAAATTCTTGAGTCTCCTTTATTTTATCCAATAAGGTTGGACCTGCTGTCACGGTAAACAATTTTACGTCCGTCTCCATCAGATACTTAACCTCCAATTTCAGATGTTCAAAGTCCTTTATCAACTCCTCCTGAGTTGTCAGCTTCATCAATTTTGCTTTGCCTTTTCTGCTTAAGGCATCAGCCACTACATTTGCCTTTCCCGGATGGTACAGAATCTTGTAGTCATAATCTTTGATCAATTCTAACCATCAGCGTTGTCTCATGTTTAGCTCCTTCAGAGTGAAGATATATTTTACACTTTTGTGATCTGTGTATATCTCGCATTTCTCTTCGTATAGGTAGTGCCTCCAAATCTTCAAGGCGAAGACTACCGCGACTAACTCCAGGTCATGAGTCGGATAGCCTTTCTCATAGTCCTTCAATTGACGTGACGCGTACGCAATGACCCTGCCATGCTGCATCAGTACACAACCAAGACCCTTGTGTGACGCATCACTGTACACTACAAAACCTCCAGTGTTATCCGATAAAGCTAACAGCGGTGCTTGACTAAGTCTCTTCTTCAGGTCCCTAAAACTGTCTTCACATTTCTCTGTCCATATGAACTTAACTGTCTTCCTGGTAAGATTGGTCAGCGGCGATGCTATCTTTGAAAAATTCTGGATGAATCTCCGGTAGTATCCCGCTAATCCCAAGAAGCTCCTGATCTCTGTTGGCGTCTTTGGCTGTTCCCAATTGATAACTGCTTCTACTTTTGCTGGGTCCACCAAAACACCATTTTTGTCAATGACGTGACCTAGAAACTACACCCTCTACAACCAAAACTCACACTTAGAAAACTTTGCAAACAGCTTCTCTCTCTTGAGAGCCTCCAATGCAATCTTTAAATGTTCAGCATGCTCCTCCTCTGACTTTGAATATACCAAGATGTCATTGATGAATACGACTACGAACTTGTCCAAGTACTTCTTGAACACCCTATTCATCATATACATGAATGTTGTTGGTGCATTTGTCAGTCCAAATGACATTACCAAAAACTCGAAATGCCCATAACGAGTTCTGAATGCCATCTTTGGGATATCCTCCTGCCGCACCTTCAGTTGGTGATAACCCGTCCTTAAATCGATCTTTGAAAAGTTTTTCGCTCCCTTAAGTTGATCAAACAGATCGACAATTCTAGGTAACGGATATCTATTCTTAATTGTAACTTTGTTCAACTCGCGATAGTCGATACAAAGCCTCATCGAACCATCCTTCTTCTTTACGAACAAAACTGGCGCTCCCCACGGTGATACGCTTGGTCTGATATAGCCCTTCTCTAACAGTTCCTGCAGTTGAACCATCAACTCTTTCATTTCTATGGGTGCCATTCGATATGGCGACTTTGATATTGGCACGGTTCCTGGTACCAAGTCGATTACGAACTCGATTTCTCTGTCCGGCGGCACACCTGGAATCTCATCTGGGAAGACATCGGCGAATTCCCTCACGATTGGTATTTGACTCAATTCACCCTCGACTTGTCGAGTATCAACCACGTGAGCCAAATAATATACGCAACCCTTCTTAAGCAACCTCTTTGTTTGCATCATCGTGAGACAACAAGATTGTCTCGGTGATTTACTACCATAGAATACCACCTTCGTCTTATTTGGAGTCTTCAGGTGTACACAGTTCTCCTTACAGTCAATAACTGCTCCATAAATTGATAGCTAATCCATTCCAAGGATTACATCAAACTCCCCCAAATGAATCGGTATCAAATCCACATTGAGCTTAAATCCTCGCAATTCGGCATAACAGTTCCTGTGAATGTATCTTACGGGGATAATCTCCTTGTCTGCTACTTCTACGCTCATAGGGTGTTCTAACTTTTCACGAGGTAAGTTTAACTGATTAGCAAATTCTTCGGAAACAAAAGAGTAGGTAGCACCCGAATCGAATAACACATATGCATTTATATTATTGATTAGGATGATACCTGACACCACGTTCTTGGACTCCACCGCATCCTGAACGGTCATGTTGAACGTGCGTGCTGTTGGTCTGTTGGCTTGACTGGCTGGTCCCCCGATGCTCAGCCGGTTGTTGTTGTTGTTGTTGCTTTTGTTGTTATTGCTTCTGTTGCCACTCCCGGCGTCGCCCTTCCTCCTCGGACAATCCTTGATTTGGTGGTCGGGTGCCCCACAAGATAAACATCCTCATTTCTGCTTGTTCGGACACTGAGGAGCCATGTGCCCCGACTGTCAACAACGGTAACAGATGCTTCTCCCCTTCATGCACTCCCCTGAGTGATTCTTCCCGCAATTACTGCACTTCCTACTTTTCTTAGCCTCTCCTCCGGATTTATTGCCCCCAGACGATTGACTTTCATTTCATTTGCGCTTATTGGGGTTGCTGCCTCTACTGCTTCCCACTTTGGGTCCTTCCTGACTTTTCTTTCTGTCTTGGTTGAAGCGTGCTACTACTTCATTGCCTCCTTCCGCAATGATAGCCCTCTCCAGCAGTTCCGAGAAGTTCTTAATTTTCAATACCGCGACTGCCTTCTGCACCCATGGCTTCAATCCCAATTCAAATCTTCTTGCCTTCCTGGCCTCTGTGTCCACCTGATGTGGAGCAAATCGGGCCAACTCATTAAAGTTTGCCGCGTACTCTGCAACAGTCATACTTCCCTGTTTCAGTTCCAGAAACTTAACTTCCATATCCTGCTGCGTATTCTCCGGAAAGTAATTCTCAAAAAATAGCTCTTTAAATCTATCCCCTGGAATGACTCCATCACCTGCCCGTCCCTTATTGGCTTTCCACCAATAGCTAGCTTCGCCATTCATCATGAAGGTGGCAAAGCCGGTTTTCTGCTCCTTGGCCACTCGTGCGACCTCGAATACCTTCTCCATTTTTTCGACCTAAGTTTGTGCTTCTATTGGATTGAGAGTTCCTTTGAACTCGGATGGTCCAACCAGTTTGAAATCCTTAAAGTTAGCCAAGTGATGCGCTGGCTGGGGCGCTGGTTGTGCCCCTGCGGGCGGTGGTCCCGCTTGCATGGCTTCTGCCAGCATCTCCGCGAACATTCTCATTGGGTTGGGTTGATCCCCAACCTCACTTTCTGACTTTGCGACTCGTTGATTGCGGTGTCTACCTTTGGGCGGCATTATGATCTGATGTAACGAATGTGATTTTTGTGAATGAATAAAATATTTATTGAGTTTAAATAAATATTTTTGTTAAGTTATTTATTGAGTAAAATAAATAATTTATAAAGTTATTCTAGAGTAATTCATGTTAAATGTTATTTGTAGGTGCTTTGATATGATAATTCTAATTTAATTTAATAATTAAATTGGATGATTAAATGATTTATTTGAATAAGGGATTCATTTGAATAAAATAATTTATTTGGTATATTGTTATTGGTCGAATAGAAATTATTAATTAAGTTAGTAAGGTTTAATTGAATTTATTTAATAATAAGTTTAATTAAATTAGAAGTGTGACAATTAAAAGTATATAGTATAATGAGTTATTAAAATAAATGAGAAAGGGTTTTTATTTTGAGTAAACCAAACAAAGCCTTGTGGCTTTTGAATTCCTATTTTTAATTTAGTATTTGCCAAACAAGCCTTAGTGGCTTTTGAATTATGTAACTGATGGATTAAATAAAAGAATACGTTATCAGTATTTTTTTTTAAAAGCTATCAGTTTTATTTTCTTAAAAGCTTTGTCAGTTGTTTTAAAAAAAAATAGTCTGAGTATTGAGAATTGTGGAGAGAGTTGAGAACTCTGTGAATTTGAAAGAAAGAAAAACTGAGAATCAAGAGGAGTATTGTCTTTGCTTAGCTTGATCAAGAATTAAGAGGTATAATTCATTCAAACTTCTGTAAATTGTATTCTGTGATTTCTCCACTAGAAACTAATTTTTAGTTCTTCGAAAATAAATTTTTATGACCAATGCATGTGGTAATTGTTTATATGTGTGGATAGATATGAATAATTATTGTATGATGTTTATAAACATGTCTTAGTCAAGATTAATCCATGAAAGTATGCTTTAGAATAGAGTTTTTAGTTTTACAGAGTTTTACGTTCATGTATGGCATATATGTATGAAAATTGATGCTCTAATTGATTATTAATCGGTAATTGACATTTGATTATGATAATATAATGAAAAACGAAAAGAATGTAAGTGGAATAGATTAAAATGGTTTAGAGATGAATTTACAGTAGTTGATTTCATTTAAATGGCTAAAACATGAATATTTTGTTTAAACAGAGAATTTTGGGTTCTAATTGGTTGATTATGTGTATTACAATGGTTAGAATGTTTAGAAACATGTTGGGTAATTGTTTTATAACATGTTTGATGTCTGGGTATGTTTAATTTATGTGTTGGATGGTAAAATTTAGAAAATTTGGCCTAGAATGTCACTAGTTCGCGAACTGTAGGAGATGACTGCCGAGTCTACCGCCCCGGCGGTAGAAATGAACTGGAAGTCTCGCCCCGACGGTCCTGTTGCCCCGGCGGCATAGTTGAACTAGTTTCCTCGCCCCGGCGGTAGCTTTGTTTTTGTAATCTTGCTATGTTGTCGTGTACATGTTTAAAACTTAGATTAAAGTATTTAATAATAAATAAGATACTACAATGAGTGGTAAGCAAATATTTAATGAATATCAAATGGCATTTGATATATTAAATGAAATGGGATAAGAACAAGTTCTAAAGTGCATATAATTCTGTAGCTAATTGTTGTTACCATTTTATAATTAAAATGTATAGGTTGATTAAGGAACATGAATTTAAATCTGTAATCTACGTGCGAGGCAAGTTTTTCCTCCCTTAATCTTGTTATTTCATTTAAAAGCAAGTTTACTTCCGTAGAGCAAGCCTATTAACCTTAGCGTACTATCATTCAAGCAAGGTTGTTATAATATCAAATGCTTACATTTTGTTCTAGTCATTTGTTATTTGATCGTTATTCAAGCTTCAAACATAAATTCTATTGTACAACTTTATTGCTGAATCGAATGTTTTAGTGACTAGCAAACCCTTATCGATTCAGCTAGTCCTTAGTTGATGAGCGTTCTAAAGACTTAGAATATTTTAAAATTGTTCCAAACCAAGTTTCTTTTGGTACGGATTCTGATGCTAAACTGAGATGAACAACCCTAATATAGGGGATTAATTACGCGCCAGCGTTAAAATGTTTGTGCACAATACATTGTACAAAGGGCTGATCCCCCTGAGTACGAGATGGATGGTCCATAGTCTTTAAGACTGTTAAAGATTACGGTAGAAATACTTGTTAACCTAGGACATAGTTCGAGGTCTTATGACCCTCAGATACAATTCTAAAGCTTGAATTCTATATTCAATTCTTGAGCCAAGCGTTCTATTAAGCTTTCATATCTCAATTACTTATTGATTGAATTTAGAAAAACCACAATACCTCAGTTGAAATCTATTTCATTGATTATTAAACTGTTATTGTTATCATACTTGTGGGCAATTGTTTGCTCACTCTTGCATTGAACATTGCAGCTAAGACAGAAAAGTCGGACGAGCCGTCCATAAGTAAGGGAAAGGGCAAGATGCAGAAATAGCTAAAGACTTGTTATTTATTTGATGTTTTATTATAAAAAGACTTATTTAATTTTATGATTTAATTTCGCATTGATGTAATAAAGGTTAGATAACCTGAGATTTGTTTGATTAAGAGATTAGAGATGTACCCCTTTTGTGGGAAGATTCTTCATTTAACTTAATTTAAATTATCCTTTATTATGGGTAGCTAGAGATAAATGAATGGTATAGTGAACACCAAATCAGTGGGAATTAAATACCCGGATTTAGGGGTGTCACAGATTGGTATCAGAGCTGTAGGTTATGAACCTCTAGGTGGGGAAACCTTAGGGTAGTAGCCTTTTGGAAAATAGAGAATATAGTGGTGATAACCTCTTATCGAGTTCTAAGGAATGGATTACGGAAATTCATAAAAGACAATAAAATGATTACGTGTTATGTGCTTACTTGATAACAAACTTATATGCTCGCGAGTAATATCGAGTAGTAATTAAAACTTAAAATTTTGGTGGAAGGATGACTGATATGGGAGGATCCAGCCAGGCTAGGGAGGAGGAGCCTCGGGATATTCATGTAGTTCGGGAGCAGCTAGTGCAGAGGGAGCCATCCCCATTGATCACAGTTGTAGGTCCCGAGTACGAGCCTGAGACTGATCTTGAGGAGGATCCGGAGGAGATTGAGGAGGAGGAAGAAGACCCTGAGGAGATACCATTACCTTCCTTAGGTGTTCAGATGTATGAGCAGGTGTATGACTGCAACATAGAGTTGCAGGATAGAGTGGAGGAGTTGGAGGAGCAGGTGGCAGATCATCAAACTACCATAGAGCAGAAGAATAGTGAGATTGAAGAGCTTGATATACGTCTTTGGGACGTGGAGTGGAAGCTGGTTCAGGAAGAGAGCCAAAAGAAGGAGTTAAAATATCAAGTTGTGGAATGTCAAGCCACTTTAGAGCAGAAGGATGTCGAGATCTAAAACCTTTCATCACGTCGTGCAGATGTCGAGCATAGACTAGCTCAGTCTGAGTACCGACGAGGTCGGTTATTGGCTAGAAATGAAATTGTACAAGATGAATTGAAAGAGGAGACAGCTAAGCGAGCTAGAGCTGAAGACGCTTGGTTGAGGGAGGCTAATCGCGCAGATCATGTTGAATGTGAGGTGCGGTCAAAGAAGGCCAAGATTGATGAGATGGAGTATATTTTTCACACCATAATCGATAGAGCTCAGGATCGAGTTCATCGTCATCCAGTGCAGTTTGATGATCAACCCCGGTATATGATGGATCGAAGGACGGTGACTCGTATTATGGAGCAAGAATGCGAGGAAGCTGTGCGCCGTGGAATGTCATCGTAGATTATGATTAGATATGCTAGTATGAAAATCTATGAAGTTAATAAGTTGTAAATCCCAGTTTTGTATAATGGGATAGAGTGATGATGTAATCCTGGAATTTTATGATTTCAGGATAGATGATATAAGCAACCATGATGCTATCTATGTTATGTCTTAAAGCAGTAAATGAATAAAATACGAAAGTTTATCCGATGTGCTATGTGTTAAGTGTTATTTATAAATGTTTAAGTTAAGACTTAAATGCTTAAGTAATTGAGCAATAATCTAATAACACGAATTCTTGACAGTAAGATGCCGCCAAGAAGATAAACCCGTCAACAGACCCCTGAGGGATCCACCAATAACAACGAAGAAGCCAACGCTAATCCAATGCAGCAGTTGGTAAACTTGCTAACAGGAGCATTTGCGAATCAACCCCAAGCTCAGGCCACGACTTTCAAAGACTTCAAGGCTGTTGGACCCCCAGAATTTCAAGGGTCTATGAATCCAATCGAAGCACAAACTTAGGTCATGGAGATGGAGAAAGTGTTTGATGTCGCTAGGGTCAACGAGGACTAGAAGACTACATTTGCAACATTTATGCTCAAATCAGAAGCAAGTTACTGGTGGCTAGCTAACAAAACTCGAGGTGGTCAGGGGATAATACCGTGGGAACGATTTAAGGAGATGTTTTACGAGACTTATTTTCTGGCAAGCGCACAGAATCAGATGGAGGTGCAATTTCTGGAGTTGAAGCAAGGTACCATAACGGTGCCTGAGTATGCTGCAAAATTTAACGAGTTGGCGAGGTTTGCACCATATCAAGTTAATACGGATGAGCGGAAGGCTAGAAGGTTTGAGCAGGGACTAAAGCCCTGGTTGTATAGCCGAGTTTCGATGTTTCAACTGAATTCATTTGTGGCAGTATTGGAAAAGGCTATTATCGCTGAAGGGGGGAGTGGTGCTCTGTCTAAATACAATCAAGAGCAGAAGAAAAAGAAGAGTGAGAATGATAATAAGGCAAGTGGTAGCCATGGTGGCAACAATCAAAAGAGAAAGTGGAGTGATGGTAACTCTGGTGGCATTCAGCTGGGAAATCAGAAAAAGAAGGTGGAAGCATGCAGTACCTGTGGAAAGAATCATGTGGGTGTTTGTTTGAAGGGTAAGAGGGTATGCTTTAACTGCGGGCAGGAGGGTCATATCGCACCAAATTGTCCTAGTTCGAAGAAGGGCGCATGTTTTATTTGTGGGTCAAAGGATCACTTTGCTCGAGATTGCCCTAAGAAAGCTATAGGTAGTGCAAGTGGAGGAAAGGGAAGCGGTGGTGGAGGCAATTTGACTATCACTGGACCGTCGACATCTAATCGACCTACCGCATGAACATTCAACATGACGGTGCAGGATGCTGTGCAGTCAAAGGATGTAGTGTTAGGTATCATTCCGGTCAATAGTGTGAATGCTTACGTATTATTTGATTCGGGTGCTACTTGTTCATTTATATCTGATGATTTTGCTAGGAAATTAGAGTTACCTCAAGAAGAGTTAGATTATCCTATGAATATAGAAATTGTGAATAGGGAAGTGATTCCTGTTAAGTTTATCCACAAGAACTGTCAAATAGATATTAAGGGTCATGTGATGACGGTAAACTTAATCCCAATTCATCTTGGGGAGTTTGACGTTATTTTAGGAATGGATTGGTTGTTCAACCATGGGGCAGTTATTGACTGTCAAAGGAAGTGTGTGAACCTTATGACTCCATCGAAGGTAGTGTTTTATGGCAGTAAGTCACCTAGACAAACGAGTTGTTTGACGGTGATGCAGGCCAGGAAGATGTTGAGACAAGGGTGTGTAGGATATCTAGCCTATATAGTCGATACACGAAACATGAGTGCAAAGCTAGAAGAGATACCGGTAGTTAGGGATTTTGTGGACGTGTTTCCTGATGATTTGTCGGGTCTACCGCCAGATAGAGAAATTGAATTTGTAATTGATCTAGCGCCGGGTATAGCCCCTATATCAAAAGCCCCGTATCGAATGGCTCCGGTAGAGATGAAGGAGTTGATGGTGCAATTACAAGAGCTGCTGGATAAAAAGTATATTCAACCGAGCGTTTCGCCGTGGGGAGCGCCGGTGTTATTCGTCAAGAAGAAGGACGGATCAATGCGTCTTTGCATTGATTATAGAGAGTTGAACAAGGTCACGATTAAAAACAAGTATCCGTTGCCAAGGATCGATGACCTGTTTGACCAACTGAAGGGAGCGAGATATTTTTCAAAGATAGATCTGCGAAGTGGGTACCATCAGTTAAAGGTGAGGAAGGAAGATATACCAAATACGGCGTTTCGAACTAGATATGGTCTCTATGAGTTTTTGGTTATGTCATTTGGTTTAACAAATGCACCTGCAGCATTTATGGATTTAATGAATAGAGTGTTTAAACCATTTTTGGATAAATTCGTAGTGGTATTCATAGACGATATTTTGGTATATTCTAAAACTCAGGAAGAACACGTGGAGCACTTGAAGGTGACTTTGGAAGCATTAAGGAGGGAGAAATTGTATGCGAAATTCTCCAAATGTGAATTTTGGTTAGAGCGTGTCCAATTTCTTGGACATGTGATTGATAAGGACGGAATATCGGTGGATCCATCAAAAGTTGAAGCTGTGGTGAACTGGGATCAGCCGAAGACACCGTCAGAAGTGAGGAGTTTCCTAGGTTTGGAAGGTTATTATAGGCGTTTTATCCAAGATTTCTCCAGGATCGCCACTCCGTTAACGAATTTGACAAGAAAATCAGTGAAGTTCGTTTGGATGGAGAAGTGTGAAGAGAGTTTCCAAGAATTAAAGAAGAGATTAAGTACGACACCTGTGTTATTTTTGCCAGATGACACAGGAATTTTTGTGGTGTATAGTGACGCATCGCATAAAGGACTTGGTTGTGTGCTTATGCAAAACGGTAAGGTTATTACATATGCATCGCGCCAATTAAAAGACTATGAAAAAGGGTATCCGACCCATGATTTGGAGTTAGCAGCCATGGTATTTGCTTTAAAAATTTGGAGGCACTATCTTTATGGGGAGAAGTGTGAGATATACACAGACCATAAAAGTCTGAAATATATTTTCACACAGAAGGATTTGAATATGCGTCAGAGGAGATGGTTGGAGCTTATCAAGGATTATGATTGTGAGATTCTTTATCATCCAGGTAAAGCTAACGTGGTTGCCGACGCTTTGAGCAGGAAGGGTCGGGAAAAGTTGTTTTTGTTAACTGCTCAGGAGAAGCTCACAGAGGAAATGGCAAAGTTGGAGTTAGAGGTGAAGTGTCTGGCAGAGCCGAATGAAAAATTGTTCCAGATGGAAACCCAACCAACTTTGGTGGATAGAGTGAAAGAAGCGCAACTCCAGGATGAGGAGTGTATTAGTATACGGAAAAGAGTGCTCGAAGGTGAGGAGCTTAAATATAAAATTGATACTGAAGGGTTGCTTAGATTTGAAGGAAGAATCTGGGTTCCGTCAGTACTGGAGATCAGAGAGGAGATTTTGAATGAAGCTCATAGTTCAAAATTTTCGATTCACCCGGGAAGTACAAAGATGTACCAGGATCTTCGCCAACTTTTCTGGTGGCTAAACATGAAAAGGGAAGTTGCTGAGTGTGTCGCGAAGTGCTTAACTTGTCAGAAAGTCAAAGCAGAACATGAAGTGGGAACATATCACAATGGACTTTGTGGTAGGGCTTCCAACTACTCAGAAGGGTTATGACGTAATATGGGTTATAGTGGACCGACTAACGAAATCAGCGCATTTCTTGCCAATCAAAATCAGATTCACTTTGGATCAGCTGGCAAAGTTATACGTCAAGGATATTATCTCAAGGCACAGAGTTCCAGTATCAATAGTGTCAGACAAAGATCCACGCTTCACATCAAAATTTTGGAAGAGTCTGCAAGCTTGTTTGGGGACGCAGTTGAGAATGAGTACTACGTATCATCCTCAAACCGATGGTCAGAGTGAAAGAACAATTCAAACATTAGAGGATATGTTAAGGGCGTGCGTCATGGATTTTAAAGGCAACTGGGATGATCATTTACCTCTGGTCGAGTTTTCTTATAACAATAGTCATCACGCAAGTATCGGCATGCCGCCCTATGAAGCATTGTACGGAAGGAAGTGCAGAACTCCGTTATGTTGGGATGAGGTTGGAGAACGTCGACTATTGGGACCCGAGCTGGTACAACAAACTGCTGAAATCGTCAAGGTGATAAGAGCCAGATTGTTAGCTGCTCAAGACAGGCAGAAAAAGTATGCCGATAAATACCGACAAAATAGAGAATTCGACGACGGCAATTTTGTGTTTCTCAAAGTATCTCCCTGGAAAGGAAAAATCAGATTTGGTAAAAAGGGTAAGCTCAGTCGACGATTTATTGGACCCTTCGAGGTGCTGAAACGAGTAGGTGAGGTAGCTTATGAGGTAGCTTTACCTCCTGAGTTAGACCAAATTCACAATGTCTTCCATATATCGGTGTTACGACCGTATAAGCCCGATTACAAACATGTAATAGAATATGAGCCAATACAACTTGAGAAAGATTTGTCCTATGAAGAGGTTCCCGTGCAGATAATTGACAGAAAAGAGCAGGTTCTCAGAAATAAAGTGATACCTTCTGATAAGGTAATCTGGAGGAACCAAAATGCTGAAGAAGCTACGTAGGAACTTGAAGAGAAAATGATGCAAAGTTATCCTCAATTATTTGTTTAATCCTTGTATCGCGATTCTGAGGACAGAATCCTTGTAAGGAAGGGAGAATGTAACGGGCGAATTAATTGCGTTGTGATTCTGGGGACAGAATCCTTTTAAGGAGGGAATTATGTAACGAATGTGATTTTTGTGAATGAATAAAATATTTATTGAGTTTAAATAAATATTTTTGTTAAGTTATTTATTGAGTAAAATAAATAATTTATAAAGTTATTGCGGAGTAATTCATGTTAAATGTTATTTGTAGGTGGTTTGATATGATTATTCTAATTTAATTTAATAATTAAATTGGATGATTAAATGATTTATTTGAATAAGGGATTCATTTGAATAAAATAATTTATTTGGTATATTGTTATTGGTCGAATAGAAATTATTAATTAAGTTAGTAAGGTTTAATTGAATTTATTTAATAATAAGTTTAATTAAATTAGAAGTGTGACAATTAAAAGTATATAGTATAATGAGTTATTAAAATAAATGAGAAAGGGTTTTTATTTTGAGTAAACCAAACAAAGCCTTGTGGCTTTTGAATTCCTATTTTTAATTTAGTATTTGCCAAACAAGCCTTAGTGGCTTTGAATTATGTAACTGATGGATTAAATAAAAGAATACGTTATCAGTATTTTTTTTAAAAGCTATCAGTTTTATTTTCTTAAAAGCTTTGTCAGTTGTTTTAAAAAAAACAGTCTGAGTATTGAGAATTGTGGAGAGAGTTGAGAACTCTGTGAATTTGAAAGAAAGAAAAACTGAGAATCAAGAGGAGTATTGTCTTTGCTTAGCTTGATCAAGAATTAAGAGGTATAATTCATTCAAACTTCTGTAAATTGTATTCTTTGATTTCTCCACAGGAAACTAATTTTTAGTTCTCTGAAAATAAATTTTTATGACCAATGCATGTGGTAATTGTTTATATGTGTGGATAGATATGAATAATTATTGTATGATGTTTATAAACATGTCTTAGTCAAGATTAATCCATGAAAGTATGCTTTAGAATAGAGTTTTTGGTTTTACAGAGTTTTACGTTCATGTATGGCCTATATGTATGAAAATTGATGCTTTAATTGATTATTAATCGGTAAATTGATATTTGATTATGATAATATAATGAAAAACGAAAAGAATGTACGTGGAATGGATTAAAATGGTTTAGAGATAAATTTATAGTAGTTGATTTCATTTAAATGGCTAAAACATGAATATTTTGTTTGAACAGAGAATTTTGGGTTCTAATTGGTTGATTATGTGTATTACAATGGTTAGAATGTTTAGAAACATATTGGGTAATTGTTTTATAACATGTTTGATGTCTGGGTATGTTTAATTTATGTGTTGGATGGTAGAATTTGGAAAATTTGGCCTAGAATGTCACTGGTTCGCGAACTGTAGGAGATGACTGCCGAGTCTACCGCCCCGGCGGGAGAAATGAACTGGAAGTCTCGCCCCGGCGGTCCTGTCGCCCTGGCGGCATAGTTGAACTAGTTTCCTCGCCCCAGTGGTAGCCTCGCCCCGGCGACGGTTTTGTATAGAAATCCACCGCCCCGGTGGTGGAACAGTAACTGAAAATTTTATTTTTTTTTTGTAATCTTGCTATGTTGTCGTGTACATGTTTAAAACTTAGATTAAAGTATTTAATAATAAATAAGATACTACAATGAGTGGTAAGCAAATATTTAATAAATATCAAATGTCATTTGATATATTAAATGAAATGGGATAAGAACAAGTTCTAAAGTGCATATAATTCTGTAACTAATTGTTGTTATCATTTTATAATTAAAATGTATAGGTTGATTAAGGAACGTGAATTTAAATCTGTAATCTACGTGCGAGGCAAGTTTTTCCTCCCTTAATCTTGTTATTTCATTTAAAAGCAAGTTTGCTTCCGTAGAGCAAGCCTATTAACCTTAGCTTACTATCATTCAAGCAAGGTTGTTATAATATCAAATGCTTACATTTTGTTCTAGTCATTTGTTATTTGATCGTTATTCAAGCTTCAAACATAAATTCTATTGTACAACTTTATTGTTGAATCGAATGTTTTAGTGACTAGCAAACCCTTATTGATTCAGCTAGTCCTTAGTTGATGAGCGTTCTAAAGACTTAGAATATTTTAAAATTGTTCCAAACCAAGTTTCTTTTGGTACGGATTCTGATGCTAAACTTTGATGAACAACCCTAATATAGGGGATTAATTACGCGCCAGCGTTAAAATGTTTGTGCACAATACATTGTACAAAGGGCTGATCCCCCTGAGTACGAGATGGATGGTCCATAGTCTTTAAGACTGTTAAAGGCTACGGTAGAAATACTTGTTAACCTAGGACATAGTTTGAGGTCTTATGACCCTCAGATACAATTCTAAAGCTTGAATTCTATATTCAATTCTTGAGCCAAGCGTTCTATTAAGCTTTCATATCTCAATTACTTATTGATTGAATTTAGAAAAACCACAATACCTCAGTTGAAATCTATTTCATTGATTATTAAACTGTTATTGTTATCATACTTGTGGGCAATTGTTTGCTCACTCTTGCATTGAACATTGCAGCTAAGACAGAAAAGTCGGACGAGCCGTCAACAAGTAAGGGAAAGGGTAAGATGCAGAAATAGCTAAAGACTTGTTATTTATTTGATGTTTTATTGTAACAAGACTTATTTAATTTTATGATTTAATTCCGCATTGATGTAATAAAGGTTAGATAACCTGGGATTTGTTTGATTAAGAGATTAGAGATGTACCCCTTTTGTGGGAAGATTCTTCATTTAACTTAATTTAAATTATCCTTTATTATGGGTAGCTAGAGATGAATTAATGGTATAGTGAACACCAAATCAGTGGGAATTAAATACCCAGATTTGGGGGTGTCACATCTGCTAAAGAGCAAGTCTTAGACTTTCGCTTATCATGTTATGCTTTACGCACTAAGTAGGTTAAATCAACATTTAACAGTAAAATCATCTAACAAACACATTCGATTTAAAAGGAAACAACTGCGTTTATATTCATATACCAATGTTTTAATACAGACTGACTCAACATTTAGCATACTACTATAAATGCTCCATGGCATAAACTGCCTACTTCTAACTATCCTCTATTAAACAAAAGGTGAGGATTCACTACTACCTGCCCCCTTCATAAGAACAAAAGTTGGGGTTGACTACCATTCAAGGCATACGACAAGGCACCTAAATTTTCAACATAAATCTGTCCCTATTAAACAAAAGTGGGACTCATAACAACGACCAGGTAAACACAAGGGTACTAAACTAATGATCAATGCATGGTACGACGAACTGCCCGACGGAGTGCCTGTCGAGCTAATCGATCAACCATTCGGCGCCTGATCAATCGTCAACTACTGCCCTCCTCCCGAGGATATCTTCTGACTCGGTCCTGCAGTTTAACCACTGTCGTATATATAACATACTATAAGGTATCGATCCTAGCGGATCCATCTCGGACCTCTCCCTCAAGCACATTCACCCTCGTGGCTACGCGCACCCAAAATTCCTGTATCCGAATCCTATCTGCCTGCTCCAAGTCTCGCTCAGCCCTAACAGCCTAGAGAATTGTCTGCAGCTCCACCTCCTTGACATCTACCTGCTCTAATGCCTGCCTCAACTGACTATTTTGCAACACCAACTGTTGCACGGTGGGGCTTAACTTGGGTATAACACTCTCTAACTGCTGAATCTGAGCTTTCAGCTCAGCTATCTGGAACTGTAGTGAGTATGCCTTTGCCTTATACTGATCCTCCATCTCCTGATGGACAGAATTCTCTTCCTCTAAGTGTGCGATACGGGCATTCTGCTGCTTAATAATATGCTCCTCCTCTATCATGTGATCGGCATAATCTCCAAGCAAGTCATCCTGGAATGTGTGGAATACCGGGGATCCCTCCTCAGGTACCTCCTCAGCAGTTCCTTCTATCTCTACCTCGACCGGGTCCTCCTCGGACTCATCATCCCTGTCCTGACTGCCGGATCTCGACACTCCGCCTATGACAGGCTCCACTAAATCCATCATATAGTCCTTCTCTGCCCGGACCCACTAGATGGTATTACTGGGGTAACAGGTGCGTAGCCCACTAGCTGCTCTGTACCAACGGGTATGTCAGTGAATACCTCCTCCTCCTCCCAGACTCCACTGGTCTCTACAACGGTAGCCATCCTACAACACACAAAAACTAACATTAGCATAACAATAAAATATATTCATTGAAGGAATGAAGTTATATTTCATTGGGTATTACTCGACTCGATGAATTCCCCAATTCATCATAATACCAAATATGATAAATCTCCCTGATTTATCTCCTAATGCACTCCATACGAGTTTAATACTAAGGTTATAACCTAGGTTTCGCAATCCTAATGTTTATAACCTACAGCTCTGATACCAACTTGTGACGCCCCCAAATTCGGGCCTCAATTGCCCAGATTCGGTCATCACGATCCAATACAAACATCCACTTCCAAACATCATATAATGACTAAATGCGGAATATAATAAACATATGTTGTTCATTCAAAAGGTGTTACTAGTCCCAAGATTCGATAACCTTAATACATAAAGCAAAACATACCCTAAATATTAATCAGGGTTCAAATTACATTGATAGTAAATTAAACTAAGCATAAAACAAAGTCAGCTACTTGAAGTCTATTACTTCATTTTTTCTTTACCCTTGCCCGTCCCTGAAGTCTCAGGTTTAACTGCAATAAAAGTCATGATATAGCAAGGATGAGCAACTAGTTTACTCAGCAAGTTCAAATGTAACAATAACGGATATATCATGATGAACGGAATACAAAAAAATTCAACAATATGAATATCAGAAACAAGAATAATAATTGCTTTTCGAATGAATGGTAATCAAGTAGACTTTGAACAATAAACTTCCAATGGAATCAATAGTTGATTGACACTTTGGTTACTGGCTATAGAATATGTACTTGAGGGATCAGCCTCACGTACGCTATGTATATGCATAACATTCAACTCTTCTGTTTGTATCTTATATTAGATACGTGGCGTACTCCCCTAATATAAGAGGGTGTTTACTTCAGTCTACGAATACATACCATCAATTGGCCTGGATAAAAATTTCATGTAATTGTCTGACCGAACAAGGGTTCAGACTCAATCTTAAACTGTTTATGATTTATAAAATTTTAAATAATGTACAAGTCCAAGACTGTACGAATTCAAGTGCACCAAGTGCGAGTATCAATAAAATCGATGTGGAATATTTGTAAAGTAATTAAACCACTTAAAGCATGCTTGAAAATAAGGTTTAAGCTTAAATAAATAACTGGCAATACAATAACATCCTGCCCGAATATAATTTGAGTGGGGTTAAGGAACTTGCTCAATAAAATATGAGTAAGAAAAGGAAACTTGTCTGATTGTCGACTTACAGCTATCTAGCTTTATACGACTCTCTTCAATTGACCTAACATTAATAATGTTGGTCTATCAATTAGTACTAATGCGTATAATTGTATATTGATACGCTTATTTATGCTATTTATTTAGCAAGTAAGTCACTCACATAACAAACATAATTTAATAAACTATCCTTAATCCTATAAGACACTTAACTGATCTTTAGGTTGATGATTTAATTAATTAATAATATTTTTCTTAAGTGATAAAACACTTATTAAACCCTTAAACAATTAATTATAATTGTTTAATTAATGTGTTATTTAAATTCTCTTTATTTTATTAACTTTATCTTCATTTAATTACTATCTAATATTAGGTAGATAGAAATTAGTTACCTTTAGTTATTATTCAATAATAAATAGTAACTAATTATATTTACTTATTATTTGAATAATCAAATTGTTAATCTTATTTGTCCTTATTTATTATTTATAATAATAAATAATTAGTATATTATTATTTAATATTAATTAAATACTAATTAATAATTACTTTAATTTTATTTGTATTTAATTATTATGTAATATTAATTAAATAATTATCACCCCTTATTTATTATTTAATCTTAATTAATAAATAATTAATTTATTAACTTTATTTATCCTTAATTATTATTTAATATTGATTAAATAATAATAATTAATTATTATCCTTATTTATTATTTAATATTTAATATTAAATAATTAATTTATTAACTTTTATGTTAATTAAATAACATCTAAATGAGTAATTATCATTATTTATTACTTAATCTTATTTAAATAATTATTTCATCAACTTAAATACTCTTTAATCATTATCTAACACTAGGTAATAATGATCTTTATTCTTACTCTTATTTTATCTTTAATTATTATTTAATATTAAATAATAATTAGTTAATCATTACCCTTATTATTTAATACTAATTAAACAAAAAAATTCAACAATATGAATATCGGAAACAAGAATAATAATTGCTTTTCGAATGAATGGTAATCAAGTAGACTTTGAACAATAAACTTCCAATGGAATCAATAGTTGATTGACACTTTGGTTACTGGCTATAGAATATGTACTTGAGGGATCAGCCTCACGTACGCTATGTATATGCATAACATTCAACTCTGCTGTTTGTATCTTATATTAGATACGTGGCGTACTCCCCTAATATAAGAGGGTGTTCACTTCAGTCTACGAATACATACCATCAATTGGCCTGGATAAAAATTTTATGTAATTGTCTGACCGAACAAGGGTTCAGACTCAATCTTAAACTGTTTATGATTTATAAATTTTTAAATAATGTACAAGTCCAAGACTGTACGAATTCAAGTGCACCAAGTGCGAGTATCAATAAAATCGATGTGGAATATTTGTAAAGTAATTAAACCACTTAAAGCATGCTTGAAAATAAGGTTTAAGCTTAAATAAATAACTGGCAATACAATAACATCCTGCCCGAATATAATTTGAGTGGGGTTAAGGAACTTGCTCAATAAAATATGAGTAAGAAAAGGAAACTTGTCTGATTGTCGACTTACAGCTATCTAGCTTTATACGACTCTCTTCAATTGACCTAACATTAATAATGTTGGTCTATCAATTAGTACTGCGTATAATTGTATATTGATACGCTTATTTATGCTATTTATTTAGCAAGTAAGTCAATCACATAACAAACATAATTTAATAAACTATCCTTAATCCTATAAGACACTTAACTGATCTTTAGGTTGATGATTTAATTAATTAATAATATTTTTCTTAAGTGATAAACACTTATTAAACCCTTAAACAATTAATTATAATTGTTTAATTAATGTGTTATTTAAATTCTCTTTATTTTATTAACTTTATCTTCATTTAATTACTATCTAATATTAGGTAGATAGAAATTAGTTACCTTTAGTTATTATTCAATAATAAATAGTAACTAATTATATTTACTTATTATTTGAATAATCAAATTGTTAATCTTATTTGTCCTTATTTATTATTTATAATAATAAATAATTAGTATATTATTATTTAATATTAATTAAATACTAATTAATAATTACTTTAATTTTATTTGTATTTAATTACTATGTAATATTAATCAAATAATTATCACCCCTTATTTATTATTTAATCTTAATTAATAAATAATTAATTTATTAACTTTATTTATCCTTAATTATTATTTAATATTGATTAAATAATAATAATTAATTATTATCCTTATTTATTATTTAATATTTAATATTAAATAATTAATTTATTAACTTTTATGTTAATTAAATAACATCTAAATGAGTAATTATCATTATTTATTACTTAATCTTATTTAAATAATTATTTCATCAACTTAAATACTCTTTAATCATTATCTAACACTAGGTAATAATGATCTTTATTCTTACTCTTATTTTATCTTTAATTATTATTTAATATTAAATAATAATTAGTTAATCATTACCCTTATTATTTAATACTAATTAAACAAAAAAATTCAACAATATGAATATCGGAAACAAGAATAATAATTGCTTTTCGAATGAATGGTAATCAAGTAGACTTTGAACAATAAACTTCCAATGGAATCAATAGCTGATTGACACTTTGGTTACTGGCTATAGAATATGTACTTGAGGGATCAGCCTCACGTACGTTATGTATATGCATAACATTCAACTCTGCTGTTTGTATCTTATATTAGATACGTGGCGTACTCCCCTAATATAAGAGGGTGTTCACTTCAGTCTACGAATACATACCATCAATTGGCCTGGATAAAAATTTTTATGTAATTGTCTGACCGAACAAGGGTTCAGACTCAATCTTAAACTGTTTATGATTTATAAATTTTTAAATAATGTACAAGTCCAAGACTGTACGAATTCAAGTGCACCAAGTGCGAGTATCAATAAAATCGATGTGGAATATTTGTAAAGTAATTAAACCACTTAAAGCATGCTTGAAAATAAGGTTTAAGCTTAAATAAATAACTGGCAATACAATAACATCCTGCCCGAATATAATTTGAGTGGGGTTAAGGAACTTGCTCAATAAAATATGAGTAAGAAAAGGAAACTTGTCTGATTGTCGACTTACAGCTATCTAGCTTTATACGACTCTCTTCAATTGACCTAACATTAATAATGTTGGTCTATCAATTAGTACTGCGTATAATTGTATATTGATACGCTTATTTATGCTATTTATTTAGCAAGTAAGTCAATCACATAACAAACATAATTTAATAAACTATCCTTAATCCTATAAGACACTTAACTGATCTTTAGGTTGATGATTTAATTAATTAATAATATTTTTCTTAAGTGATAAACACTTATTAAACCCTTAAACAATTAATTATAATTGTTTAATTAATGTGTTATTTAAATTCTCTTTATTTTATTAAACTTTATCTTCATTTAATTACTATCTAATATTAGGTAGATAGAAATTAGTTACCTTTAGTTATTATTCAATAATAAATAGTAACTAATTATATTTACTTATTATTTGAATAATCAAATTGTTAATCTTATTTGTCCTTATTTATTATTTATAATAATAAATAATTAGTATATTATTATTTAATATTAATTAAATACTAATTAATAATTACTTTAATTTTATTTGTATTTAATTACTATGTAATATTAATCAAATAATTATCACCCCTTATTTATTATTTAATCTTAATTAATAAATAATTAATTTATTAACTTTATTTATCCTTAATTATTATTTAATATTGATTAAATAATAATAATTAATTATTATCCTTATTTATTATTTAATATTTAATATTAAATAATTAATTTATTAACTTTTATGTTAATTAAATAACATCTAAATGAGTAATTATCATTATTTATTACTTAATCTTATTTAAATAATTATTTCATCAACTTAAATACTCTTTAATCATTATCTAACACTAGGTAATAATGATCTTTATTCTTACTCTTATTTTATCTTTAATTATTATTTAATATTAAATAATAATTAGTTAATCATTACCCTTATTATTTAATACTAATTAAACAAAAAAATTCAACAATATGAATATCGGAAACAAGAATAATAATTGCTTTTCGAATGAATGGTAATCAAGTAGACTTTGAACAATAAACTTCCAATGGAATCAATAGCTGATTGACACTTTGGTTACTGGCTATAGAATATGTACTTGAGGGATCAGCCTCACGTACGCTATGTATATGCATAACATTCAACTCTGCTGTTTGTATCTTATATTAGATACGTGGCGTACTCCCCTAATATAAGAGGGTGTTCACTTCAGTCTACGAATACATACCATCAATTGGCCTGGATAAAAATTTTATGTAATTGTCTGACCGAACAAGGGTTCAGACTCAATCTTAAACTGTTTATGATTTATAAATTTTTAAATAATGTACAAGTCCAAGACTGTA
Organism: Aralia elata; assembly: GCA_034770075.1. Classification (NCBI taxonomy): domain Eukaryota; kingdom Viridiplantae; phylum Streptophyta; class Magnoliopsida; order Apiales; family Araliaceae; genus Aralia; species Aralia elata. The sequence goes on along the minus strand of CM068384.1, from coordinate 52,916,527 downwards.
CGAATTCAAGTGCACCAAGTGCGAGTATCAATAAAATCGATGTGGAATATTTGTAAAGTAATTAAACCACTTAAAGCATGCTTGAAAATAAGGTTTAAGCTTAAATAAATAACTGGCAATACAATAACATCCTGCCCGAATATAATTTGAGTGGGGTTAAGGAACTTGCTCAATAAAATATGAGTAAGAAAAGGAAACTTGTCTGATTGTCGACTTACAGCTATCTAGCTTTATACGACTCTCTTCAATTGACCTAACATTAATAATGTTGGTCTATCAATTAGTACTGCGTATAATTGTATATTGATACGCTTATTTATGCTATTTATTTAGCAAAGTAAGTCAATCACATAACAAACATAATTTTAATAAACTATCCTTAATCCTATAAGACACTTAACTGATCTTTAGGTTGATGATTTAATTAATTAATAATATTTTTCTTAAGTGATAAAACACTTATTAAACCCTTAAACAATTAATTATAATTGTTTAATTAATGTGTTATTTAAATTCTCTTTATTTTATTAACTTTATCTTCATTTAATTACTATCTAATATTAGGTAGATAGAAATTAGTTACCTTTAGTTATTATTCAATAATAAATAGTAACTAATTATATTTACTTATTATTTGAATAATCAAATTGTTAATCTTATTTGTCCTTATTTATTATTTATAATAATAAATAATTAGTATATTATTATTTAATATTAATTAAATACTAATTAATAATTACTTTAATTTTATTTGTATTTAATTACTATGTAATATTAATCAAATAATTATCACCCCTTATTTATTATTTAATCTTAATTAATAAATAATTAATTTATTAACTTTATTTATCCTTAATTATTATTTAATATTGATTAAATAATAATAATTAATTATTATCCTTATTTATTATTTAATATTTAATATTAAATAATTAATTTATTAACTTTTTATGTTAATTAAATAACATCTAAATGAGTAATTATCATTATTTATTACTTAATCTTATTTAAATAATTATTTCATCAACTTAAATACTCTTTAATCATTATCTAACACTAGGTAATAATGATCTTTATTCTTACTCTTATTTTATCTTTAATTATTATTTAATATTAAATAATAATTAGTTAATCATTACCCTTATTATTTAATACTAATTAAACAAAAAAATTCAACAATATGAATATCGGAAACAAGAATAATAATTGCTTTTCGAATGAATGGTAATCAAGTAGACTTTGAACAATAAACTTCCAATGGAATCAATAGCTGATTGACACTTTGGTTACTGGCTATAGAATATGTACTTGAGGGATCAGCCTCACGTACGTTATGTATATGCATAACATTCAACTCTGCTGTTTGTATCTTATATTAGATACGTGGCGTACTCCCCTAATATAAGAGGGTGTTCACTTCAGTCTACGAATACATACCATCAATTGGCCTGGATAAAAATTTTATGTAATTGTCTGACCGAACAAGGGTTCAGACTCAATCTTAAACTGTTTATGATTTATAAATTTTTAAATAATGTACAAGTCCAAGACTGTACGAATTCAAGTGCACCAAGTGCGAGTATCAATAAAATCGATGTGGAATATTTGTAAAGTAATTAAACCACTTAAAGCATGCTTGAAAATAAGGTTTAAGCTTAAATAAATAACTGGCAATACAATAACATCCTGCCCGAATATAATTTGAGTGGGGTTAAGGAACTTGCTCAATAAAATATGAGTAAGAAAAGGAAACTTGTCTGATTGTCGACTTACAGCTATCTAGCTTTATACGACTCTCTTCAATTGACCTAACATTAATAATGTTGGTCTATCAATTAGTACTGCGTATAATTGTATATTGATACGCTTATTTATGCTATTTATTTAGCAAGTAAGTCAATCACATAACAAACATAATTTAATAAACTATCCTTAATCCTATAAGACACTTAACTGATCTTTAGGTTGATGATTTAATTAATTAATAATATTTTTCTTAAGTGATAAACACTTATTAAACCCTTAAACAATTAATTATAATTGTTTAATTAATGTGTTATTTAAATTCTCTTTATTTTATTAACTTTATCTTCATTTAATTACTATCTAATATTAGGTAGATAGAAATTAGTTACCTTTAGTTATTATTCAATAATAAATAGTAACTAATTATATTTACTTATTATTTGAATAATCAAATTGTTAATCTTATTTGTCCTTATTTATTATTTATAATAATAAATAATTAGTATATTATTATTTAATATTAATTAAATACTAATTAATAATTACTTTAATTTTATTTGTATTTAATTACTATGTAATATTAATCAAAATAATTATCACCCCTTATTTATTATTTAATCTTAATTAATAAATAATTAATTTATTAACTTTATTTATCCTTAATTATTATTTAATATTGATTAAATAATAATAATTAATTATTATCCTTATTTATTATTTAATATTTAATATTAAATAATTAATTTATTAACTTTTATGTTAATTAAATAACATCTAAATGAGTAATTATCATTATTTATTACTTAATCTTATTTAAATAATTATTTCATCAACTTAAATACTCTTTAATCATTATCTAACACTAGGTAATAATGATCTTTATTCTTACTCTTATTTTATCTTTAATTATTATTTAATATTAAATAATAATTAGTTAATCATTACCCTTATTATTTAATACTAATTAAACAAAAAAATTCAACAATATGAATATCGGAAACAAGAATAATAATTGCTTTTCGAATGAATGGTAATCAAGTAGACTTTGAACAATAAACTTCCAATGGAATCAATAGCTGATTGACACTTTGGTTACTGGCTATAGAATATGTACTTGAGGGATCAGCCTCACGTACGCTATGTATATGCATAACATTCAACTCTGCTGTTTGTATCTTATATTAGATACGTGGCGTACTCCCCTAATATAAGAGGGTGTTCACTTCAGTCTACGAATACATACCATCAATTGGCCTGGATAAAAATTTTATGTAATTGTCTGACCGAACAAGGGTTCAGACTCAATCTTAAACTGTTTATGATTTATAAATTTTTAAATAATGTACAAGTCCAAGACTGTACGAATTCAAGTGCACCAAGTGCGAGTATCAATAAAATCGATGTGGAATATTTGTAAAGTAATTAAACCACTTAAAGCATGCTTGAAAATAAGGTTTAAGCTTAAATAAATAACTGGCAATACAATAACATCCTGCCCGGATATAATTTGAGTGGGGTTAAGGAACTTGCTCAATAAAATATGAGTAAGAAAAGGAAACTTGTCTGATTGTCGACTTACAGCTATCTAGCTTTATACGACTCTCTTCAATTGACCTAACATTAATAATGTTGGTCTATCAATTAGTACTGCGTATAATTGTATATTGATACGCTTATTTATGCTATTTATTTAGCAAGTAAGTCAATCACATAACAAACATAATTTAATAAACTATCCTTAATCCTATAAGACACTTAACTGATCTTTAGGTTGATGATTTAATTAATTAATAATATTTTTCTTAAGTGATAAACACTTATTAAACCCTTAAACAATTAATTATAATTGTTTAATTAATGTGTTATTTAAATTCTCTTTATTTTATTAACTCTATCTTCATTTAATTACTATCTAATATTAGGTAGATAGAAATTAGTTACCTTTAGTTATTATTCAATAATATATAGTAACTAATTATATTTACTTATTATTTGAATAATCAAATTGTTAATCTTATTTGTCCTTATTTATTATTTATAATAATAAATAATTAGTATATTATTATTTAATATTAATTAAATACTAATTAATAATTACTTTAATTTTATTTGTATTTAATTACTATGTAATATTAATTAAATAATTATCACCCCTTATTTATTATTTAATCTTAATTAATAAATAATTAATTTATTAACTTTATTTATCCTTAATTATTATTTAATATTGATTAAATAATAATAATTAATTATTATCCTTATTTATTATTTAATATTTAATATTAAATAATTAATTTATTAACTTTTATGTTAATTAAATAACATCTAAATGAGTAATTATCATTATTTATTACTTAATCTTATTTAAATAATTATTTCATCAACTTAAATACTCTTTAATCATTATCTAACACTAGGTAATAATGATCTTTATTCTTACTCTTATTTTATCTTTAATTATTATTTAATATTAAATAATAATTAGTTAATCATTACCCTTATTATTTAATACTAATTAAACAAAAAAATTCAACAACATAAATATCGGAAACAAGAATAATAATTGCTTTTCGAATGAATGGTAATCAAGTAGACTTTGAACAATAAACTTCCAATGGAATCAATAGCTGATTGACACTTTGGTTACTGGCTATAGAATATGTACTTGAGGGATCAGCCTCACGTACGCTATGTATATGCATAACATTCAACTCTGCTGTTTGTATCTTATATTAGATACGTGGCGTACTCCCCTAATATAAGAGGGTGTTCACTTCAGTCTACGAATACATACCATCAATTGGCCTGGATAAAAATTTTATGTAATTGTCTGACCGAACAAGGGTTCAGACTCAATCTTAAACTGTTTATGATTTATAAATTTTTAAATAATGTACAAGTCCAAGACTGTACGAATTCAAGTGCACCAAGTGCGAGTATCAATAAAATCGATGTGGAATATTTGTAAAGTAATTAAACCACTTAAAGCATGCTTGAAAATAAGGTTTAAGCTTAAATAAATAACTGGCAATACAATAACATCCTGCCCGAATATAATTTGAGTGGGGTTAAGGAACTTGCTCAATAAAATATGAGTAAGAAAAGGAAACTTGTCTGATTGTCGACTTACAGCTATCTAGCTTTATACGACTCTCTTCAATTGACCTAACATTAATAATGTTGGTCTATCAATTAGTACTGCGTATAATTGTATATTGATACGCTTATTTATGCTATTTATTTAGCAAGTAAGTCAATCACATAACAAACATAATTTAATAAACTATTCTTAATCCTATAAGACACTTAACTGATCTTTAGGTTGATGATTTAATTAATTAATAATATTTTTCTTAAGTGATAAACACTTATTAAACCCTTAAACAATTAATTATAATTATTTAATTAATGTGTTATTTAAATTCTCTTTATTTTATTAACTCTATCTTCATTTAATTACTATCTAATATTAGGTAGATAGAAATTAGTTACCTTTAGTTATTATTCAATAATAAATAGTAACTAATTATATTTACTTATTATTTGAATAATCAAATTGTTAATCTTATTTGTCCTTATTTATTATTTATAATAATAAATAATTAGTATATTATTATTTAATATTAATTAAATACTAATTACTAATTACTTTAATTTTATTTGTATTTAATTACTATGTAATATTAATTAAATAATTATCACCCCTTATTTATTATTTAATCTTAATTAATAAATAATTAATTTATTAACTTTATTTATCCTTAATTATTATTTAATATTGATTAAATAATAATAATTAATTATTATCCTTATTTATTATTTAATATTTAATATTAAATAATTAATTTATTAACTTTTATGTTAATTAAATAACATCTAAATGAGTAATTATCATTATTTATTACTTAATCTTATTTAAATAATTATTTTCATCAAACTTAAATACTCTTTAATCATTATCTAACACTAGGTAATAATGATCTTTATTCTTACTCTTATTTTATCTTTAATTATTATTTAATATTAAATAATAATTAGTTAATCATTACCCTTATTATTTAATACTAATTAAATAATAATTAATCAATTTATTCATTTTTGATTAGAAAATAAATAATTGAATAGACTTTATTCTGAGTTATCATTTATTTTATAAAAATTGACTAGTTAAACAACCAACTTGGATAATACTCAAAATACTTTAAAGGTTATTAGGGAACTTAATCACCCGATGATATTATTAGATTCTTTTAATAATGTTTTAAGTGTTAACTATTATTATTAAACCTTTCCATAATAAGTTAATTATTACATAATATTATTAATTATAATAATTATATTTTACTCCTTAAGCATCATTATCAATTAGCAATGATTTAATTGTCCATTAGTGTTACTAACTCATTTTAATAATACATAGCGTATTATAATATTATTACTACATAAATTAATATTTTAAACATTTAAGTAACACTTTGGTTAATAGAAGATACACGGTGAGATTATTAACCAATACGGAAATATCATCACCCAGTTAGCTTTATAAATTAATTAGCAGTGACTTGATTATTCCTTGGAATCATTAACATAATATTTATACCTAAGCTACACAATGATATTATTGATCATCTTTTAAATAGGCTTTGATTAAATCGGTTAGCAGTTTAACAGCCCAACCCAAAGCTAGCGACAGACTGCTGCTAGGTTGATACCGCGCCGAGGTGTTTAAGGTGCTAATACTTCCAACCATCTGCAATACAGCCACAAGATCCATAACTAATAGACCCATGACACAAGCTTACATTACCAACACAATATACAACCACACATGTTGCTAGGCCTGCGAACAGCCAAAAACTAGACCCATAATCAAGCTTTGATCTAATAAACTATTATGTAAACACACTTTTTATAAGTCTACAACAACCAACATCAACACATTACATAAAAGAAAGTCTGAATTTTATACAGTTGCTGCACATGACGCTAAACGAAAGAAAACTGGTTCACTTAGGCATTACAACAACCACCTTGTGAGCATACTAAGGCTCGACACTAAACCATTCAAAACACAAACTCACGCTGCCTGAACCTTCTATGGTCCTTCCATACACAGATTTCTCTACCAAACAATCATAAACCAACAACAAAAAAAAACGAAAAGGAAACCGAAAGGGAAGAGACCATCACGGCAGTTGGGTTCTATACCTTAAGGTTGGGGTTGATCCGATGTGACTCCTAGTGGCTGCTCTCATTCTTCTTCCGAAATAGACAATGAAATTAGAGGGCATTCCCCCTACAGCTAGCACCTCCGAAAATGAATCGCAGCAATTAATGGCGTCTGCACTATTTCCCTCTTCTCACTATGATTTTCTCTCTAATTTGGAACTCATAATTTCAGCGGCTTAGCTAAGGGATTCTTGGGTGCCTATTTATAGGAGAACATCCGCCCCATTCGTTGGTTAATACTCCAATTGATAAAAGCAGTACCCAAGGGTTATAGGGGAGTAGGCGGATGGTTGTCCACATCAAGCCCCATCCATGCCCAGCTAGGTTCGGCCGATAGACCCTCATGCGTCCGGTAGGGAAGTAGGCCTATGGCCGCTTGCTGACGATCCTCGCAGTCCCTTACGCTGCCCAAACCCATCGGCAAGACGCCTCACGCCTTAACCCCTTGGTCCGAGCTGCTAGCGCTCGGTCGCCCATGCCCTTATACGATCAGCCTGCCTTGAATTTCAAGTACCCACCGGTCGCTGAGGTCCTTACCCAGTCCGAGCCGTCGATCGCTTCACACTGGTACGCCCGACCCTCTACACACCCACGCCTGAACTGGTATGGCCCCTGCCGTGCATCAACAGTCCTATCTGATTGAAGACTTAAGATATTTAGGCTTAATTTACGTAGGCCCCTCTTCTGCACACAGTTGGTTTAACGAATACAGATTTTTCCCAACCTATTTGATTTGGCCCAACTGAAAATGAAAGAAGAATTGGTCCAAAACAATTAATGTTGGTCCATCCGAAATGAAAAGGAAAATGGGTTCAAATAACTAGTTAGGATTTAATAATAACTATACTTCTTGCATTACAACTAAATAATTAGCTCAATTATTTAATTGTTTAAAATACTTATTTTGACAATAAAACTCACATTCAAATTATTTAATTTAACAACTTAAATTTAATACCCTAATTAATGTACTTAATTGTTTAACAATTTCCAAATTTTGCTTGCTATTAACCTTAAGGTTGGACCACTAATTTAATCAGACCATCAATGAACCCCTCAAAGCTAAAATTAAATTGTATAGCTACACAATTAAATAATCATACACACATAGGTTTAACTAAATACGTAAAACTAACTCATGAGAAATTAAATTCCATATTTAATTACTAAGGAAGTTTAAAAATTCATGGGCATTACAACAAACCTATTTTTAGTCTTAACAAAACTCTTGATAGATTTAAAATCCCCATTAAAGAAATAACTCTTCCAAATTTAAATCAAGAAGTTAACAAATTAAAGGGAGAGATTGCTAAACTTAAGTTAGAAATTCCCAAAATACGAGAAGAGATTAATAACATTAATGCAAACTTAAAAGACAAAGATAAAGTCCTTCAAATTAATGAATCTTCAGAAGAAGAAGCTGAAACCTCTACTAAAGATGAATTAGATTTAATGAATTTACAAGGATTCTCTCTTAAAAGATTAAAAGATATTACTATTCAAAAATGGTATATTAAAATCACTTTAGTTATTAATAAAACTTTCATTATTGAATTACCTGCTCTAGTTGACACTGGTGCAGATTTAAATTGTATTCAAGAAGGATTAATCCCCACTACCTATTATCAAAAAACTAATGAAAGATTAATTTCTGCTAATGGTAGTCAAATGAAAATTAAATATAAGTTACCTAAAGTTCATATTTGTTAGAACGATATGTGTTTCAAAACATCATTTGTTTTAATTCGTAATATGACTGACAAGGTCATTTTAGGATTACCTTTCATATATTTACTTTATCCTTTTACTACTAGCACCGAAGGATTAAGCAATAAACATTTAGGAAAGACAGTCACCTTTAAATTTATTACTAGACCAAAAAAAAGAGATTCAAAAATAATTCAAGATGAATCTATTTCTAAATCATTAAATCTTTTAACCAGTAAAACCAATCAGCTAAAATATTTAAAAGAAGAAATTAAATATAAACAAGTTGATAAATAACTCACTGATAAAAGGGTTCAAAATAAAATTGATAATTTAAAGAATTATCTTAGTAAAAACCTTTGTTCTGATTTCCCTAATGCCTTTTGGCATAGGAAGAAACATATTGTTAGGCTACCTTATGCTAAGGAATTTAAAGAATGTTTAATTCCTACTAAGGCTAGACCTATTCAGATGAATCATGAACAAATGGAACTTTGTAAGAAGAAAATTAATGAATTATTCAGTAAAGGATTAATTAGGCCTAGTAAATCTCCTTGGTCTTGCCCAACTTTTTATGTAAATAATGAAGCTGAAAAGGAGAGAGGTTCCTGTAATGTCCGAGAATTTTTAGACATTGTATCACCTTATTTTAATATATAAAACTCGTTTTATTTAATTTTACGAATTTATTTGGATCAGTGTAGGTATTATTATTTAATACATGGTCCCATAAATTTCTCTGCCTTAAAGGGACTCATTAATAATTTGAATAAATTAATGAGTTAACCCTAACATTTGATTGGCAAAAAAATTAAGGAAAGTAAATAAATGATTTTATCATTTTTCAGATTTAAATAATTCGATTAAGAATTATGTTTAAAATAAACATTTTTTTTAAATAATTAATTAATTGAATTAGTTATTTAATTAAAATGATAGGGGCATAAGGTTTATAATTCATTTGGGCCGCCTCTTCTATTTTATTGTTAGCTGACCCAAATTTTTAATTGGACTAAGCCCAGATTTCATGTTAAATTCCTTTTTGGGCCGCCTCTTCTTCATTTTCTTCAACCGGCCCAACCTTATTAGGTTGAGCCCATTCCCTAATTCTTTTACCAGCCGGGTCATGGCATAACAATCGGGTCGACCCATCCAAGATTAATTTGGGGAAAACCGGTAAAAGCCAAATTGGGGATAACAGAGCAATTGAGATTTAACTCTCAAATCAGGCAACAAAACAATCCTAGGGTTCCAATCGCACCAGATAGAAACGAGAGGAAAGGGAGAGGTTAAGCCGAGCTAGAGGGGAACCCATCAGCCTAGAATCTCAGTTAGCCAACCTAGCAATCCCAAGTCCTCAATCAATCAGTCAGGCGAACAAGAGACGGGAGAAAGAGGTCCGTCACCATGCGCCGGCAATAGCAAGAGGATCGGCAGGACTGACGTCGGCGTGTGAGGGCGCGAAGGGACTGACGGCTACCAAGGAACGACCGGGAAATTGGCGAACGGACCAAGGGTCCCGAATTTTCAGCGACGCGACCGGTGAGGGCACACGGCCCAAAGGACAGCCGGCGAGTCACCATCACTGCCTCCTTCCTACCGACGGTTCTTGGCAAAACAATTGAGGTAATACCCAATTATTTGGGTAACCAATTTCCTATAAATTGAGCCCCCAGAATCCTAAACCAAGCTGCTAAAATTTTGGCTGTGCAAATAGAGAGAGAAATCGATAGAGAGGAAGCAGGGGATGAGAGCTGTTGTAAATGTCCCAATACTTTGTTACTTATTTCGGTAGGAGGAGAAAAATCGCAGTACGATCAATAGCAAGGTACCGAGCGACTGTATTAACTTGTTCGATTTGTGTTACACAGTGTATAATTGTATTGTTGGTATGAAATTGGAAACTTTATTAAAATTTTGGGGTTTCAAAATCTGGTATCAGTTCGTGTAAATTTTTGTTTGGACTTATTTTGGGAAGCTTGAATTGTGTTGTTCTTGCTTGGGTCAACAAGTCTGTTAATGTACTGAGTTGGGTTATTTGATTTAAAAACCTGGTATTGGGTTGTGTTAATTTCGTTTGGGTTTGATTTGAGAAATCTGGTATTATGCTGCTCGATTTCATTGGGATTGAACTAATATCATGTTTTTGTGAAGCTCTGGAATAGACGAACCTTAAGGTTCTGTCAATACGATTTGTCCTGAGAATAAACTAGCAATTCGTTTTAGGATGCATAGCATATATATTTGTTGTAATGCCAGGACCAAAGTGAGTGTCATTTTGGGTATACGTTCCTGGGTATTGTAATGGAAGTGAAATTTTCCTTATATTGGATTTAATTGCTTGTCTAATTTGGGTTAACTGCTCTATAACAGTGTTGGGTAATAATTTTGTTAGTGAAACGAAATTAGCTGGGATGTGATATCAGTTGGTTATAATATTGATTTTGGGCAGGAAAGGATAAACATATGATTCTAATAATATCATGTAGTAATTGTATTAGTTTGGTTGTGCAATTCAATAGAATCAACTATTGATTAATTAACTTAAGTTAACAATGCATTTGCAAACTAATTAGTATTATGTTAATAAATAAAATTAATAAGAAATTATTTGTTATTAATAAATAATAAATAAAGATAATAAATATTTAATTATTATTTTAAATAATAATTAAGTATAAGTAAAGTTAATAATTTAATTATTTATTATTTATTCTTAAATAATAAATAAAGCTAATAAATATTTGATTATTGTTTAACTACCATTAAATAATAACCAAGTATGGATAAAATTAATAGATCAGTTATTTGTTATTTATCCTTTCATAATAAATAAAGTGAATAAATAGTTGATTATTACTTAACTACTATTAAATAATAATCAAGTATGAATTAGGTTAATAATTTGATTATTTGTCAATAAGTGATAAATAAAGATAACAAATATTTAATAAAATAATTATTTATTATTTATCAATAAATAATAAGTAAAGATAATAAATATTTAACTATTATTTAGGTAATAATAATTAAGCATGAATAAGTTAACAAAATAATTATTTACTATTTATCAATAAGTAAAGGTAGTAAATATTTAATTATTATTGGATAATAATTCAATGTGAATAAAGTTAATAAATTAATTATTTATTATTAATAAAGATAATAAATGTTTAACTGTTATTTGAGTGATAATTAAATAATAATTAAAAATGAATGAATTAGTAAGATAATAAATACTCAATTATTATTTAACTAATATTAAATAATAATTAAGTATAAATAAAGTGATTATTTATTATTTATCCTTAAATAATAAATAAAGCTAATAAATATTTGATTATTGTTTAACTACTATTAAATAATAACCAAGTATGGATAAAGGTAATAGATTAATTATTTATTATTTATCCTTAAATAATAAATAAAGTGAATAAATAGTTGATTATTACTTAATTACTATTAAATAATTAGCAAGTATGAATTAGGTTAATAATTATTTACTATTTATCAATAAGTAATAAATAAAGTTAATACCTTAATGCTGAATAAGTAACAAGGTTAATAATTACTCAATTACCCCTAAGGTAAATAGTAATTAAGTGTAATAAAATTTGATAAGAGATCTACTAATATCTAATTGTTGTTCAGAGACAGATGAGGGTAATAAATCTAAGAAATCGAAGAATAGTAATCATGATTAGCTATCATTTATCTTAATAGCTAAAGGTCATTAATTAAATTATGTTTAGTAGTAATTAAATGTATATGGTGAATTGCCTATCTTTTAAATAAATTGCATAAGTGGGTGTATCGATATACCATTATACAATGCTAATGGATAAACCGACTTTATCAACTGATAGGTTATCCAAGATCAATTAATTAAAGCTAAGTTTATCTGTAGCTGAGCAAACATGCAAGTTCTTCCCTACCCAACTTTTACATTGAGCAAATTCTAAACCTTATGCACTATTTTAATTCGTGCAAAAAGGTATAAATATTGTTGCAAGTTACTCTTTAAGCTTGAATCTTATCTCCAAGCATGCTTTAAGTGGTCTAATTACTTTTAAAATTATTCCACCTCTGTGTATTTATTGACATTCGCACTCGTGCATTTGAATTTGTACATTTATTAAAGTTCCGAGATTTAGGAATTATTCATAATTAAGTCTGAACCCTTGTTCGGTCAGACAAGTATGTGAAAATTTATAAAAGCTATCCGAACCAATCGAGGGTAAGGATTCTTAGACTGTATGAACACCCCTTTATTATAGGGGAGTACCCCATGTACCGTAAATAAAGTACAAATAGCAGAGTTAAATGTTATGCATATACATAGCGTACGCGAGGCTGATCCCCTCGAGTACTTATTCTGTAGCCAGTAACCAGAGGGTCAACTAGCTATTGACTCCTTTGGAAGTTATTGTTCAAAGTCTATTCGACTATCAATTGTTCTAAAAGCATTTATTGTTATTGCTTCTGATAATTGCTGAATTCTCTTTCTATATTCCCTTCATCATGATATATCCTTATTGTTGTACTTTAAATTTGCTGAGCAAACTCGTTGCTCATTCTTGCTATATCATGATTTTATTGCAGCTAAACCCGAGACGTCAGGGAAGAATAAAGGAAAAGAAAAGATGAAGTAATAGACTTCATGTAGCAGATTTTAAATTTACGTATAGTTAATTGCTGTTAATGTAATTTAAACCCTAACTTTTATTTAGGGTATGGATTTGTGTAAGTATTTAAGGTTTTTGTATTCTGGAACTAGTAACACCTTTGTAATGAACAACGTATGTTTATTATATTCCGCATTTTAGTTACCATATGTTGTTAGAGGTGAATGTTTGTATTGGATCGTGATGACCGGATCCGGGTATTTGGAGACCCGAATTTGGGGGCGTCACAGTGCCCCTCACTTAGTTATCAATTACAAACCGCTAAACAAAGTTCTTGAGTGGATTAGGTACCCACTCCCTAATAAAACAGATTTGCTTAATAGGTTAAGTCAAGCTACTATCTTTAGTAAATTTGATTTAAAATTTGGATTTTAGCAAATTCAGATAGACGGAAAAGACAGATACAAACCTGCCTTTACTACCCCTTTTGGTCATTACGAATGGAATGTCATGTCATTCGGTCTTAAGAATGCCCCTAGTGAATTTTAGAATATCCTTAACGATATTTTAAATCCTTTTAGCCATTTTGTTATCGTTTATATAGACGATATCCTTATCTTTAGTAAATCTATTGAAGAACACCATAAACATTTGAATTCGTTCTTCAAGACAGTCAAATTCAATGGTTTGGTTCATTCACCTACTAAATGTAGTCTTTTTCAGACAAAAGTTAGGTTTCTTGGTCATACCATTCATCATGGTCTCATTCAGCCTATTGATCGTGCTATTCAATTCGCAGATAAATTTCCTGGCAAAATCACTGATAAAACCCAACTTCAAAGCTTTTTAGGATCTCTTAATTATATTGGAGAATTTTACAAAGATCTTAGGAAAGTCTACAAACCCTTGTTTGAACGTTTGCAAGACAACCCTCCCCATTGGACAGACATTCATACTTCTATTGTCCAACAAGTCAAAAAATATATTAAGGCTTTGCCTTGCCCTGAAATCTCAAACGATTCAACATTTAAAATTATTGAAACTGATGCTTCCGATATTGGCTTCGGAGGAATTCTTAAACAAAAGTTAACCTCTACTTCTACTGAACAGATTGTTCGTTTCCATTCAGGTGTATAGAACCCAACACAAGCAAATTACAATACTATTAAAAAAGAGATTTTATCTCTAGTTTTGTGTATTAATAAATTTCAGGGTGATATATTAAATCAAAAGGTTTTGATTAACCAATACAAATCTTAGAAAGACTCAGAGTTTCCTCTCTGATAAATCTTTAGATTTGTACCCTTAAGCCTTTCTTCACCTCTTCCAATGTTCTGTTAATTGAGTCAATTGTAAGTTTTATTTTCTTTAAAGCTTGTACATAGTTCTAGTAAATGTAATAAAAGTATTGTTTTAGTAAAACTACTTTGAAAGTATTGAATGCTTGCTGTTGATTAAAATTATCTTTTATTTTTAATGATTATTGCTTAACTTGCTTGTACCTTACCTTATTCTCATATTATTCCGCCAGTTCTTCCCTCAATGGTATCAAAGCCATGTTGTTATTGTTGTTCTTAGATCTATCTGCAGCATAAATCTGAGTAAACTGTTCATTTTCTTCTTCAAAAATTCTTTCTTTTACTTTGTTCAGAAGTCACCTAACTTACTGTAGTCCACCGTGTTTGTGTGTCTTTGGCCTTGTAAGACCCAGTGTGAGGGCAGTGTATGGCAGTCGACAGTAGAACATAGGTATGAGTCTACTTAAGGTAAGAGGGTATGTATGAAAGAACTTAGCAATAAGAGACGAATTTAGAATAATAAGAATGAATAGGTTATTTAGATCCGATTCTTCAGCTAGTTATAGGTCAGCCTTACCTCCTGTCCCAGATATAGTTAACCAAGAAAAACATAGTTATGAAAATATTAGTCAAGCACTTAGTAATTGGAACATACCAAGAGTATCTCCAACAGAAATTTATCGGTTAACATTTTTATATAATTTCAAAACAGATTATAATGTTAAAACTGTTGAAAAAGTTTATGCTATTAATAAAGAATATGAAAATTGTAGTCTATTAACTCCTGATGTTATTAAAAAATCTAGAAAAAAGGTTTACAATTTCATTCATCTAGGATTAATTCAAGTTGCAGTAAAGCCATTGAATATTAAAGGAATTAATTCAAGTATCTATTTGTGTCTTCGTGATGCTAGATTTCTTAATTATTTCCCCAGTATTATTGGTATTATGGAATCAGGTCTCCAAAATGGTCCAATCGATTTCAATTGCTTTCCTGATTTCACTTTAAGTTTAAGTGATCCAAATTTATTAAAAGCCTTGACTTTGAACATTAAAACGTCAGGTGAAATTACTCAAATGATTGAAGGTTCTCAAGTGTTAGCTTTAATTTATCGAATTTATTATAAAATCTTAGAAAGACTCAGAGATCCCTCTTTAATAAATCTTTAGATTTGTACCCTTAAGCCTTTCTTCACCTCTTCCAATGTTCTGTTAATTGAGTCAATTGTAAGTGTTATATATATATATATATATATATATATATATATATATATATATATTTACTACATTAAAACATACATACATTACTGTCAATAATATCATTACAAAATTCTTTCAATAAAATTGGAGGTCATTAAATATATTTAATACTACCAATTTACTATATTAAAATAATTTAAAACTATAAATTATTTTAATAAACTTATAATAATTTCTTTCATAACAAATTTATTTATCATAAACTTACTCATCTCATATAAATTGTTTGTACAATTTATTTATATAGAATAACAACTATATATAATCATATATTTATTATTCACAGAAATCACTTATCGCATAACACGTAATCACATATGCAATATAATATTACATAACATATCACCAAATAAGAATTTAATTTATTTAATTCTTACTTAAATATTTTTCTGAAAATCCGGGTCATTACATTGGTCAAGATTTTAAGAATTTTTGGATTTAATTTCGAAAGATAGAAATTATTAAATAAATAAACGGGAATGTAAAATATAACTACGAGACATAAATTAACGGAAGTTAATACTATTACAAGAAAATTAATTTGTTGATGAAATATATTCTATAATGTTGTAGATGACTCAGAATTGAGTACGGAAAAAAGAAATATTGGATGTGAATGTTGTGAATGATGAACTATGGACCAACGCAAGTTCCCTGACCTATTTCAAGTCTTTTGATTGATTGCAAGTCCTTTGAATTGTTTAAGATTTTAAGCTTATGTGCAAGTTTTCTAATTATTGCAAGTTCTCTAGCTTATGCTTTTTTTTATAAATTGTGTAAGTTCCTCAATTTATGTATATTAATGAATTGTTCTTTATTGAACTGTAATTGATTCCTTGAAGATTATAATATTTATAATCTGCTTGAGTTATGAGTCTTTGCCATTTGTTCGGCTAGACTCAATTGACGAGATTGTTGTATGTAATGAGTTACGCCATTTGTTCGGCTAGACTCAATTGATGAGATTGTTGTATGTAATGAGTTATGCCATTTGTTTTGGCTAAACTTAGTTGACAAGATTGTTTTATGTAATTAGTTATGCCCTTTGTTTCGACTAAACTTAGTTGACGAGATTGTTGTATGTAATGAGTTATGCCATTTGTTTCGGCTAGACTCAATTGACGGGATTGTTTTATGTAATGAGTTATGCCATTTGCTTCGGCTAGACTTAGTTGATGAGATTGTTTAAGTTAATTAGTTTACGCTATTTGTTTCAGTTATACTCAGTTGATGTGATCTGTAATTTAATGATTTTTGTATTATTAAATTGTTTAAATTTTTTGGAAATAGTTAATGTAATCCAAACCAAATTGCTTTTGTGCGGATTCTGAGCTTAAGACTGAGTATGAAGAACCCTGATAAAGGGGATATGGATGTCTGGAAACCGACTAGACGCTTTAAGCGTAAAAAGATTGTTCTGCATAACATGGGGTAGGATAGAAGTACTAATGGAGAGTTTTTCAGTCTGTGTGACTGTTAA
The DNA here is from genome assembly GCA_034770075.1 of Aralia elata. Taxonomy (NCBI): domain Eukaryota; kingdom Viridiplantae; phylum Streptophyta; class Magnoliopsida; order Apiales; family Araliaceae; genus Aralia; species Aralia elata. Next base: position 52,899,182 of record CM068384.1, on the reverse strand, counting down.
ACATTGTGGATAGTTCACAGTTTTTATAACTGTTGAACTGTTAGGTTTGTATATAGCTAAGTGGTAAAATCGTGAATATTTTGAAGTAATTGGGCAAGAAAGGAAGCAATTATGAAAATGGATATAATGTTTAGCGCCTTGGCGCTGAAGTTTGAGAGTCGCGACGCACAAACTAAAGTTGTGGTACTCTAGGCTGAGCCGTGGTGCTCTCAATGATCGGACGCGCACGTCGTGCATGTGGCTTTGCGAAGCTGAAGGGTTTAATTGCTGTTTGTTTTTCAAATAAAATGAGACACTTACCAATTGAAGCCTAGAGTTACAAAGACTACAAGGCTAACTTCAATATAAATATCTCCACCTAGGGTTATAAAAGTAATTTTAGTTCTATTAGGGTTAGGTGGAATAACTCCTATAATATTCTTCTATTGGGAGATTAAAAAGTGGTTGGGAAAAAGCCAAGGAACACCGTATGAGACTAACTCTTTTCCCAGTTCAAGAGCAAGCAAAATATGATCAAAGATGGAGGCCATGGATTGATGAAGCTTGGAGTTAGAAGAATGGTGGGAGATAGTTTTTCTTCTCTAAACTCTTATTTATCTTTGTCTTTTATTGATGATTTATCTGCTATGAACAAGATTTTAATATAAGAATTTTAATGGAATCTCATGCATAGTTTAAATTGATTTTCTCCCTAATTGATTGGCACTATATAATTTTGATTCATTATATTTTATGCATTCATGTGTAATTACCGGATCCATAATTACGTGAGATAATCTATATGAAATTGGACGATAGATTATAGATTTAGATCTGAATATAATGACATGTGATTACTTATTCTTCTTTGGATTGAATGCTAATTTGCGTATAGGATAGGAATCTACCTATAGGCCATGTGTAACCAATTTAGAAATTTGTTCTTAATGAATTTATTCTAATTTAATTAGCATATGAATATAGCATGTTAGTTAGAATGGGTATTTTTATTTGCTATCGAAAGAGGCTTATAAATGAAATTAAGTATTTCTGGTTAACAATTCACCGTAACCAAATAATCAAATGAAAAGTTATGAGATTTAAATGAAGCATTGGGTGAAATTGAATTCTTAATTTTATTTATCTATATAGTTGCATTTATTTATTTTTAGTATTAGTTAGATTATTAATTTTAATTAATTCATACGTTTAATTAAGATTGACTTGATATAAAATTAGTACTTGGGAAAACGTTGAATTAATTCCTCGTGGGAACGATACTATAATGACCGTGAATTTTGGATAGCCTTGTAATTTGAGTTTATGTATATTAATGAATATTATGAATTTTAATAACATTATTTTGTGTTACATGTTTAAAGGTTGTGTGACAACCTGGATTATGTGAATGTATGAAATTTTACGTGTTATAGTTTTGTTTAAGTGAATAATTGATTTCGCGTATCATCGCTAAATCACTATTCACGTGGCACGTTTCCCGAGGAACTATTCACACCATTATATTTTGTGTCTTTTCAATTTTAATAAATTTTATTAATACGTGTGAGCCAAGTGATAATTTTTCCAAGCGTTGGAATATTTATTTGAGCTCGTTAGTGATTTAATTTATATCTGAATTGTTTTATATCGGTGTTCCGAATAAATGGACAAACCCCGTATTTATTATTTTTATCCATCTCAATATTTTATGGGATAACCCATTTTAATTTTGGGTAGAGTTATTGACCAAATTAGGTACAAAAGTAAAAGTATTCGGGTATGCAAAAGACCAATTGGGTATATTATTTGTGGCATGTTACTAATATGGGAGGCAAGTAAACATTTTGGACCAATGAGAATGGAGGAACAAAGGAGTGGTCGGCAGCATGCTCCTTCTTGCTAGGCTCAATGCCTTAATTTTCCAAAGTGCCCAACATTACTCTTGGTGGCTTAACCCACTCCCTTCATCCTCCCGAAGCCCCTCCAATTTGCTATTCCATTCAAACTTCTTCCTTCCCATTCCTAGTTGCTGCAGGGAGAGAGAGAGAGAGCTGAAGAAGAAAGAAGGAGCGGGTGAAGAACAAGAACAAAGAAAGAAGAAGAAGAAACTTGAAGGAAGAAGAATGGGGAGACACGGGTGGAGAAGAAAGGAGCCAAAGAAGTAGAAGAAGAGTCTCAAGCCTAGCCTAGCAAGCTCTCTAGCATCTTGGAGGGATTACAAGAGGTAATCATCTCACTTAACCCATTTTCATTTGATTTTGGTTAAGGTTTTCAAAGTTTCATGGTTGTAGAGCTTTTAAGCTTATGGGTTGGCTTTGCTGCGATTCTTGTTGTTTTTGTTTGTTTTGGTTGTTTGTAAATGTTGTCAAGAGACTATGTAACCATTAATAACATCAAAGTGGAAAAAAATGGAAGAAATCCGTACCTATGCTTAAGGAGGATGAACAATGGACATTTTTGGACAAATATGGATTGTTGGATGGTTTAGAGGACTTTGTAGCTATGATTTCGTGTTTTTTTAATTCGTTTGTTGTTATGATGTTGTACTTCCATGGGTAATGAATTTAACCCAGTTGGAATGGAGTAAAAAGGGGTTAAAACAAAGATTTTGTGATGATTTTAGTGAAAACACTTAGAACACTCAAAAACAGAGTATGAACTTATCATTTTAGCTTAAGATTTGGACATGTTAATTTTAATGGGTAGCTTTGAATTTTTGATATGTTGTAGCCCCATGAGTTAAGAGTCCATAGAGTCTGGAATGGACCAATTTGAACGTGTATTGAAGGAGTTATGGGGATCGAAGCGGAGAAGGATCAGACTACACGATTCAAAATATGCAGAAAACCCAGTCCCTGGATGTCAGCGCCGCTCATAAGAACAAAACGGGCACCGCAATGCCGGACACATGGCAGAAGACGGGAAAAGGGAACGGCGCCACAGCGTCAGTGCTAGTTCAAATCCTGGCGTCGGGTCAACCCGAACCAATAGTAGGAACCGGGTTGGCACCGCAGCGCCGCTGGCTAGGCCAAACCGGGCGCCGCAGCGCCGGGTCGGGTCGGGTCGGGTCAGGCCTAGTAAAATTTTCCAACAAGACCAGAATTTAGGTTTTCTTTTAATGATGTTATATGCATGTTATATTTACCTCATGACCCTATAATGGAGCCTTGGTAGTGCAGTATAAGGTTATATTTTGAACATAGAATGATTGAACACGCTAGTTATTTATAGCATGACTAATCATACTTTACGTTTAGCTTCCAGGGGGCGCTGCCCCCTTACACCCCCGCCAGCTCACCGGAGAGCGAGACCCCCGACTACCTTGTCGTAGTGGCAATCAATGTGTTTTAATGATGCGACGTCTATTTTGAACCTAGTCTTTATGTGACTAATTGTTATATGAATATGTATTTACATGTGTAGGATATTAAGGAGCGTGTGTTGTAATATTGTAGCAGACGCACCAGGCTAGTTTCTTCTCTAACCCTTGTATAACCCTTGTGTTGGGCAAGTTTTTTTACCCTAACTCAATTTAATATTGGGCAGGTTTTTTCAACCGTACAACTTTTATTTATTGTGCGAGTTATTTATTGATTGAACAAGTATTCTATATTATTGCAAGTTCCTTACTCAACTATTTTTATTTGAGCAAGTTTCCTATCTTACATAAATGTTATATATTATTGCAAGTTTCATGACTCAAATGGAGTTAAGTTTCATGACTCAAATGGAGTTATTACTTTCAAACCATATTAGTGGATTAATTATTGTCAATTACTCCACATCAAAGTTTATTATTGATATTCGCACCTTATGCATTTGAATTCATGATCTGTTGTTGGACTGTGAAACATTTAAGTTCTTCATTCATGAACTGTTTAAGGAAATAATCTACGCCATTTGTTTCGGCTAGACATGTACAGGTTATTATTTTAAAAGTTATCCAAACCATTAGTTGTTACGGATTCTTGGAGTGAGAGAGCAACCCTTATTAGGGGATTATAATGCGTCGGTTATTCGATACACTCAGAGTTAAATGTTATACATATACATAGGGTACGAGAGGCTGATCCCCTCAAGTACTACCGACAGGCCAGTTTTTAAAAGAGTCGGTTGAATGATTGATTCTTGGGGCCAAAAAGTTCATGGTCTATTGGACCACTCAGTAGTAAATAATCAATATTCATTACTTCATTTGAACTTTGATTATATTGTCAGTTATTCCTTCAATGTTCTTAAATTGTTGAATTATGCAATTATTATTCTCATTCATTCATAATATATCTTCCTTATTCATTTTAAACTTGCTGAGCAAAGTAGTTGCTCACTCTTGCTATATCATGAACCTATTGCAGTTAAGCCGGAGAGTTCGAAAGCGGACAAAGGCAAAGGAAAGCTTAAGGAATAGTTATATGTACTATCCCGTTATGTAATCGTGGAATCGTTTTGTATTATTAATGTATTCCGTGATGTATTTATTTAAGGTTATAGACCTTGGGACCGTAGTAAACCTTTTGTAATGAACAACATATGTTTATTTATTCCGCATTAGTTGATTTATATTGCTTAGAGGTGTATAGATGTACTGTATCGTGAGCACCAGATTCGAGGTATTGGTACCTGAATTTGGGGGTGTCACAGATACTCTTCTTGCCGCTATATTACTAAGTCGATCACGTATACTTACGTGTATTTACCTAGTATTGAATTAGACAAACAAGTTTTTGGCGCCGTTGCTGGGGAATTATTTTTCTAATGTTTTTTCAATAATGATTTGAATTAAGTTGATCTTAATTTAAACTTGTATTCTTGTTCTAGTTAATTTGTTTTGATTTTTTTGTTTTTTTTTTTTTCAGATCATGCATCTCAACAGATAATAGGAGACGGTTGCGGAGAACGACAACTGACCTCTTTTCAAGGAAGTTTTGCATTTATTTTTTTTATTGCATACTTTAAGGATAATGTCACTTTCAAGTTTGGGGGTCTTTCTATATTTTGTTTTGATGTGTAGATCTATGTTGTAATTTTATTTTAAATTTTGAATTTTATGGGTATATTCACTACAAACCCTCACGAGACATAACTCGCCCACTTCGGGTAACCTTGGGGGTTTAAAAGCTTGTTCCACATGCTAAGTGCAATCGTGTTTCATATAAAAATAGTGTTGTACTGTTTTTAGGTAGTGTCTTTTGGGCAATGAATTAATTGAATTGAAGATTTTTAGTCAATGATAAAATTATGATTTTTATTTATTAATTCTTAGAAAAGGGATAGATATGGCTTAGTCTAAATTTTGGCTTTTTGTTACTTTTATTTTATTAGAGACCCTTTAATTCTTTTATATACATATCCAATTGGTTGAGCTAGTGTTAACTTGGGGAGTTTATATGTTAAATGTTTGTGAAAGACCTTTTATGAACTCTGTATCTTATTTTTTTCAAAACTTAAAGTGCAATATGAGGTAAAACATAATTTGGGTGAAATCTTAGTTAATTTGAAAAAAAATTGAAAATTTTGAACCTTCCCCAGTTGCAAGGATAGATCCTGTGGTGGGTTAAGGTGGAGCGTAAAACGCACTCACTCATAAGCACATGTGTAAGTGAGATGGAGCGTAAAACAAACTCACAAAAATAAATTAAAAAATGGAAAAAAAAAGAAAAAAAATAAATTTTAAATTCATGGGGAAGGGTTCAAAAGGTAGTCATAATAAGCTGCAATTGCAAACAAAATTCGAATGGAGTTGAGCATAACTACTGGTGAGAAGGTTTCATCATAGTCAACTTTTTGTCTTTGTTTGAAACCTTTTGCAACCAGTCGGGCCTTATAGGTCTCTACCTTGCCATCCACTCCAGTCTTTCTCTTAAAGACCCATTTACACCCAATAGGCTTAATGCCCTCAGGTGGTGAAACCAAAGTCCATACTTGGTTATCATACATGGAGTCCATCTCGGATTTCATGGCTTCTACCCCTTTCTCTGAGTCTTTACTACTCATAGCCTCTTCCTAACTCAATGGATCATCATCATCTATGATGTGTACCTCATCATCATCCTCTATGATGAATCCATACCTATCAGGTATCTTCGGTACTCTTCTAGATTTACGAATAGGTAGTGGTACAGTAGGTTCTTCTACTTGGTCAGGTACTTGACTTTGATCCGTAGTATTTTGTGGTTCTTGAATTTCTTCAAGATATATCTTACTCCCACTGACCACTTCAAGGATAAACTCATTTTCCAAGAAGGTAACGTGTTTTACAATAGACACCTTTTGATCAGTAGGATGATAGAAATAATACCCTGATATTTCTTTAGGGTATCCTACGAATCTACATTTGTCGGATCTAGTCTTCAGCTTATCATGCTCAAACCTTTTGACATAAGCTGGACAACCCCAAGTCTTAACATGCTTAAGATTTGGTTTCCTCCCTATCCATAACTCATATGGAGTCTTTGGGACGGATTTGGTAGGTACCTTGTAAAGTAGGTATGTAGCCGATTCTAGGGCATAACCCAGAAGGATACTAGAAGGTCGGTAAAACTCATCATGGAACGAACCATGTCCAACAATGTTCGATTTCTCCTTTCAGATACACCATTCAACTGTGGCGTCCCTGGTGGAGTCCATTGTGAGATTATACCATTTTCTTTGAGACAATTGAAAAACTCATTGGATAAATATTCCCCTCCTCGATCCGATCGAAGAATCTTAATACTCTTACCAGTTTGTTTTTCTACTTCACTTCTGAATTCTTTAAACTTTTCAAACGATTCAAATTTGTATTTCATTAAATACACATATCCAAATCTAGAATGATCATCAGTGAAAGTAATAAAATAAGAATACCCTCCTCATGCATTCGTTGTCATAGGTCCACATACGTCTGTGTGTACCAACGCTAACAACTCTGTAACTCTTTCTCCTTTTTCCACTAAAAGGGAATTTAGTCATCTTACCCATGAGACAAGATTCACAAGTTAGATATGATTCGTAATCAGATAGCTCTAAAAGTCCATCTTTATACAATTTGGTTAATCTTGTTTCATTGATATGACCAAGTCTACAGTGACACATAAAGGTATAATTAACATCATCTCTTTTTCTTGTCTTAGTTTGTTCAATTTGAAGTATGTTTTCATGCAAGTCAAGTATGTAAAGTCCATTCAGTAATTTGCCAACACCATATAAAACATTTTTATTATAAATAGAACAACTGTTGTTCTTTATTATAATATCAAAACCATCCATATCCAATACAGAAATTGAAATAATATTTCTAATGAGTGTTGGAACATAATAATAATTATTTAAACTAATGGACTTGCCCGTAGGCAGTGCTAAATAATAAGTTCCTACAGCTAATGCAGCAACCTTTGCTCCATTTCCACTCGTAGGACGACTTCATCCTTGTTCAGCTTTCTACTTCTGCTTAGTCCCTGCATATTATTACATATGTGAGAAATACAGCCAGTATCCAATACCCAAGTAGAATTTTGACTTTCAGAAAAATTAATTTCAATCATGAACAAACCTAGATCGGAAGTCGAAACTTCTCCAAGCTTCTTTTGGTCTGCAGGATACTCCTTGCAGTTCCTCTTCCAATGTCCCAGCTTATTGTAATGGTAGCAAATTCCTTTGCTATCTGGATCAGGTTTCTTTTTATCCTTTCCTTTCGCCTTGCCCTTAGCCTTCTTGTTTTTCTTCTTTTTAAAAGATACCTTGGGCCTCTTCATTTTCTTGGAAGAATCATCCACTAGTAAGACTTGGTTCTTGTTAGATGAGAAGTGACCTTCAACAGTTCTCAGCATGTTAAGTAACTCAGGCAAGCTAACATCCAACTTATTCATGTGAAAATTCACAACAAATTGTGAGAAGGTGCCCGGGAGTGACTGCAAGATCAAATTTTGACTTAACTCCCCATCTATCACGAACCCAAGTTGTCCAAGTTGTTCAATCAGATTGATCATCTTAAGGACATAAGTCTCAATGGCAGTGCCCTCGGTCATACGAGATCGGAAGAGCTCCTTAGATATCTGATATCTAGCAGTCCTACTTTGCTCACCATACAACTCTTTAAGGTGCAGCAATATAGTAGGAGCATCCATAGTTTTATGCTGACGCTGAAGCTCGTTACTCATGGATGCGAGCATGATGCATTGAGCCAAGATTGCATCATCTTGCTACTTTCTGAAAGTAGCAATCTCTTCCTCAAAGGCTGTTTCTGCAACATTTGCAGGGACTGACGAATTTAGCACATAAGAAATTTTTTCAGCAGTGAGAACAAGTCTAAGATTCCTTAACCAGTCCGTGTAATTCGGTCCGGTCAGTTTGTTAGCATCAAGTATGCTACACAGTGATAGTGAGTTTGACATTTTTAAATTCTGCATGTGAAATAGACAACATTTTAGCATACATTCATTTAATTAATTACCAAAATAAATTAGGTCTTTATTTTAAATTAGTATCTCTCACTTTTTCATCAAACTATATTACCCTCATTATATAGTTCGGCAATTCTAATTAAAGATTTACTAGTGAGACTAAGGATCCCATTTCAAATGTATATAGCCTTGTGGTGACACAACAAACGATATATAAATAAATAGGTAGACAACTATTGTCAATTATATCACTATGTAACTCCTTGTATTTTGCCTCTTAGATTATTTTGATCAAGTGGTGACACATCTGAATCAAAATTATCTAAGTTAAGTCCATCCTAGTACTTCCATATATGTGAAGAGAAAAATACCGTTCTTGTGGTGACACAACAAAACAGTAATGTTCAATTCCTTAATAAGCATCAAATGTCATAATGCAACATCTTAAATATTTAATACTTGCCTTGTGGTGACACAACAAACTCATATTAAATATTTAATACTCTATTGCTTTACCATGCTAGAAGGCGATGTTCGATATTCCAAATATCTTTGAACGCTTAGGACTTAATATGATGTCTTTGAGGGGTTTGTTATTATTAGTTTCATCTTGTTTAGCGCGCATACACACACACACACACACACACACACATATATATATATATATATATATATATATATATATATAAAATATGCGTTATATTATTTAACATGCGAAGCATGTTGGATAATATAATATATATATATATATAGAAATCATGCACATATAGAATACTATATTCTACCCGGATTGATTATGGACTTTTATTCTAGTTTAGTTCACTAGAGCCACCAAGTGAACCAAAAGGTCAAACCTAGGGTGCAAGAATTAAATTAAATATAACTATTACATTTAAACCCGAGCTCTAATACAAACGGGTCTTCAAGCGCTCCTTGCTCCTTTGTCTCCAATTCTTCAAAATAATTCTAACTAGTCCTATTACATAAACTATTTAAAATAAATAGAAACCTTGATCAGCAGTCAAGGGGAAGTACATAGGAGGGAGATATAATTTGTATTAAGAAAAATTAGAGAAGACGAGGTGCGCATACCCCATTTATAAATATCCATACATTCAAGCATCCTCTAAAATAATTCCAATCACATATTGGTCAATAGTCCATAATCAATCCCTACTTATTCTCATACATATCTCCATATGCATCAATAAATAACATTCATCTCATGAATAATAAAACCATTCCATATATCCATTGATATCAATTAATGGGAAAAAGTTTTGCTAATATTTAGTTTTTGAAACAAAATAAAATCTTTTATTTTAATAAAAAAAACCAAATCCGAATTAAACTCCTTTAATTTTAGCAATCTGAAATCATATTTGAGATAAAATAAACATCTTTATTTTAAACTTTTATCAATTAAATAAACCATTTAGGTTAATTGAGAAAAACAAAATTTTTTCAAACTCTGCACACCGGCGCGGCCGCGTTGCACCCCTAGAAACGGTTTCTGGGTTCAGGCGCGGCCTCGCTCCAGAATGAACTAGAAGCGTCGCGGCCGCGCCGCGATGCAGATTCAGGAAAAATTTTCTGCCCAAAAATCCGATCATATCGCATATCAATTCATACATGGAATCATCAACATCAATAATTAACACAAGGATTAGGCTCTGATACCACTGTAAGGTTTGTATATTACGCAAGCACATACAATCAAATTATACAAATAGGGTAGAAGCGCGATAAAACGGATTTTAAAATTTTAATACAAACCATCACCATGATCTATCCTTGTGTGCAATTATCAATTAAACGAAAGAGAAAGAGAATAAGAATTATACCCTCGTAGATCAAATCTTCCTCGGGTACAAGTTCAACTCCTAGTCCTTCGTGTTCTCCTCGAATTCCACCGATGAGATTCCTTCCTTTGATCAACGTTAGCCACCCAAGTGTTTGGCCTCTAGAGGTGATCCACCAAGGAAGAATAGGTATTCAAGAAGTTGGGCGTTAGCAAAACCCTAGTTTCTATCTCTATAAAAATTGTAAGTACTCTCCACAATTCTCATGCAAGAGTGTGTAACCCTAATCTATGATAAGACTTCTCTTATTTATAAATGTAGGAAAACCCTTCCATAAATTATTTAGGATTAGGGTTTCTTTTATAATTAAACTCTTTTAATTAATTATGCTCCTAATCCAATCAGGAATATATGTGAGAGTACTTCTATTAATTAATTCTCAATCCCTATTAGGAATTAAATAATAGTAATAGTAATAATAATAATAATAAGACTCCTCTTATTAATTTATATTTAATATTTTTAAAATATTAAATAATAAATATTAAGTTATTTAATTTATTCTATCTCTATAAACTAAATTAAATACACTTAACTTATTATTACAATTATGTCATTTACTTCTTAAATAAATATTTTTTCTTTTGCGGTGTGACCCTTTAGGTTCTCCATATTAAACCAATTGTGAATAAATCAATTAGAACAATTCTAATTATATTTAAATAAATAAATTAAACTATTTAATTCATTTAAATAAATAATATTTATTCTACAATAAGGGTAAGCCCCCTTAGCGATCAACGACTTTCCAGATAATATAGATTTCAACATTAATCACAAAAGAACCTTTCAGTGCATAGTTACCGTACAATTCAATCCTTCTATCATACAATGTCCCAATTAAATATAAGACATGGATTTACTGTCAAGTCTTATTTTATTTAATTATATGTATTTTGATTCCCAAATGCACAACTCAAAATAATGCAAATTAGAAACTCCTTTCTAATTTCATTCTGCCTTGGCCAAGGACTACTGAGTTGTCATTTATCGAATCACATAGGACATTCACATCTTTTACTAGACGTAGTAGATTCTTTGTTGATCATTCACCGGTCTCCATGTACAACTTATTATACCCAGTCATACCCTTTGATATACCCTAAAGGTCTTAAGGGACATGTCAAAGTATAACTCACCATACACAAGATACTATGATGATCTCAAGTTCAAGGATCACTTGTACTACTATTACTAGAGGAATTTCTATTGACAGGCGAGTAAAACTCCATTAGGTATTCCTTAGCGAGCCACGTTCAGTGAACTTAATCTCCAATAAGCACCTATATACTTGCTTTAGTGTCTCCACACAAATGATTATGAGATCAATCATCCTCTTCCTAAGAGCAAGCAACATATGTACTAATCTATCCGGATTCAATAATCCCCCTTTTTAGTAATCCAACGATTAGGAACGATTTTAGTTTGTGAGCTATCTAGAATTTAGAACTCATTAGAATGATCACAATCATGATTCTAAAAGCATTGCTCAAAACTATGGGTTTATCACATTTAATATAACAACACTATGTAGATAATGTAAAATGTTTTTTAATAAAATTAATTCTTTTATTAATAAATGAATAAGATTACAAAGTATATGCTACATCATATCAAATATGATTGGCTTGTGTGCATACTACTTTCAATCTCCTCTATGCTGAATAATCCAACTATTCTCTCTCTTCATATCTTATTCAAGCTCCTGAAATTCCTCCAAGGCATCCTACTATCGGTAGAACAAGACAAACATCGCCGCAGATAATTTCCGACGAGCTCGCCTTAGCGCCAGTTTTGGCCCGGGAGCTCACCCCGGCGCGGACCATTATGGAGCTCGCCCCGACGCCAAATTAAGCTTGAGAACTCGCGCCCCGACGCCGACCATTTTTGTAGAATTACAAAAATGCCACTAAAGCCCAAAAATTCCAGTAATAATCATCTGAAGCCGCCTCCTACAAAACCAATGCACAAACAAGTAAAATAACATTAAAAATACTTAAAGACAACAAAGAATTAAACCTAAAAGATATCCAATTCGTAGGTATAAAACCTACTCATCAAATACCCCCAAACTTAAGACTTTTTTTGTCCTCAAGCAAGAATAAGAGAAATAAAAATGCACAAAGCAACCTAACTACATGAATGCAAATGCATGATTCTATAAACCTAAAGCAGCAGACCACATAGGAAATGGATATCAGGCCTCAATCATTAGGAATTAGCATTTCAGCAAAACTTCAAATCCATGCCCGTCAGAAATGTAACAACACACCAATCTTATCAAATATTTAACGCTTACGTGAGTGTGTGTAGTTAATATATCAAACTAATCAAGATCTCAATCTAAACCATGAACCACAGTGCTCAATAAAAGATAAGACAGTAAATAGACGACTCTTAGCACCCCTCCTATTGACTTGTTTTCACTATTTTTTTTCATTTATTTTATCAACGAGTGCGTTTTACGCTCCATCTCGTTGATTATCATTCTTATTCTTGACTTGTGCAATTTCTATCTTTATTAGGCTATTCAATGTCACCCGTGTAGCAAACTTTCCACCGATGACTCCCAAACTAGATGGTTTTAGGGCACCGAGTGTAGAGACACTCCAAAGGGCTTACTTGTTCGAATGACAAAGGCCACAAAAATAAACTAGTCAAGATTTGCTCATATCTGTCTATTATTCTCATTTTGTCAATTTCTACTTTTTCTTGCATTTTAGACAGACAGCGAAGTAGTAATTATTTATATTTTTGTGTTCCAAGAAGTGATAGAGGTTTTCCTATCCTTAATGAGCACCATATTCATAAAATTGAACTAAAACCTAACCAGTTCAAAACATTGACTTGTGCAATAAGAGATCAAAGGGTCACAAATTTAACAAAACCAGCAACAGTTAACAATTTTAACTTCGCAACTCTAATCTGTAATACTGAATGCATGAGAAAATTGAACAAAATCATATCATCGGCCTTCCTAAATATAATATTGCAATGCTCCTAAATGCAATTAACAATCATCAAAATGTAATGAACATATCAAATATGAATTATTAAAAGCAAGAAAAGTCATTTTGATGATATTTTACATGAAATATTGATGATATTTCACATGATTATTTCTAACTATGTCAATGCTTATAAACATAAAATGTGAATGTAACTACCATGACACTGTATTTAAACGTGACTGACTATATGATACAATCCACCCCAAACTTAAATTGGACAATGTCCTCATTGTCTATAAAATACAGAATAAAAAACTAAGGACTTCCCAGATAGGTCAAGCGTCATGCTTGACCGACATCTTCAGCATCAGAATCGGAAGGTGGATAAGGAGGCAAATGCTGAGGTACTGGAAACTGACTTGAGGGGCACCGGGGTTCAACCTTGTAAATTGCTCGGCTAATGCTGCGTTGAAGCTTGTGCTGTAGTTGAACATATGCTCCTGCCATTCTGCTAGTCTTTTGTTCTGCCTCTCTAGCGTTTAGCATGCCTGTCAGTGAGCAACTGCAAATTTTTGAACTGACTACTGAATCGTGCCTTAGGCTGTGAGCTTGAAGCTGCAGGTGCATCAGGATCTTCCTCGTCATCAGAAGCAGAATGGAGGTTAAAACCACGTCCCCTCGGGTCCGACTCGGCTCCATCCCAAACCTTGTATCATTCAATAAGCTTATGGTCGAGAAGCTGCAAGGGCTGTTGTATTACCTCATCATCAGTCCACCGAATGCCCAATGCATGTCACAGTCCACAGATAAGGGATGGGTGAGGACCCTCCCTGAATGTTACTCCTCAAGAACCTGCGGATGCTGTGCTCAATAATGTGACCCACATTGATTGTGTAGTCCATAACGATGACATATAACAATGCTGCCCTGTCCTTCGTCACATCACTGACATGTTGGAATGGCATGAGCTTCGCACACAAGAAGGTATGCCATATATCTCCATATAGGCTCAAGTCTTTGCTATGGAAAAGTGTAGCTCCCGGTTTCTATGATGCCCCCAAATCCGGGTTTACCTTTACCTCGAGTTTGGTGCTCACGATACTATTATATCCATTTATTCCATCAAAATACTAACTTAAACCTGTCTTAAATTACATAATAATATGACTTAAATCCCAGGTTCTAAAGACCTTTACATAACTAAAATACCAGATAATATTACAAAACATAATACTAAAGGTACTTATTACAATAATCCTTAAACTTAGTTAAGCACAGACGCTTAATAAATGAATTACTCCGCAACCTTGCCTTTTCCTTTATCTTTCCCTGATGTACCAACTTTCTCGGTTTTGACTGAAAATATTATTATATTCAACATAAGGGTGAGCAAGAGCTTGCGTAGCAAGGAAATAAACAGTTGAATATAATGGAACAAGAATATTTATGACAAAGGAAATGTAATTCATAAGATACTGAGCAAAAAAATTCTTTAAAAGCTTTGAGTATAAAAATTAGGCTTTAATATGCTGTAAGGTCAAATGACCAGTGAACTCTGTACTAGAATTGACAGTATTAAAACTGCAATCCATGGATATAAACAGATGCTAAAAAATTGAATATACCCTAGACTTGTACTTTAGGTGATCAGCCCAAGTACCCTATATTGTGCACAACATAATAGTCTATATGACACTTTACGTGTCTATCGGAATCATAACCTCCAATATCATATGCCCTTATAAAAAAGGGTTGTTCGTTCACAGCATTACATAGGAGTCCGCACCACAACAAAATGGTTTGGAGAACATTAAATGAGATTTTCATGAATGAAGAATGTCAATATATCTCTCTACATTTGTCTAGCCGAAATAATGGCATTGGCATACTTTCAATAACATAAGAACAATTGAATCTGAAGTATTGCAGTTCAATAATTTCAATAAGCTTGAAAAGATAAACCTTCGAGTTAAGTATTTGCAACATAAACTTATTTGAGTAAGAAAAGTTGATGCACTTGCCTCTCGCGTCGTTTAAACTTTTAATAGAATATCTTGTCAATGAGTAGCCTACATATATATACAATGTCGGCTTACTTAGTGATCCCATAACACAAAATATATTTATTGATACTCATAGTTCAACTATGGTTATTGAAGCCACTTTCAATAACTAACATGTACGTTACTTACTAACGTTAACTAATCATGTAGATGACTTTTATTTGCAAATACTGTTAAGCACACATAGGCACATATCACTTATATAGTTTATATATATCACAAATCATACTTGTTTTACTCCTAGCATGTCATGATATAGATCTTAGACCATAAAACATCTTTGTTGTCTCATTTAGTCATGATAAGACATTTACAAGCTTTAAACTTTACTTTTGCAGCAAAACTCAAAAACACAAAAATATGATTTTTGAGGTACTTTTGGAGATTTTTAGTAATTTCTATAATAACCTTTTGAATCTCCCATTTGTGCAATATTATAGACCTTATAGCATAGTATTTTATTCTTGGTTTAGGTCTTTAAAACTATTAAGTTAAGCAATTCAAAAACAGACCCCAAATGGGCTGTTCTACACTTTTCCGACTTAGCCAAAATTACAGTTTTTTATGAATTTTGAGGCTATTTTGATGGTTTTTATGAATTTTTGTATTAGCCTTTTGAACATGAATTTTGGACACACTTCTAGACTATATACCAAAGTATTTTTGTATTGGTTTAGGTTTTCAAGTAAGCCTTTTATGCTTCTTGAAATTGAAGCTCAAACTAGGTGGTTCACCACAGTTTCCAGTTTTACTAACTTTGGTCAATTCTTGCTATTTTCATTTCTGGCCTCTTAGCTTCATTCCAACACTTGAATTATTACTAGTTTTAGCATTCCCTCGACTTTGCTAAGCATAGATTTGGTTTTGACCCTCTAAACCTAGTTTTTTCAAGCTTTTACATACTAATTTCTCAAGTTCTTGTATACAATAGCATTCCAACACTTGGAATAGCCTAGCATACCTCTAACTTACTTGTCTAAGGTGTTAAAGCTGAATTTCAAGTAAAATGGCAAAATCACAATTTTACACTTGGAAAAATCTGCAGAATCTGCAGTTTTGTTTATTTTATAGGCTAGTTTGGTGATTTGCTTGAATTTCTAGGTTAAGCTATTGGCTCAACCACTTGCCCCTGCTTCTAGACCATACATCAACGTATTTTACTAATGGTTTAGGTTTCTTATTCATTTCATTTAAGCTTCTCAAAACAATGCCTCAAATTAGCCTGTTTTCTAACTTTTTACAAAAACTGTTTTTAATACTTTATCAATTTTCTCTAGTTTGGCTACTTGGATAATCTAGGCGTGTGTATTCTAGTTAGTTAAGGACACTTTTAGCATCACCACACTTTATTTAATCATCTAGCCAAATTTGACCTATCAAAGCTCACTTTAGGCTTGAATAATAGGTCTTAATTTGGTCTTCTTACTAGCTTTGGTCAAAGCAATGATTGGTAACCATTATAAGCATGCATTAACATCTTTATATGAGTTTATTATAGTCCTTTAAGTTCAGGTATTAAAATTACACAAAATAGTCCTCATTTGGGCTTAAAATGTGATTTTTCACAAGTCTAATGCTCAAAATAGTTTAGGCTTAGTTTCTTTAGCTTGTATAGCTCACATATGCCATATTATAACTATTTAAACTTGTCTATATGGTCCAAGTATGGTGGTTCTTCATTTTGGTGTTCATTGCTATTTAAAGTTTACTTTCATTGGTTTTTAAGCATGAAATTGCACCACACATCTCGTAGACCTTAACTAACTTAAGGAACAACTTTTGAATGGTATAAATAGACAATATAGGGACTCTATGATGTCTCACAACTTCAGTTACAACATTTGGCCATAGCAGTCCCTATTTAGGTATAATTTTAGCTTTAAATTTACAAACAGACCATAATAGAACTCAAAGGGTCTTTTAGCATTTTTATTAACCTTCAAGCATCATTAAAGTTTATCACTGTGTACATTAATGTGCTTAAATAGTTAGTTCAATCTCTAATACCAAAACAGTTCACACAAGACACTTTAGGCATAATTTAGTATCATTTCACCACAACAGTCCCAAGCATTCAAGTATATGCATTATCACCACATAAACCTATTATATATTATATGTTCATGGCTTAAAACATCTAAAAGCAAAGATTCTAGCTTTAGTTCAAAACAACCCTATTAGGCTTTTAAATTCCACTAGGAAGCATGGTTTAACAACATGGTGATCAAGGATAGCATGATTATTCAACATCTAAGCATGGATTATCTATTTCCATTACATTTAA
Organism: Aralia elata; assembly: GCA_034770075.1. NCBI lineage: Eukaryota > Viridiplantae > Streptophyta > Magnoliopsida > Apiales > Araliaceae > Aralia > Aralia elata. The sequence goes on along the minus strand of CM068384.1, from coordinate 52,881,662 downwards.
CATGTATAGCTTGCATCCGGATGGCCTACCTCAGTTCACATATTGACAGATCATAACCAAGCCTTTAAACTAGTCATTCACACTCTCAAGATGGGGCTGGTCTGACCTATTTTAACTGAAAATAGAACTTAAAACTTCACTATTATTAGCTTTTAAGGTTTGATATAATTATCCTATAATATAGCATAATAACCTTACTTGAAACAAGGCATAACCATTATAAGTTAAGCTTCCAATATCAGTCACAGAGACTGATTTTGCTCATATAGAAATTTATCATGATTTATAAGTTATATTAAAACCTACCACATTTAAGCATAGAAGCATATTTGAAGCATTAGTTTTACTATATAAGCTACCAGACATCATTTTAGACTCTAAATCATAGCTAGCATACATTGATACTATAACAGTCTTCATATTAGCATTTTATCAAACATTTGGTGAGCAGTCTACATACTTACATATAAAGCATACATCTCTAGCCATTTTGATCTAGCCTTATGGCTTAATTTACCTAGCACAACAACAACAATAACAACTCACAGCCACAATTAAGCCTTATATCAGTTAACATAGCAGCTAAAATTTAAAATAACAATCTATATTAGTGAAACAACCTCTTATGTCTATCCAGGCCATTTGGCCAAAACAACCCACTAATGCTAATAAAATGTAATGGAAAGGAATGGAATATGATGGATTTACTCACCTTGCTAGACCTATAGAGGTTCAGGTGCTTGATGCTTGGTTTCTTCTCCCCCTTCCCAGCCGTAGCCTTCCTTTTCTCTCTAACAGTTAGAGTTTTTTTATATATAAAATTAGACTCGTGGGGAAGCTAACTGAGTTCAGGTGTATTAACTAGCCGTATATGGCTGAGATGTGGCTAGCTATCATTGCTTTACATAACTCCTACAAGGCCACTGCCATATCCCTCTTTGAGCAGACTACTTGGCTCCTATATGGCTTCTACTGTTAAGCCTATAATGCCTCTGCAGTGCCCTAATCAGTCGTTGACAATCTACTTGGCCCCCTACATTGGCCTCTATAAGGCTCATATGCTATTTCCCCTTTTACAGTCTACTTGACCCTTGATACTACACCTATCAACTAATCTATACTACATATATACTAACTACATACTTACCAACGGACTGACTTCTAGCTAAATGAACTAACTGCTCATCAAAAACTCAGCTCCTTATGTTCTCAAGTGGGCTGCCGAATTGGGCGAGAAAGGGGCTGCTATGTCTTTGCTGTGGGCTTTAATATACTCATCTCATACTCTAATTAAATAAAGAAGGATTGCAAGCATACATGGGAAATTTAATTTAGCCCAATTTATATAACTTGGACTCTCCTTGCATCTCAATGTACATAATTTTTATCTACCACCTTTGATTAGGCTAGCAAAAGTAATTAACACACTCATCATTAAAGATAATGGTTCCATGTAATTTAAATAATTCATGATAATGAAAGTAGTATGTACACAAGCCAATCATATTTCATATGATGTAGCATATACTTTGTAATCATATTCATTTATTAATAAAAGATTTGATTTTCTTAAAAGGCATTTTATATTATCTACATGGTGCTGTTAAATTAAATGTGATAAATCCATAGTTTTGAGCAATGCTTTTAGAATCATGATGGTGATCATGCTAATGAGATCTAAATTCCAGATAGCTCACAAACTAAAATTGTTCCTAATCGTTGGATTACTAAAAGGGAATTAGTGAATCCGGATAGATTAGTACATACGTTGCTTGATCTTAGGAAGAGGATGATTGATATCATAATTATTTGTGTGGAGACACTAAAGCAAGTATGTAGGTGCTTATTGGAGAATAAGTTCACTAAACGTGGCTCGCTAAGGAATACCTAATGGAGTTTTACTCGCCTGTCAATAGGAATTCCTCTAGTGATAGTAGTACAAGTGATCCTTGGACTAGAGATCATCATAGTATCTTGTATATGATGAGTTATAATTTGACATGTCTCTTAAGACCTTTGGGGTATATCAAAGGGTATGATTGGGTATAATAAGTTATGCATGAAGATAGGTGAATGATCAACAAAGAATCTACCACGTCTAGTAAAACATGTGAATGTCCTATGTGATTTGATAAATGACAACTCAGTAGTCCTTGGCCAAGGCAGAGTGAAATTAGAAAGGAGTTTCTAATTTGCATTATTTAGAGTTGTGCATTTCGGAATCGAAATACATATAATTAAATAAAATAAGACTTGACCGTAAATTCATGTCTTATATTTAATTGGGACATTGTATGGTAGAAGGATTGAATTGTACGGTAACTATTTACTGAAAGGTTCTTTTGTGATTAATGTTGAAATCTATATTATCTGGAAAATCGTTGATCGCTAAGGGGGCTTACCCTTATTGTAGAATAAATATTATTTATTTAAATGAATTAAATAGTTTAATTTATTTATTTAAATAAGATTAGAATTGTTCTAATTATTTACACCGCAAAAGAAAAATATTTATTTAAGAAGTAAATGGCATAATTGTAATAATAAGTTAAGTGTATTTAATTTAATCTATGGAGATAGAATAAATTAAATAACTTAATATTTATTATTTAATATTTTGGAAATATTAAATATAAATTAATAAGAGGAGTCTTATTATTATTACTATTACTATTATTTAATTCCTAATAGGGATTGAGAATTAATTAATAGAAGTACTCTCCCATGAATTCCTAATTAGATTAGGAGCATAATTAATTAAAGGAGTTTAATTATAATAGAAACCCTAATCCTAAATAGTTTAGGGAAGGGTTACTCCTACATCTATAAATAAGAGGAGTCTTATCATAGATTAGGGTTACACACTCTTGCATTAGATTGTGGAGAGTACTTGCAATTTCTATAGAGATAGAAACTAGGGTTTTGCAATACCCAACTTCTTGAATACCTATTCTTTCTTGGTGGATCACCTCTAGAGGCCAAACACTTGGGTGGCTAACGTTGATCAAAGGAAGGAATCTCATCGGTGGAATTCGAGGAGAACACGAAGGACTAGGAGTTGAACTTGTACCCGAGGAAGCTTTGATCTACGAGGGTATAATTCTTATTCTCTTTCTCGTTCGTTTAATTGATAATTGAACACAAGGATAGATCATGGTGATGGTTTGTATGAAAATTTTAAAATCCCTTTTATCACGCTTCCGCCCTATTTATGTAATTTGATTACATGCTTGCGTTACATACAAACCTAACAGATAGTACCCCATTTCTTTATTTATTATTAAATAACACTTTTAATTATACCCTAATATAATTAATTCTTTGAACACATAGATGACTTTATATCAAGAATCTTTCTTAATTAAGCCATGTTGGCTTTCCTTTTCACTCTTGATATTTATATACCATCATAATAAGGTATACTCATTCTATCTCCTTTACCATGTATAACTTGAAATACTTATTAGATTATTAAGTATTAAGTAATTCTAATGTCACAACAATTAAAAATTTTTTTTACAGAAAATTTGTCATTATAATATTATATGGAATTTTTTGTGTCATTACATTCTCCCCCTTATAAGGATTCCGTCCTCAGAATCACAAGTACAAGATTACTCAAAAATATGGGGGTAACGTTTCTTCATCTTTTCCTCGAGTTCCCACGTAGCTTCATCAGCACCGTGGTTCCTCCATATCACTTTTACATAAGATATTATTTTATTCCTTAAAACTTGTTCTTTCCTGTCAACTATTTGAACAGGTACTTCTTCGTAGGTTAAATCTTTCTCTATCTGAATAGGTTCATATTGAATTACATGCTTGTGATCTTGTTTATAAGGTCGTAGTATCGATACATGAAACACATTATGAATATGCCTCACCAATTCGCTTCAACACTTCAAAAGGTCCAATGAATCTTGTGAAAGTAGTATGCATACAAGCCAATCATATTTGATATGATATAACATATACTTTGTAATCTTATTCATTTATTAATAAAAAAATTGATTTTCTTAAAAGACATTTTACATTATCTATATAGTGCTGTTATATTAAATGTGATAAACCCATAGTTTTGAGCAATGCTTTTAGAATCACGATGGTGATCACGCTAATAAGATCTAAATTCAAGATAGCTCACAAACTAAAATTGTTCCTAATCGTTGGATTATTAAAAAAGGGGATTAGTGAATCCGGATAGATCAGTACATACGTTGCTTGCTCTTAGAAAGAAGATGGTTGATCTCATAATCATTTGTGTGGAGACACTAAAGCAAGTATGTAGGTGCTTATTGGAGAATAAGTACACTGAACGTGGCTCGCTAAGGAATACCTAATGGAGTTTTACTTGCCTGTCAATAGGAATTCCTCTAGTGATAGTAGTACAAGTGATCTTTGGACTTGAGATCATCATAGTATCTTGTGTATGATGAGTTATACTTTGACATATCCCTTAAGAACTTTAGGGTATATCAAAGGGTATGATTGGGTATAATACGTTGTACATAGAGATAGGTGAATGATCAACAAAGAATCTACCACGTCTAGTAAAACATGTGAATGTCCTATGTGATTCGATAAATGACAACTCAGTAGTCCTTGACCAAGGCAGAATGAAATTAGAAAGGAGTTTTTAATTTGCATTATTTAGAGTTGTGCATTTGGGAATCGAAATACATATAATTAAATAAAGTAAGACTTGACAGTAATTCCATGACTTATATTTAATTGGGGCATTGTATGGTAGAAGGATTGAATTGTACGGTAACTATGCTCTAAAAGGTTCTTTTGTGATTAATGTTGAAATCTATATTATCTGGAAAGTCGTTGATCGCTAAGGAGGCTTACCCTTATTGTAGAATAAATATTATTTATTTAAATGAATTAAATAGTTTAATTTATTTATTTAAATATAATTAGAATTGTTCTAATTGATTTATTCACAACCGCTTTAATATGGAGAACCTAAAGGGTCACACCGCAAAAACGAAAAATATTTATTTATGAAGTAAATGACATAATTGTAATAATAAGTTAAGTGTATTTAATTTAGTCTATGGAGATAGACTAAATTAAATAGCTTAATATTTATTATTTAATATTTTGAAAATATTAAATATAAATTAATAAGAGGGGTTTTATTATTATTATTACTATTACTATTATTTAATTCTAATAGGGATTGAGAATTAATGGATAGAAGTACTCTCACATGAATTCCTAATTGGATTAGGAGCATAATTAATTAAAGAAGTTTAATTATACTAGAAACCTTAATCCTAAATAGTTTAGGGAAGGGTTATTCCTACATCTATAAATAAGAGGAGTCTTATCATAGATTAGGGTTACACACTCTTGAATTATATTGTGGAGAGTACTTGCAATTTCTATAGAGATAGAAACTAGGGTTTTGCAATACCCAACTTTTTGAATACCTATTCTTTCTTGGTGGATCACCTCTAGAGGCTAAACACTTGGGTGGCTAACGTTGATCAAAGGAAGGAATCTCATCGGTGGAATTCGAGGATAACACGAAGGACTAGGAGTTGAACTTGTACCCGAGGAAGCTTTGATCTACGAGGGTATAATTCTTATTCTCTTTCTCTTTCGTTTAATTGATAATTGAACACAAGGATAGATCATGGCGATGGTTTGTATTAAAATTTTAAAATCCCTTTTATCACGCTTCTGCCCTATTTATGTAATTTGATTGCACGCTTGCGTTATATACAAACCTAACATCTTAGACTTAACTTGCCCTTCTTTCCGATCTAATTTTTCCCTTTCAGGGAGATACTTTTAGAAACATAAACGACCCTATGTCGAAATCTCTCTTTTGGCGGTGCAAATCTGCATACTTCTTCTGCCTGTCTTGAGCTGCTACCAATCTTGCTCGTATTCCCTGGACAATTTCTGCGGTCTGCTGAACCATTTCTGGTCCTAACAATTTACGTTCTCCTACCTCATCCCAACATAGTGGGGTTCTACATTTCCTTCCGTATAATGCCTCGTAAGGTGGTATTCCTATACTCGTGTGGTAACTATTATTATACGCAAACTCGACCAACAGTAGATGATCATCCCAATTGCCCTTGAAATCCATGACGCATGCTCTTAGCATATCTTCTAATTTCTGAATTGTTCTTTCACTTTGACCGTCAGTTTGAGGGTGATACGTCATACTTAACCTCAACTGTGTTCCCATACGCTCTTGTAGACTCTTCCAAAAATTGGATGTGAATCGCGAATCTCGATCGGATACGATTGATACTGGAATGCCATGTCTTGACACAATCTCCTTAACATACATTTTAGCTAATTGATCTAGATTGAATTTGATCTTAATTGGTAAGAAATGCGCTGATTTTGTCAAGCAATCTACAATGACCCATATCGCGCTGTAACCTTTCTGGGTGGTTGGAAGTCCCACAACGAAATCCATAGTTATGTGTTCCCATTTCCACTATGGAATCTGATAAGTAGGTTTTATACCTACTTATTGGATACTAATTGGTTTCATTTGTTGCTTATCTAATAGTTACTTAGTACGTTTTCATGCATTTTTCCCTCTTTCTCGGTTTTGATTTACTACCCGCATTATATGGCTTTTGCACAGTTTTTGGTAAATTTGACACGGGGTTTATTGCTTTTGTCGATTGGGTGCTATTTGATTTGTTGTTGCTTGTACAGGACATGAGAATCTAGAGATCAGGCTACAGCAGCAGCAGACTGGCAGCCGGCGCAGCTGCGCCCTGCTTGGCCTTGAGGCCGACGCAGCTGCGCCCCTCCTGTTCCGTCCCTGCCCCTCGGCGCAGCTGCGCCCCTTTTACAAAGGGCGCCGGCGCAGCTACGCCTGTCGCCAGCCAGCCATGCAGCACGTTCCATCCAGCGAAGCAGCATTATCAGGAAATGGGGTGGTGCCAGATTTTGAGGGATCAGTGGGTTTAATCTTTATTAGTGGGAATCAGAATAAGTCAAAAGAAGACAAATTATGCATGCATTATCAGCCAATTTTGGAATTCAATTTAGAGAGCTCCTCCTACACGAAAATTAGAATAATTTACTGGATTCTGGCTTCAAACTTGGGAACAACCAGCTGAGCACAATTTGCATTTGGGAACTGAAGAATGGAGCTATATGGATGCTGAATTGGAGATTGGGAGCAAGAAATCAACAACCTACACAATTTGGAAAATCATCAGAAGTTGCAGAACGGAAACAGGGAGCTTTAATATTTTCTGTTTTTGATTAATTTTCCTGTTCTGTAATTATAATGATGAACCAATTGTGCATGATGAATTCTAGTATTGTTATTATGAATTAAACTTAATTCTTGGGATTATAATGGATCTTTTGCATTGCTAAGAATTGAAATGCTTCCTTATTATTGCTAGTTGGTTATGAAATGAATGTGTAGCATAATCTATACTTAATGTTTAATTGCTTGATCACCAATTACAGTGATAATTTGTATGGAATTGAGAAAGGAAATATAAATTGAGATCTAATTATGCTAGCATATGTTCATAATTATTACACTCATCGTAAAATTATGTTTCGTGCTTAGGATAGAGATATACCGAAGCACCATGTGTGGCCAATTGAAAACTTGTTCTTAAACCCTTTTGATTGTAATTCACATAGAGATATAGTGCGTTAGTCATCTAGGGTGTTCACATTCATTCTATCAATTGTGGATTTAGTGTGATATGGATATGGTGTATCGAGAGATGGTCATATTTTACATTCGTGTTTTCGACCAACATTCTATAGTAATCAATTAGCAACCATAGGAAGCATGGAAATCTAAGTTTGCATTAAGTGATATTATAATCCCAAGCCTATAAAATCTGTATTTGTACAACCATAATTTGTTCTATTAGTTACTTTTGCAATCATTAGATAATTTTCAGCCTTGTAATCAATTGTTTAAAGAGACCGAACTAATTATAAAATCGGTGTTTGATGTTGTAAATGCAATTCTATTCCTCGTGGTGTCGATACTTTACTTACTTTATATTACTTGTGGATCACGTGCACTTGCGTGTATGAGTCATATTTGTTATACATACAAATATCCCAACAAGTTTTTGGCGCCGTTGCCGGGGAATTGTAATTGCGTTTATAACTTTCATCATCAATTTAAATTAGATTGGTTTTAGTTAAACAAATCTGTTCTTATCCTAATTCTATTTTATTTTCTTCTACATTGTGATAGGTACTCTTGAGTAGTGTATGCATACTCGATCGAAGAATCCTAACCTTTTGCCGTTCGTGGATAACATTGAGAAAAGGGTTCAACAATCAAGAAAGTGTGCTGAAAATACTCTAGAGGATCTAGAACAACCTCAACCAATGGCGGGAGAAGCACAAAAAGCATTGAGAGATTATGCTACGCCAAGAATCAATGATTTGCAATCAAGCATCTCAAGGCCAGCCATAACAGCCAATTCCTTTGAAATCAAACCGGGGACAATCCATATGATCCAAAATTCTGTCCAATTCGGAGGGATGGTGGTTGATGACCCAAATGAGCACTTGATAAATTTTTTGGAGATCTGTGATACATTCAAATTCACCGGGATTTCGGAAGATGCGGTGAGATTGCGGTTATTCCCGTTCACACTGAGGGATAAAGCAAAGAGTTGGTTACACTCACTACCAACGGGATCTATTACTACTTGGCAAGATTTGGCCCAGAAATTCTTAGCAAAATTCTTCCCACCGGCCAAAACTGCCAAGTTGAGAAATGACATCTCTTCATATGAACAACATCATGGAGAATCCTTGTATGAGACATGGGAGCGGTACAAGGAACTATTGAGGAAGTGTCCACATCACGGTTTGCCCCAATGGATGCAGCTTAACACATTTTACAATGGGTTGAATATTTAAACACGGGCAGGCATTGATGCAGCTGCAGGTGGAACGTTCATGGGTAAAAACTATGACGAAGCTTATGAACTTTTGGAGACCATGGCTGCAAATAACTATCAATGGCCATCCTCCAGATCCAGCCAACCAAAAGTAGCAGGGACACTAGAGGTTGACACGACCACTTCACTTCAACCCCAGATTTCAGCTATAGTCAAAAAGATTGACAACATATATGAAGGAAAAGGGCAACAAGTCTCCATGATCTGTGAGCTTTGTGCAGGTTCACACTCTTCTGATCAATGTGCCATCAATGCAGAGTCAGTGCAATTTGTGAGCAACTTCTAGAGGCCAACAAATCAATATCAGAACAACTACACTCCGGGGAATAGGAATCACCCTAACTTCTCGTGGAGCAACCGACAAGACCAACAGCAAGCTCCAAAACCTCTCAATCCTCCGGGGTTCCACATTCAGCAACAAGTCTCGGCTACGGATAAAAAGGTTGCTGAACTGAGTGAAAATTTGGAGAGATACATGGCCAAAACTGACAAGTTGGAACAAGGCCAAACATTAGGTTTCAAGAATTTGGAGAATCAAATGAGTCAATTGTTCAGCTTGTTATCTAGTAGACCTCAAGGAGCTCTTCCTAGCGACACAGAAATCAATCCAAGGAAAAATGGGAAGGAGCAATGCCAAGCTGTCACCACCAGAAGTGGGAAGCAGACCCTGCCAGAAAGCGCAACTGCGCCACTGTCACACGAGCAGACAGCGTAGCTGTGCCCCTCTTCAGCGCTGGAATCAACCGGCGCAGCTGCGCCCATTTTGCAAAGGGGGACGGCGCAGCTGCGCCCCTCCCCAGAAACTGCCTCTGCTGAAATTTTTGAAGAAGAGGATAGCCTTGAGAGATCTGAGCCCACACTAACAAAAAGCACAGATAAGACTCAAACTCCTCCCACCAGGTACTACCCACCAGTTCCTTACCCTCAAAGGAAGCAAAAGCAGAAAATGGACAAGCAATTTCCTAAGTTTCTTGAGGTTTTCAAAAAGCTTTAGATCAATATACCATTTGCAGAAGCCTTAGAACAAATGCCGCGCTATGCCAAGTTCATGAAGAGTATTCTGTCAAGAAAGAAGAAATTGCAAGATTTTGAAATTGTAGCTTTGACAAAGGAATGCAGTGCGGTATTACAAAGGAAGCTACCTCCAAAATTAAAGGATCCGGGCAGTTTCACCATTCCTTGTTTCAAAAAATGCTTGTGTGATCTTGGTGCAAGCATTAATCTCATGCCATTGTCCGTCTTTACTCAGTTGGGATTACCAGCACCCAAGCCAACAAATGTCTCTCTTCAGCTAGCAAATCGTTCAGTCACCTATCCGAGAGGTATTGTGGAAGATGTTCTTGTTAAGGTTGATAAGTTCATTTTCCCTGCTGATTTCATAATCCTAGACTTTGAGGAGGATAAGGATATTCCCATCATACTTGGGAGGCCATTTCTAGCTACCGGGAGAACTCTCATTGATGTGCAAAAAGGAGAATTGACAATGAGGGTTCAAGACCAAGAGGTCACCTTTAATGTTTTCAAGGCTGTGAAATTTTCGACCGAAGAGGATGGGTGTTTCCGAGTTGACATCATTAAAAATGCAGTGACCGAGGAATTCATTAAGGCCACATATAGTGACTTGCTTGAAATGACACTAACAGGAGACATCGACTTGGACGAATCTGATAACTGTGAGTATATTCATTTTCTAGATGCAATACCCAGGATGGCAAAGTTCAAGGTACCTATTGAGCCCTTGAAAAGCTCAAATGATGCCTCATCTCATTTAAAACCATCTAGAGAGGTACCTCCTAAACTTGATCTAAAACCCTTGCCTAGTCACCTCAGGTATGCATATCTAGGCACTTCAGATACTTTACCTGTCATTATTTCCTCTGCACTAACATCTTTGCAGGAACGCAAGCTGATAAGAATCCTCAGAGAATTCCAAGGGGCTATTGGATGGACCATTGCAGATATAAAAGGAATCAGCCCCTCATTTTGCATGCACAAAATCCTGATGGAAGATGACAGCAAGCCCACCATAGAGCATCAAAGAAGGCTGAATTCAATCATGAAAGAAGTAGTGAAAGGAGAAATTCTGAAATGGCTAGACGCCGGGATCATCTATCCCATTTTTGACAGTCCGTGGGTGAGCCCGGTATAGTGTGTGCCCAAGAAGGGAGGAATAACTGTGGTAAGAAATGAGAACAATGAGCTAATACCAACCCGAACAGTCACGGGGTGGAGAGTCTGCATGGACTACCGAAAGCTCAACAAAGCCACAAGGAAAGATCACTTCCCACTTCCATTCATTGATCAAATGTTGGACAAACTTGCAGGGCATGAGTACTACTATTTGCTTGACGGATATTCTGGTTATAATCAAATTGCCATCGCTCCAGAGGACCAAGAGAAGACCACTTTTACTTGTCCATATGGAACTTTTGCTTTCACGCGAATGTCTTTTGGTCTATGTAATGCTCCTGCCACATTTTAGCGGTGCATGATGGCAATATTTTTGGACATGGTGGAAATCAACATGGAGGTCTTCATGGATGACTTCTCAGTGTTTGGAAATTCCTTTGACAGCTGTCTAGAGAATTTGGTCATGGTACTAAAGAGATGCGTGGAAATAAATCTTGTGCTTAATTGGGAGAAATGTCATTTCATGGTTCATGAAGGAATAATTTTGGGTCACAAAGTCTCAGCCAAAGGTTTGGAGGTGGATAAAGCAAAGTTAGAAACTATTGAGAAACTGCCTCCACCGACTTCTATGAAGGGAGTTCGAAGTTTTTTGGGCCATGCTGGGTTCTACCGGAGATTTATCAAAGACTTCTCCAAAATCACAAAACCCTTGTGCAATTTATTGGAAAAGGATGTTCCATTCTTATTCGATTAAAGCTGCTTGTCAACCTTTGAGTTGTTGAAAAAGAAGTTGACAACAGTACCTGTGATAGTAGCACCGGATTGGTCTCTTCCATTCGAGCTTATATGTGATGCTAGTGACTACGCTGTGGGCGTGGTATTGGGACAACGCAGAGATAAGGTTCTACATGCAGTCTACTATGCTAGCAAAACACTCTCTGAAGCCCAAATGAATTACACCACCACCGAGAAAGAACTGCTCGCTGTTGTTTATGCATTCGACAAGTTCCGATCCTATCTCATTGGAACAAGGGTAGTGGTGTACACTGATCATACAAGAATTCGGTATTTGATCTCAAAGAAAGATGCCAAGCTAAGATTAATCAAGTGGATCCTTTTGCTCCAAGAATTTGACTTGGAAATTAAGGACAAGAAAGGCACGGAGAATCTAGTTGCTGATCATCTTTCCAGATTAGACAATCCGGAATTGGAGAGCAAGGAGAAGGTTGAAATAAATGATTGTTTCCCTGATGAGCAGCTATTTGCAATCACATCTGAGATCCCATGGTTCGCTGATATTGTCAACTATCTTGTGAGTCATGTACTACCACCGGATCTAACTTCTCAGCAGAAGAAGAAATTTTTGCATGATACAAAGAGATACATGTGGGACGAGCCTTTCTTGTTCAAACAATGCATGGATCTTGTGATCCCAAGATGCATTCCCGATGTCGAGACTACCAGTATATTACATGCATGTCATTCTTCTTTGTATGGTGGCCATTATGGAACGCAGAGAACAGCAGCCAAGGTACTTCAGGCCGGGTTTTATTGGCCCACCTTGTTCAAAGATGCCCACCAATTCATAAAGAATTGTGATCGATGTCAACGGGTGGGCAACATCTCCAACCGCAATGAAATGCCACTAAATATGATCTTGGAGGTGGAGATCTTTGACGTATGGGGCATAGACTTCATGGGACCATTTCCATCTTCCTGCAGCAATCTCTATATCCTTCTAACGGTTGATTATGTGTCAAAATGGGTGGAAGCTTCGGCGTTACCAACCAATGATGCTAAGGTGGTTTTGAGGTTCCTACAGAAAAGCATTTTCACTAGGTTTGGCACTCCACGGGCAATCATCAGTGATGAGGGCAGCCATTTTTACAACAAACAGTTCACAGCCCTACTAGCCAAATATGGAGTGAGACACAGGATTGCCACAGCCTACCATCCACAGACAAATGGTCAAGCCGAAGTATCCAACCGAGAGGTAAAAAGAATTTCTGGAAAAGATTGTTAATCCTTCTAGAAAAGATTGGTCTTTAAAGCTAGATGAAGCCTTGTGGGCTTATAGAACTGCATATAAGACACCTCTCGGCATGTCTCCTTACCACATGGTCTATGGCAAAGCATGTCATCTCCCGGTCGAATTAGAGCACAAAGCTTATTGGGCGATTAAAAAGTTGAATTTCGACCCATCTGCAGCGGGAGAAAGGAGACTTCTACAGCTAAATGAACTTGATGAGTTTCGATTGCAGGCCTATGAAAACTCCAAACTGTACAAGGAAAAGGTAAAGAGATGGCACGACCGAAAAATCATCGACAGAAAATTTGAACCTGGCCAAGCGGTCTTGCTATTCAACTTCAGGCTCAAGTTATTCCCGGGAAAGCTCAAATCCCGATGGTCGGGTCCCTTTACCATCACAACTGTATTCCCACACGGAGCCATTGAAATTGTTGGAAAAGACAGTGGGCAACTGTTCAAGGTTAATGGCCAAAGGTTAAAGCACTATTGGGGAGGCGAGTTCGATCGCCAAAAATCCTCAATTGTCCTAGCCATGGACTAAGCATCAATGATAGTCGAGCTAACCAACTTTAAACCAAAGCGCTTCTCGGGAGGCAACCCGAAATTATTATTGTTATTCTTATTTTTTGTGTGATTTGAATTTAGTTTGTATGATTTCATTTTAACATGTTTGTTTGTTTTTCAGGTGTCCGATCGCGCACTCAATCGTTTGACTTAAGCACACTTTAGGTTTGGGGGTGCATCGTCCCATTGTATTGCGTATGCATTGTTCGTAAGTTTATTAGTTTGAATTGAGATATTCGTTTCTTTTTAGTTTCGTTAGATAATTATAAGACTTGTGTTGTTTACCTGATATTCTAACGTGTGTCAAGTGTGTTTCTTAAAAAAAAAATATGGCTTTTCCAAGTAGCCTGAGCATTGTTGGTCGATTTCGCAACCGAAAAATACGCACAAGTATACGCGGTCAACAAGTAATAAAGTGATAAGATAAGAGTCGAACCCACAGGGAATTGTGACAAATAATAACCAAGTACCAATCGTATATCAATTTGATCTAATTTAAACGATGAAGGATGGATTGTTTGTTGATTGGTTGAGTTCACAAGTCAAGTAATGAATAAAATGCGGTAAAATATCAAGATAGAAAGGTCTAAGATTACAATTTCCCCCAACACGTCATTTGAATCTCCTAACTCTCTCTTTTCAATCAGTTATAGCATACGAATTGACAACCGAGAAATCAAAACTACATAAGAGCCTCTGTCGATGGTCAATCACGAATCTTCCTAAGCAGTGCATAGGTATATGTCTATCCTATACACTATCAAGAGACTAATTTCAGGAATGATTAATAGACACGTGTCACCAAATCTAATTAATCCTCCCTTCAATTACCAACTTTCACATCGGAAGTCATTAAGACTAGATTCTCAATAGGTTGCATGCGGTAATTAGGTATATATCTATCCCAACTACTATCAAGATACCTATTATTGCAGATAATTAATAAGACACATGTCACTTAATCCAATTAATAACCCACAACAATCTATACTCTCGCATGTTATCATAACTAGGTCTTAACCTATAATCCGTTCGTCAAGTTCATATAGGTTCCCAAGGTAATTACGGGCCAAGCAATTAATCTAGAAGCAAAGGTTATGACAATCAATTCACAAATGCATAACTAAAATCAATAGAGAGAGAATTCAATTCAAATTAAGTGTTGGGTTCCATTGCAATCTTAGAATAGAAGGTTAGTTCATGATAACTACAATAAACATCATTTTCAATTGATACATTGCCAAATTCGAATTACAAAGGAGATGGAAATCTAGAAATGAAACCACTTTTGAAGCTGTTCAGCTGGTGTTCCTTTGGTTGTTGTTGGTTTCTAGCTCTCCACCTTGGCCTTCCAATTCTTCTTGACTGAGTTCCTTGGCTTTTGGCTTGATTTAACTTGATTTGCAGCCTTGAGCACTGTTAGTTGATGTATTTTGTAGCCTCCCTCTCTCTAGATATCAGATATGAGGCTTATAAGAGATTATATATAGTCTTTATCAAGAAACCCTAGCCAAAATCGGACAAAATGCAGCTCAGATCGCACTAAAGGTGTGTCAGATCGCACTCAGCACGACGGCGTGCGCTCGCACGGCGCCTGGTGCGCGCACGCGCCCAGGGCCCTGCCTGCCGCACGCTGGCTGCCGAGTGCCGCGCCGTGCGCCCGCACGCCCAGGCGTGCGCCCGCGCCCATGCGCCTGCATGCCTCTCCGCCTGCCGAGCCATGCGTCGAGTGCCACCCGTGCGCCCGCACGCCTAGGCTTGCGCTCGCACGCCCGCGCCTGCATGCCGCCCAGCTGCTGAGGCCTCGCGCCCAACTTGCCGCACGCCGCGCCCAACGCCTGTCGAGTGCCGGCCGTGCGCCCGCACGCCTAGGTGTGCGCCCCCACACCCACGCTTGCATGCCGCCCAGCTGCTGAGGCCCCGCGCCCAACTTGTCGCACGCCCACGCCTGCATGCCGCCCAACTGCTGAGGCCCCGCGCCCAACTTGCCGCACGCCGCGCCCAGCGCCTGTCGAGTGCCAACGCCGAGTCCACCTGTGCGCGCCCACACGCCTGTCGAGTACCAACGCCGAGTCCGCCCGCGCGACGCCGTGCACGCCCAACTTCCACATGTCATCAAAATCAATGTCGAGCATCGCCAAACACAACTTTTCACTGTATTATCATTCGGGCACGGATATCAAGGCATGAGCTTGCCCTCGTGGCTTGGCCGACGCCGCACGCCGTGCACGCTTCCCGACGCCGTGCACGCCCAACTACCAAATGTTATCAAATTAAGCACCGAGCGTCGCCAAGCACAAATTTCCATCATACTACCATTCGGGCACAGACGTCCAGGCACGGACATTGAGTCAATACAAACAACGATCCGAGCGGTATTTATTTCAATTCCTACAAACATAATGAAAATGCATCAAAGCAACATAAAACATGTAAAAATAACTAAAAACTAATTTATGTAGAAATAAGATAAAAATACATAAAAACCACATCAAATACCTAAAGACTTGCAAATTATCAAGGCCAAAAGTACCCAAATTGTGTGTATAAAACACACTCATCAAATACCCCCAAACTTAAATCTTTGCTTGTCCTCAAGCAAAACAAAACAAAACAAAACAATTCAAAAACTTCTAATATAACCTAAATTGAGCAATGAATTAATAAGCCGACAATGGTCTCAAAGGCATCAACACATAGAACTCAAGAGAACAAACAAAGCGTTGCAAGTCTAAAATTTCAGTTAGCTAGTCATACTTTGCTTAAGGCCTCTTCCGTATGTGTGTGTGTGAGTACCCAATAGCACTAAACCAATCAAGCTCGAATGAAGCTATGCAACCACATTACCTTATGAAATAATCAAAATAAACCCCAAAACAACATGCTTAACACATCACTCAATACAAAGGTGTACAAATCACAATTCCAAAAATTTTGAGAAACAAGGGCTCTAGGTGAGTGCATTTTATGCTCCATCTCAATCCTTAAGCACGCTTATATGGGCGAGTGCGTTTTACGCTCAACCTCAACCCCATGCAAAATTTGTAATAAACAATTTTTTTTTTAATCACAATTATAAGAGAGTGCGTTTTACGCTCTATCTCTCCTACGCATGTGTCCATGAGTGAGTGCGTTTTACGCTCCATCTCAACTCACCACATGACCATCAATTCAAACATAACAAATTTGGACACCTTGGTTCGAGTGATGTTTAAACGAGTTCTAGAGTTTATAGATATTTTTCACAAGCATTCGGTTATAAAAGCCTTCTCTAAGCATATAACTAGCTTAATACTCATGGGTAAGTGCATGAAAGTGAAAGGACGCATAAGCAAAATAATAACCAATAAACGATAAGCATAAAGACTAAGCAACAATTGTCTACTTCTCATGAGTTAGAATTTCTTCAAACAAGCCCATATCATAGACCCTGGATTATAGTTCAGATCAAATTAAAACAATGCTCAAGGGACACATCCTAAAAATAAATAAGTTTTTTTTTGAATAAAAAGAAAAACATACTTAAATCACGCAAAAAACTTGATTAAACACACAAATACGCAAATACGAAGTACTACCCCCAAACTTAAATTTGACTACCACACAGCATAACGCGACTAGACAGACAAGGATAACTCAATTAAACTACCACACCCCCAAACTTAAAACAAACATAGTCCTCGATGTTTATAATAGACAAAATTAAGCATCAATGATAGTCGAGCTAACCAACTTTAAACCAAAGCGCTTCTCGGGAGGCAACCCGAAATTATTATTGTTATTCTTATTTTTTGTGTGATTTGAATTTAGTTTGTATGATTTCATTTTAACATGTTTGTTTGTTTTTCAAGTGTCCGATCGCGCACTCAATCGTTTGACTTAAGCACACTTTAGGTTTGGGGGTGCATCGTCCCATCGTATTGCGTATGCATTGTTCGTAAGTTTATTAGTTTGAATTGAGATATTCGTTTCTTTTTAGTTTCGTTAGATAATTATAAGACTTGTGTTGTTTACCTGATATTCTAACGTGTGTCAAGTGTGTTTCCTAAAAAAAAATAAAATATGGCTTTTCCAGGTAGCCTGAGCATCGGCGCAGCTGCGCCCCATATTCAGTACATCACCAGCGCAGCTGCGCCGGGCCACTTCTGCATGCAGCGTCTGAACATCAGCGCAGCTGCGCCTCACCATCAGTTCATTATTGGCGCAGCTGCGCCAGTGTCCACCTGAGCCAAACCTGAGCCTCAGCGTAGCTGCGCCTCCTTCCCAGTACAACTTCGGCGCAGCTGCGCTCCTCGCGGAAATTTTTTTTTATAAATAGGGCAGTCCCCATCAGTCATATCACATCACAATCATAAAACCCTAACACCTAAAACACTATCTAGCAACAGAGCACACCCTCTCCTCTCATACCTAGCCATTCTCACAAAACCCTAGTTCCATACAATCCTACACCAAACCCTAATTGCAGTCAACCATGCCGAAGCGTGCACGCACACCCCAACCTTCATCCTCTAGTAGCAGTGGTTCCGAATCTACAGGGGGTGGCATCAACACTCTGGATGCCACAAAATTTGTCAATCTCTCTGCTCAACATTACTACTAGGAAGTTCTTTTCGTCAAATCCTTCATACCAGAGAGGGGCTTGAAGCCCAAGGCACAGGATGGGCGTATTCTTGACCAAATTCGGCGTTTGGGCTGGTTGTTATTTATTGAGACGCCAAAGTCAGCCCCGATGCCCATTGTTCGTGAATTCTATGCCAACACCCGTGAAATGCAGAATGGGATTTCCTTTGTGCGGGGCAAGCAGGTCTCCTACTCGGCGCAGGCAATCAATGAACTTTTCCGCCTGCCATCCGCTACTGCTGAGGCCACCAACTGGGTGGTACATAAGCGCTATGAGACCGACCTTGACGCTTTGATACAGGAGATGCGCCAACCGGGCACTCAGTGAAGGACTCAGCCAGGCACCACCTTGAAAGTCCACTTCCCTCAGACCGCGCTGAACAGATATGCCAAAGCATGGTACGCCTTCATTTGCGCGAGTATCTTGCCGACCACCCATCATCAGGACGTGACACGGGACCGCGCGGTTCTCTTACATCGCATTCTGCGTGGAGGGAGCATTGACGTGGGATATATCATTAACCAGTCCATGCTTCGTTTCATGCGAGCTGTCACTTCTAGTGCCATTCCCCACGCCTCGATTATCACACGCCTATGCCTAGCGGCGAACGTGGAATGGGGCGAGGAGACTCTCCAGTTGCCTATGCGGGACATCGACAGTGCCACGATCCGAAAGTACAATGTATGGCGCGGTGGAGAGTCCCGGCCTAGTGGGTTAGGTTTTATTATGGCTGATGAGGAGGAGGAAGAGGCCAGTGAGGAGGACGTGCCTGCCCCGCCAGTACAGCTGAGCGGAGTCAGTGGACATGAGCGCGAGATGCGCCGCTTGCAGCGCCGCATGGACGCGTTGCACACGAGCTTTAGGGATTACAGCGTCTCCTTCGCGGGTGCATTATCAGAGGCATTCAGTCAGCAGGGGGTCCACGTTGAGTTTCCCATATTCGGCTCCGGCATTCCTTATCCTCCGCCCGACACGCCGCCTAGTGGCGCCGAGGACGCTTCTTAGGGGAGTACTCTTTACCCTTTTATCTCCAATGAGAACATTGCATATTTTAAGTTTGGGGGTATTAGGCTTGCCTAGTTTCTTATGTGATGCTTTCAATTATCTGTTTTTATTGTTAGTTTAAGTATTTGTTTGCTTAGTTTCGTTAATTCGTAGATTATTGCATAGAAAAAATGGTGAATTTCTCTTGCATATCATATCACATCATGATCCTCTTATCTTGATTAGTATACATCCTCACATGCCTATGATGAAAATTTTTGATTTTTGCTAATTGCTAAGACTTGGGTCGAATGCCATGATATTTTGCAACTCCTATCTTGTGTTGATTATGATAGAACCGGTTTGCACATTTTTAGTAGTTCTCTCACTAAGTAACCTAAAGATTTGCATAATTGA
Organism: Aralia elata; assembly: GCA_034770075.1. Taxonomy (NCBI): domain Eukaryota; kingdom Viridiplantae; phylum Streptophyta; class Magnoliopsida; order Apiales; family Araliaceae; genus Aralia; species Aralia elata. The sequence goes on along the minus strand of CM068384.1, from coordinate 52,861,975 downwards.
GTTCTGGGGGGAATTTGCTGTGTTATTAATGATTGAGGCAATTTTGGGTAGTATTAGCTGAGACCACACGTGTTTAAGTTTGGGGGAGCACTTAGTAGAGTATTTGTGCAACGAAATGGAGCGTAAAACGCATTCGTTGATATATAGAAAAAAAAGTTGAATAAATGCTTGGTTAGCCTAGTTTTGTGGCCTTTGATATTTGAGTAAGTACACCCTAGGGGATGTCTCTACACCTAGCGCCCTAAAACCAATTGGTTTGGGAGTTGTTGGCCGAAAGCTCGCTACATGGGTATCATTGAATAGCCTAAGGGAACTAGGCATTGCACAACCAAGCGTCATAGTCCGAATAACCTCTAAGTCGGTACTCAAGTTGGACATAGCGTGGTTTTAACTACATATACCCCTTTTGTTATGAAAGTTTGAGTTTATAAATTTCCCCTAAGAAACATATTATGAGAATCGATAGGGATTGCTATAAGTTTGATGAATACTGCACACACACTTTATCATTCACCACAGAATTTGAGCTGCATGACTATCATGGTACACGGACCAAGTTTTGACATACACTAGATTCTTCTGAGGCAAATCTTTTGGATTGATTACTAATTGATGAGGATCATGGTACATTCTTATATCATTACATTGCATTCACATTTGCATTTATTTCATTGTATTTGCTTGAGGACAAGCAACAATTTAAGTTTGGGGGTATTTGATAAGTAGGTTTTATACCTACTTATTGGATACTAATTGGTTTCATTTGTTGCTTATCTAATAGCTACTTAGTACGTTTTCATGCATTTTTCCCTCTTTCTCGGTTTTGATTTACTACCCGCATTATATGGCTTTTGCACGGTTTTTGGTAAATTTGACACGGGGTTTATTGCTTTTGTCGGTTGGGTGCTATTTGATTTGTTGTTGCTTGTACAGGACACAAGAATCGAGAGATCAGGCTACAGCAGCAGCAGACTGGCAGCCCCTCCTGTTCCGTCCCTTCCCTTCGGCGCAGCTGCGCCCCTTTTACAAAGGGCGCCGGCGCAGCTGCGCCTGTCGCCAGCCAGCCATGCAGCACGTTCTATCCAGCGAAGCAGCATTATCAGGAAATGGGGTGGTGCCAGATTTTGAGGGATCAATGGGTTTAATCTTTATTGGTGGGAATCAGAATAAGTCAAAAGAAGACAAATTATGCATGCATTATCAGCCAATTTTGGAATTCAATTTAGAGAGCTCCTCCTACACGAAAATTAGAATAGTTTACTGCATTCTGGCTTCAAACTTGGGAACAACCAGCTGAGCACAATTTGCATTTGGGAACTGAAGAATGGAGCTATATGGAAGTTGAATTGGATATTGGGAGCAAGAAATCAACAATCTACACAATTTGGAAAATCATCAGAAGTTGCAGAACGGAAACAGGGAGCTTTAATATTTTCTGTTTTTGATTAATTTTATAAAAGATAAAAACCGATGCATAAATGAATAAATGAGTTCAGTACATAGTGCATAAAATGAAAAAAATAAAACTAAACAGGTGCAGGTACAAAAGCCCTATCCTATCCTGATCTAAATAAAATCAATCTCATCTATGAAAGTAGGATCCTCGAACTGATCCCCTGGGGTCGTCGAAGTCGGAGGCCCGAAGTTCATGTCGGGGATGTATGGCTGCGCTGTGGCATCAGATGAGCTCGGGCCCGCATCATAACCCGCACCGTCAGGATTGTAAGCATAAGCATCCTCTGAAGTCCGGCCCAACACCCGAAGATACAGCGACAGCTGCTCCACCTGGCGGGTCAAAATGGCAATCTGCTCGGCATGGGTGGGAGTCCGAACGCAGGATGCTCAATCAGTCATCATCACCGAGCCGGGAACCATGTCCCCGAGGAAGAATGTAGCCCGGGTCTGAGGACCGATGGTGCGGGGCACCCACCAAGTACGGAAAGCATCACTCGTACTAGGACCCGTAGAGAGCATCCGGCCGTCCTCCCCGGCGAGCATGATCTCCGAAGGCTGAGAGTCCAGCGGCCAGGAGGTAGTGAAAGGAAGAGAATGCGGGATGCGGATCTCTCTAGTAACGCATCTGAATGCGCGCTCCCCCAGGTACATCACCCATCCTCCAACACTCTGCAAAGTGAGGCGATGAGTGGAAAGCTCGAACTCCGGGCCAGAAGGATGCCCATCATCAAATCCCACAGCCAGATGCTCGGAGAGGTAGGGAACCCAGACGACATCAGCAGCCGTGATCAGCTCCAGCTGGATGCGGTAGTGTGCAAAGCTGCCTGATACCGGGACCTCTTCCAAGGTGCTATGATGCCATCGCCGGCCTCGGGGATAAGTGTCCAGGCTGAGGGTAGTGACGAGCCTCAGGCAGGGAAGACGCTCGTAGGCCCAGAACTGTTGAACAGAACAAGGCAGAGCATGAGTAACCAACAAAAGTGGAAAAGAGAAATAAAATGACGGGAAATACAGTAAGAAAAAGGAAGAAAAGCCTCACCAGCAAGAAATGATAGAATCCGAGCCAGGCGTCTGTCTGACCCTCCGAACGCAGACGCAGACCGTGGAGGAAGTAGGCAAAAGTGAATGACCCCCAATCATGGTCGTCGATCCGGTCCACGTCTCTGACAGCTCCGATAACGCTGAAATGAATGGTAGAGGAGTTGTTCCCTAGGAAACAACCCCTCATGATGGTCAGGAATAGGCGCCAGAGCAGAACGTCCCGGGTAGCTCAATCTGCGGGAATAGGCAGTGCATAGATACCTCCGATAGCATCAACAGCTAGGGCTCCAGACCGAATGCTACGGGCCTTGAAGACCCTGTCATCCGCAGCGAAGCCTAATAAAGCCCGGACCTCCGCGGGAGTGATGTCAAGATCCAGAGGGACGCGGGATCCAGTGAACTCGATGCCCGTAATGTACCTCCAGTCCCAGGGAGTCAACACGACCTCACAGTCCAGAAGGTGAAGGGACTGGGTCTGGTGGAACCATCTCTCGGACAAAGCCCTCATGTAACCCCAGGGGCACTGGCGGGGAATGATGGTGAAGAAGTGACGAAAGCCCCAGGAGTCCACCACCGCCCGATACTCACTGTGCAGAGCTGTATAGAGGGAATATATGTTGAACCAGTTACCCCTCGGCTGAGTAAACTCCAGCACCTGTGCCAATCATCAATGGGTCAGTCCAGATAAAAGGAGAATTGAGAAATTGAAAATAAAATCAGAATAGAACTGAATATACCTCGTTAGCCACGAGAGATGCTGAAGGGTGACGACTGAGATCCCGACCCAATAGATCGGGGATCTGCACAGATGCGCCAGACGGGGCACTATGAGGAGAAGGAGCCGGTATGCTGGAGGATGGCCCCTCTGCCGCGATCTCCGGAGGAACAGCCTCCTCAACGTCCGGATGATCGGGACGGATGACAGCCTCCGCCAAGCGGCGAGCCTGACGGGTCCGAGGAGGAACGGGGGCAGGTGCAGCCCTACGACGGCGAACACCCGAGGTCCGTGACGCAGAAGAGCTACTAGGGGCATCGGGATCCATAGCTGGAACAGAACAGGCAAGGAGGAAGGTAAGTTCCCTTTTGAATTATGTCACGAATATTCTAAATTCCTACCCTCATCATATAATTAGTGCAGCATGATGCATGTTAAAAAAAAAATTGGCAGAGTTCCGTTTGTAAAATGGACATCCCAGGCATAAGCCAAACATGTTTTCCATCAATCAAAGCCTCAAACAGATCAAAGTTGCATTCATATGTGTAATCACAGCATGTAAAGTACCATAATGCATGATTTTCTTTCAGAAAAGGAATAACAGTATGTGGGACCGCATCATGAGCATAAATAGGATTCACACAATTGATACATAGCATGTATATATGATAATACATAGCATAGCATTGTAAAGCATACATTTCTATCTCTAACCATGTAAATAGCCAAATGTATAGCAAAACATTGACGAAATTAAAAAGTGAACGGTCAAAGTGTTACCTGTAACGCGTAGATCGATCTAACCGGAGCGGTTTTTGCGGAAAAGTTAGAGAAATCGACAAAAGGCCTTTGCAAACGAGAAAAATCTCAAGAATCTATGTGGGGTACGAAGTTGAAAGTGTATCTGGAAGCGGCGAGCCGCTTATGAATCCCGATCTTAGCCGCAGATCAATCTGCGGCTGGCCGCAGATCCATCTGCGGCTGGCCGCAGATCCATCTGCGGCTGACCCTGGTGGGTCCCCCTGTTCCCTTGCAGCCGTTTGATGTGTTTAGTGAAAATGAATTACGAGATGGGTGACCGGCGACGATACCCGGCCCCGACAAGACAATCGTCCGGCGACGAAAACCGGCGATTACGAGATGGATGTCCGGCGACGAAAACCGGCTCCGACAAGATAACCAACCGGCGACGATAACCGGGGGTTACGAGATGGGTGACCGGCGACGATACCCGGCCCCGATAAGACAATCGTCCGGCGACGAAAATCGGCGATTACGAGATGGATGTCCGGCGACGAAAACCGGCTCCGACAAGATAATCAACCGGCGACGATAACCAGGGGTTACGAGATGGGTGACCGGCGACGATACCCGGCCCCGACAAGACAATCGTCCGGCGACGAAAACTGGCGATTACGAGATGGATGTCCGGCGATGAAAACCGGCTCCGACAAGATAACCAACCGGCGACGATAACCGGGGGTTACGAGATGGGTGACCGGCCCCAACAAGACAATCGTCTGGCGACGAAAACCGGCGATTATGAGATGGATGTTCGGCGACGAAAACCGGCTCCGACAAGATAACCAACCGGCGACGATAACCGGGGGTTACGAGATGGGTGACCGGCGACGATACCCGGCCCCGACAAGACAATCGTCCGGCGACGAAAACCAGCGATTACGAGATGGATGTTCGGCGACGAAAACCGGCTCCGACAAGATAACCAACCGGCGACGATAACCGGGGGTTACGAGATGGGTGACCGACGACGATACCCGGCCCCGACAAGACAATCGTCCGGCGACGAAAACCGGCGATTACGAAATGGATGTCCGACGACGAAAACCGGCTCCGACAAGATAACCAACCGGCGATGATAACTGGGGGTTACGAGATGGGTGACCGGCGACGATACCCAGCCCCGACGAGAAAATTGACCGGCGACGATAACCGGCGATTACGAGATGGGTGACCGGCGACGAAACCCGGCCCCGACAAGACGATCATCCGCATCGACACCCTTTTGTGAGTGTTTTGCATCCATTGCATCTTACGTTGCATCATAAATCACATGTGCTGCATTGTTATCCTTGTGCATTGTCATTCATGCATCGAGTGTCTATTCTTTATCCTGTTCATTTCATTTAAACATTGCATGAACATGATAAAGAGGGGCAGCTGTAGACACCCAAATTTTGCGTTTCCTGTACTAACCATGACAGGAGGGAAAAATCGCTAATTGAACCGGCTTGCGGGAGCGAAGGAATGGGCACAAGTGCGAACGCCCAACCCCACCGCAATGTTTGGCGACCAAAGCTGACGTGACAATAAGGCCATCCAAAACGGGCATCCCCGAATGAGGTGGCACGTCTCCCAGAAATTCCCGGACTGCAGAATACGAGCCTGTCGACGCCGGGTTCTCGCCTCATTTCCTTCGCGATATTGTCCTTTTCCGATTTTTAGCCCTTCGATTAAATGATTTTTTGGAAAAGGTCGGCATTGATGTCGACGGGGTTTTGAAAGATCGTTTTTTATGATGAGCCAATTAACCAGAGTCGCCAGTTGGTATATTTGAAATGGATGTACCAACTCATCCGAGTTTCGTTTTCGTAAATCGCTGGCTCATATGTGACTCCGAATTAATTGGTCTGCGAACCGAGATTCATAGAGTTCAGGGGCTTGCTTAAGCGAGGGGAAGGTGTTAGGCACCCCCCGACTTTCGTGAAACACGGTTACCGCAATCTTGATGCATTCCTATCCTTTAATTCTCGAATGTGTGTGTGTGTGTGCGTGTGTGTGTGCGTGTGTGTGTGTGTGTGTGCCCATGTGAATGTTGTGGTGAGTTTGTATGAAAGAATCATTTGGATTTTTAGGAAAAGTCGTGCTTTAATTTGAGAATGCTTCGGGATGTCTTTTCGGCATACACGAGAAAGCTTTATGAGAAAAGATTTGATTTTAATTGTCAAAAACTATGAGATTTTCATTAGGTGTCGTTTTGACAAAACGTGAATTTCCTTAACCTTAACCAAAATAGGAATCGAGATTTATACGTTGCTTTCATAAATGATGGGCAATTTCTAGGATCTCTTTCGCCCTATGTATCAAGGTTTAGTAAAACGTTTCGTTCATTCATGAAAGCCATTTTTTGGTGACGGTTGAAAATGATTTCCCTTGGCCTTCTCGTTTAATAGGAATCGACGTTTATTAACACTTCCAATTTTTTAGCCTCGTGATTCTAATAACCTAGCTTGTTTGATTTTAATAAAAAAAACCTTCATCGTTTAATCCTTGAAATCATTTTTTCGTGTCACAAAATCTAATCACGCATAACACGCGTCGGGGCTATTCATGGGCATGTAAGCCATCAAAACATCCCCGAACACCAACAATCACATATTCCACTATTACGGGGCCTTAAACCCGATTCTCGCCTTAACGTCGTTTTAAGGCCCGACGATTACATATTTACAATCAAGGATAATCGATCCTACTACATATACCTAGATTGTCCATCATCGGATTTGGACCACGGGGTCGCGTTCCTAGGCTCACATCCACAATTTCTACACTCCCACAAAATGGATATTACAAAAATTACACAAGCAAAAAATTCACCAAATGGATATCATCGGGTCATTAGCAAGAATTTTGTTCCATTGGAACCCTCACTAATAATCCCTAATCCATGTATTCTCAATAATATACAAGAAAACTACATTTAGTATAATCCAAAATGATAAAAATTTAACAAAATGATATAACAAAACTGCTATAAAAAGAATTCTTTTTCACCTTGCGAATGACACCACGATGCGTATAAACTCGTATATTAATTAGAGTAGCGAAATATATGTGATACAATCTCACAAAAGAGATATAATTCCTCACTATTTTCTCTTTTTTCTCTCCCTAATTCGCTGATGCTGTTGCTGTTTTTCCTTCTTTTTCTGCTGCTGCCTCCCTCCTGGATGAAATGAAGAAACTGAGCTGAAATAGGCTGGCCTAGGGCAGCCGCAAATTGATCTGCGGCTTGGCCGCAGATCGATCTGCGGCTGGCTGGCCCACCAGCCTGGTTTCGAGTTCCGTGTTTCGAGTTCCGTGTTTTCAAAAGGCGCACTCATTGGCCGCAGATCAATCCGCGGCTGGCTGGCTTGACTTTCTCGATTTTTATGTTACGCCTCAATTCTCGTGTCGTGACGTTGGTTTTTGCCGACATGTTCGTATTTTGCAGTCCAGGAATTACTGGGAGACGTGCCACATCATTCGGGAATGCTCAAATCGGACAGCCTTGTTGTCACGTCGGTTTCGGTTGTAAATCGTCGTGGTGGCGTCGAGTGTTCGTACTTGTCCATCTTTTGCTCTTGCAGGCCGGTTCATTTGATGGATTTGCCCTCCTGTCAGAGTTAGTATACGAAGTGCAAAATTTGGGTGTCTGCAGCTGCCCCTCTTTATCATGTTTATGAAATGTTAAATGAAATGAATATGATAAAGAAATAGACACCCGACGCATGAATGACAGTTCACAAGAATGACAATACATACATGATGCAGCACATGCAACTTATGATGCAACACAAGATATAAGGCATGCAAAACATTCGTAAAGGTGTCAATGCATCAATCCCCGCCCGCCTTGTTAGTCGACGGGTTTCGTCTTCCAATCGGTCGTCTCGTTTGTGCCGGGTCTCGTATCCGGTCGTCAGTCTCGTGATCACCGGGTCTCGTATCCGGTTGATCGTCTTGTGAGTGCCGGGTGTCATATCCGGTCACTCGTTTCGTAATCGCCGGGTCTCGTCTCCGGTCGATTGTCCTGTGAGTGTCGGGTCTCGTATCCGGTCGCTCGTCTGGTCGGGGCCGGGTCTCGTATCTGGTCACCCATCTCGTAATCACCCTACTCCATCGCATTGTCATCAGAGGAAGTTATTCTCCTGACTAGCTTGAAAGGCATCCTTGGAATTTGTCCTCGCACATCGCTCTTGGCAGCCATCGCTTTTGACTCAGATAGGCTAGGACCTTGACACCTAACCTGCATGGATCACGTACAGAGTTATCATCTATTCAATGCATGTGAAACAACATTTAAAATGCAAATTTGATGAAAAAATGACCCCTGTGCAGTCTCTTGATACTGTTCTACAGATGGCATCATTTATCGGGGTTTGCTTGGATCTCAGCCCTTCCCAGGGATCGCTCACTTTTTGGATATTGGCCCTTCCCAGGGGTTGTTCACCACCTTGCTGTGGTTTGCTTGGATGCCTTCCCAGGTTCACTCACCACCTTGTTTGGATCTCAGCCCTTCCTAGGGGTCGTTGATTGTTTGGATCTCAGCCCTTCCCAGGGTTTGTTGATTGTTTAGATCTCAGCCCTTCCCAGGGGTCGTTGATTGTTTGGATACCAGCCCTTCCCGGGGTCTTTGATTGTTTGGATACCAGCCCTTCCCAGGGGTCGTTGATTGTTTGGATACCAGCCCTTCCCAGGGATCGTTGATTGTTTGGATACCAGCCCCTCCCAGGGATGTTAGTTGTTTGGATCTCAGCCCTTCCCAGGGTGTTAGTTGATTGGTTGGATACCAGCCCTTCCCAGGGTGTTAGTTGATTGGTTGGATACCAGCCCTTCCCAGGGTGTTAGTTGTTTGGATCTCAGCCCTTCCCAGGGTGTTAGTTGATTGGTTGGATACCAGCCCTTCCCAAGGTGTTAGTTGATTGGTTGGATACCAGCCCTTCCCAAGGTGTTAGTTGTTTGGATCTCAGCCCTTCCCAGGGTGTTAGTTGATTGGTTGGATACCAGCCCTTCCCAGGGTGTTAGTTGATTGGTTGGATACCAGCCCTTCCCAGGGTGTCGTTGATTTTTGGATACCAGCCCTTCCCAGGGATCGTTGATTATTGGATACCAGCCCTTCCCAGGGATCGTTGATTTTTGGATACCAGCCCTTCCCAGGGATCGTTGATTTTTGGATACCAGCCCTTCCCAGGGATCGTTGATTTTTTGGATACCAGCCCTTCCCAAGGATCGTTGATTTTTTGGATACCAGCCCTTCCCAGGGATCGTTGATTTTTTGGATACCAGCCCTTCCCAGGGATCGTTGATTTTTTGGATACCAACCTTCCCAGGGATCGTTGATTTTTTGGATACCAGCCCTTCCCAGGGATCGTTGATTTTTTGGATACCAGCCCTTCCCAGGGATCGTTGATTTTTTGGATACCAGCCCTTCCCAGGGATCGTTGATTTTTTGGATACCAGCCCTTACCAGGGATCGTTGATTTGATTTAAGTGATTTCTTGAAGTGGGATGTGTGATCGGCTTCTGTCCTGGATCTCCCACCAACATCGTCCACGTACCATGCCGTAGAAGCCATCACGATCTGATCATTTGTGAGGTTGAAAGCGACGTGCTTGTACTTTCCCCTGAAGATTTTCATTTTGATCGTACATGTATGCATGCAAAAGATGTTATGCACTATCCGGCAGATATGTTACGGACAGATGCATGTGCACAACATATGTTTTGGATAGAAATGACCCTTGTTCAGTCAAATGATACGATTCGACAGTCGTCGTTGCTTGCCAACATTTGATTGGATCCCGCCTCGTCGTGACATGTAGTTTCTAGACTTCAACATTGGTTTGGTACTCTGCCTGCTCTTGGTCGTCTTCATTTCATCGAGTTGAGGCAGTCTGTTTCGCTCTCTGTAATGATCGACAGCTATGTTGGGCCCCTTAGCCTTTTGATCATTTCTGCTGGCCGATATGCTGTTGTCCCGCATTATATCATCCTTGTATATGCTCATGCACGTGGATCATTTGGATGTCGAGGCAGTGATAGTCAGGATTGGGGAGATGCCCAATGATGAGGAGTTTTGTGCAGCCTCAGCTTCCTTCCATTTCACGATTCTTAACTGCCCCTGCCTTGGTGCGTGTCGCTACCAAGAATTTCTATCGAGAACTCGCGATATTGATCATGCTGAGTTATCCACAGCTCTGCAAGATCCTGCATATCAGATGACTAACAAATGCCAAAACTTGAAGGCTCGGGCCGTTAGTGTTAGTTCAACACAAAGATATTATAATCTCGACAAAAATGCAGTTAAAGCACATGAAATTGAATATCTATTGATCGCACAATCTAGCAAGTTGTGAACCGTGAATGTACTAGATTGGAAGTCTCTTTTTTTTCTTTTTTCTTTTTTTCAATCCCGCGTGAGTTGATGATTTTCTACTTGACGAGTTATGAAATCGTAAGAACAGCTTCAAGCATTCATGGTCATTGTACGTGAGTAAGGTCGAATTCAAAAGAACTACCTTCCCTCGTCAAAGGTATCCTGTCTCCATTCTCAACAACGTTCTTAGCAGGATTGACGTCATATGACAAATGTACTGTGCGTTGCAGCATTCAGTAGGGGTTTCTTTTCCATGACTTCTTGTTTAAGGCTGAGAGTTTTTCGTATTATCTTTTCTCCTTATTAGCCCACTTCACTTGTCTCGTTTTCTTAGGCTATTCAAAGTTACCCATTTAACGAGTTTTGGACCAATGACTCCCAAACCAGCTGGTTTTGGGGCATTAGGTATACAGACACCCCTTCGGGTTTAATTACTCGAGTAACAAAGGTCACGGTTCGAGACAAGCTGGTGGTCTACACCATTCATTCTTTGCTTGACCTTGTGCAAGATTCGTTTTTTTAGGCTTGAGTTACCCATGTAGCGAGTGTTAGGCCGGTGACTCCCAAGCCAGACGGCCTTAGGGCACCAGATGCAGAGACACCCTTTAGGCTTAATTACTCGAGTAGCTCATGCCACGATTCGAATCTGCTCGGGCCTCCTCTACTTAATGCTCGTTTTCTTAGGCTCTGAGTTACCCATGTAACGAGTGTTGGGCCAGCGACTCCCAAACCAGATGGCTTTAGGGCACCAGGTGTAGAGACACCCCTCAGGCTTAATTACTCGAATAACCCAGGCCACGATTCGAGACATTAGCTTGATAATCATTTACCGTCTGACTTCTTGATATTAGCTTGATAATTATTGACTGTCTGACTACGTGTTAATTGCTATCAATGTCATCATGGTTTTATACCCCACAACTGAAAGTTGTGCAATGCAAAGTGAAGACTGGCATATGAGGTCGATTCTGTCGCAAACGTTGCTTTGAATTAAGGCTTTATACCCAATCAAGAGGTTGAACAGCCTTCTTCGTCTAAACATACTCACAATCGTGCTCCACGGATGCTTGTCAGAATTAATCTGATTCCTATCAAGTTAAATAAAATCCCCTTTCGCGCGGGTCACCGTATCCCGGGAAAACTATGCTTGACAAATGCCAGATGATCGTAGCATTTGATGATGATGGTGCATGTTGACGAGATTGTTGCATGGGTGCCAATTTGCACGCCATCACTTCCTCGGTAGTTGGCAAATGCCCCAGCGTTAAGTTGTTTTTGTTGTGATCTCCCTCGTACTTGTTGCATCGGCATCTCACTGGGCTGACAAAAGATCCGGTCCCTTGACCTGTTGAAAGGTTTGGGGGATTTTTGATCCAGTGTTAAGTTGCTTTTTTTTTTTTTTTTTTTTTCCCTTACTCCGGGTACTTCGTGATCGTTTGGGGGTTCTGATGTTTGATGGCGATGGTTTGGTCTAAGTCGGGTTTGGGATTATCTTCGACCCATCCCTCGATCTCGTCAGGCGTATTGTCGATACCTGTCTCGTTTTGCTCAATCGCCATCAGATCGAAATCTAGCTTTATACCAAAATCGTGATCCTCCTTCAAATTTGGCCATATTGCTTGTCGGGCTAGAATGCCTCAAATCGGGGTACTGCCATAAAACGAAAAATGCTTGTCATATATATAACACATTTCAGCACATGATCTTCCTTTTGGATAACATGACAAAATAACATGAGCGTGCATGGATTTGAAATAAAACTCAGAATTTTAAAACCCATTGATCTTCTACTGGTCGGGATTCACTGCCATACTTCTGGATTTACCCCCTTCCCCATCATGTTTAGGTAGAGGATTCAACATTTGGTGACCCTGGCTGTTCCACCACGATTTCCCCACTATCAATCAAGTCCTGAATTTTGTGCTTTAGTGTCCAACATTCCTGCGTATCATGACCAGGGGAACCTGAGTGATAGGCGCATCGCTTGTTTGGGTCAAATCTTCTTCCATTCGGGTCACTTGGGGGTGCCAAATCGACTATTTTCCTCTGGGCTATCAATACGGCCAACACCTGCTCAAGAGGATCCCCGAGTGGGGTGAATACTCGATTTTTCGAGGTCTCGAATCTTCTTCGCCCATCCGCCCTCTGATCAATGAAGTTAAGCTGTCGGGACGGCCCCACTCTCTGCACCTATACTGGAGGATTGTTTTTTGCCTTTCTAGATGATCCCTGCAGGATAAGGGAAACATCTTCTTCCTTTTTGTTTTGGACCCTACGGGAAGTGCTGCCATAGTTTCCGCTTCGGATTTGTTCCGCAGCCGTTTCCAAGGCCGTGAAATCCCGAATCTTGCCAGACTTCAACCCCATGTCCACCATTTCCCCGTGTTTTATCATCTCGGCAAAAGGTCGTCCAATCCCCGATATCACTCGCTCATAATAGGGTGCCTCCTGGATATCCACAAAGGTCATTACCAATCTCTGTCTCGCTCATTAGGGGATTCACTTGGGCAGCCATACCCCTCCACCGCTGTGCATAGTCCCTGAAAGATTCTTTCGGTTGTTTCTTGACCTTTGTCATTTGATACCTGTCAGGGGCCATCTGTGCCTGAAAGCTATACTGTGTTAAGAAGGTATGGGTCAACTCTTCCCAATTATGGATCCGGGCATTGTCAAGACGGGCATACTAGATTCTCGCTTCTCCCGTCAAACTCTTCTGGAAAAGTTACATCCTTAGACCCTCATCCTCGGCGTAAGATCCAAGCTCCCCGATGTAGATTTTCAAATGTGTAAGGATCCCCTTTCCCATTGTATTTTTCAAATTCGGGGACTTTAAATTTCTCCGGGTATCTGGCTCCGGGGAAGACATAAAGATCCGAGTAGTTCACCCTGCCTAGGGACCCTATGCCCTTCATAGATTGGATAGTTTCCTCCATTTGTTTCATTTTCTTCCGTAGGTCATCCGTATCTCCCTCTTCCGGGATAGTAATCACTGTTTTGTTAGGTACAGGAATGGCCTTTGGGACGACTGGCTCGCCCTTAGGTTGGGGTGGATCCTCCTTAGGTGGATCCTGTCTAGGCAGCAATTGTTCTCTTAGCATCACGGCCATTTCTAACATCTGCCTTTTAAAGTCATCAAATTCCTCCCTAGATATGGAACCAGGATTGGTAGGTGGGAGATTAGCCATTTCAGATGTAGAGTCTTGGGCCCTTTTAGACTGCGAACGGGTTTGAGGAGCAATCCTACAGAAACAATGGTTCGAAGTTTAGTCCAGGGGATGAAAAATGTGGATGCATGCTAAAGCTGTAACTTTCGTGTTTTGGGTTTTTTAATCTTTCCCTGTAAAACAGAAAGTTAGTAGTCTTTTAATGCAAAAAGCAAATGCTATACATGACGTATTATGCTTCCCCAATTGTTCCCTGCAAAACACAGAGGTTAGTAATTTCTCTGGACAGAAAAGGAAGCATACATGAGTGGGATCATGACATTTATACGCGTGAACGTAAAAGGGCATGAAGAGACTTTTCCTGCGTTGGGTTAATCTGAGGCTGACCTATCCTAGGGTTACTCTCACGGGCTTTTCGGCATGAAGGTCCCCAAATCTTCGCAATCTACTCGTCTGAGTCCTTTCGATTGGAGCGGATTTGGGTGGTGCGTTTCCTGAGCCATCTCCGGGGAGCAGCCCCTTCGATTCCAGTAATAAGCAACCGACAGGTTTGCCTCAGGAGGAGGTACTCTCTCAACATACATTCCCATTCATCGTCCTCACCGTATGCAAATGATTATTTTAGAGTAAAGCAATTCCATTCAATCATTCATTTATTGGAAAAAACACACATTCACACAACAAAAGGTAAAAAAAGATCAAAATATCGCACGCATATACACATTCATGAATTTTTAAAGGATATGATAGCATCAAGATTTGAACGCGGCTTAAGCCCTCTAATGGTCCCTAGCAGAGTCGCCAGCTGTCGACGCCGGGTTCTCGCCTCCTTTCCTTCGCGATATTGTCCTTTTTCGATTTTTAGCCCTTCGATTAAATGATTTTTTGGAAAAGGTCGGCATTGATGTCGACAGGGTTTTGAAAGATCGTTTTTTATGATGAGCCAATTAACCAGAGTCGCCAGTTGGTATATTTGAAATGGATGTACCAACTCATCCGAGTTTCGTTTTCGTAAATCGCTGGCTCATATGTGACTCCGAATTAATTGGTCTGCGAACCGAGATTCATAGAGTTCGGGGGCTTGCTTAAGCGAGGGAAAGGTGTTAGGCACCTCCCGACTTCCGTGAAACACGGTTACCGCAATCTTGATGTATTCTTATCCTTTAATTCTCGAATGTGTGTGTGTGTGTGCCCATGTGAATGTTGTGGTGAGTTTGTATGAAAGAATCATTTGGATTTTTAGGGAAAGTCGTGCTTTAATTTGAGAATGCTTCGGGATGTCTTTTCGGCATACACGAGAAAGCTTTATGAGAAAAGATTTGATTTTAATTGTCAAAAACTATGAGATTTTCATTAGGTGTCGTTTTGACAAAATGTGAATTTCCTTAACCTTAACCAAAATAGGAATCGAGATTTATACGTTGCTTTCATAAATGATGGGCAATTTCTAGGATCTCTTTCGCCCTATGTATCAAGGTTTAGTAAAACGTTTCGTTCATTCATGAAAGCCATTTTTTGGTGACGGTTGAAAATGATTTCCCTTGGCCTTCTCGTTTAATAGGAATCGACGTTTATTAACACTTCCAATTTTTTAGCCTCGTGATTCTAATAACCTAGCTTGTTTGATTTTAAAAAAAAAACCTTCATCGTTTAATCCTTGAAATCATTTTTTCGTGTCACAAAATCTAATCACGCATAACACGCGTCGGGGCTATTCATGGGCATGTAAGCCATCAAAACATCCCCGAACGCCAACAATCACATATTCCACTATTACGGGGCCTTAAACTCGATTCTCGCCTTAACGTCATTTTAAGGCCTGACGATTACATATTTACAATCAAGGATAATCGATCCTACTCCATATACCTAGATTGTCCATCATCGGATTTGGACCACGGGGTCGCGTTCCTAGGCTCACATCCACAATTTCTACACTCCCACAAAATGGATATTACAAAAATTACACAAGCAAAAAATTCACCAAATGGATATCATCGGGTCATTAGCAAGAATTTTGTTCCATTGGAACCCTCACTAATAATCCCTAATCCATGTATTCTCAACAATATACAAGAAAACTACATTTAGTATAATCCAAAATGATAAAAATTTAACAAAATGATATAACAAAACTGCTATAAAAAAGAATTCTTTTTCACCTTGCAAATGACACCACGATGCGTATAAACTCGTATATTAATTAGAGTAGCGAAATACATGTGATACAATCTCACAAAAGAGATATAATTCCTCACTATTTTCTCTTTTTTCTCTCCCTAATTCGCTGCTGTTGTTGCTGTTTTTCCTTCTTTTTCTGCTGCTGCCTCCCTCCTGGATGAAATGAAGAAACTGAGCTGAAATAGGCTGGCCTAGGGCAGCCGCAAATTGATCTGTGGCTTGGCCGCAGATCGATCTGCGGCTGGCTGGCCCACCAGCCTGGTTTCGAGTTCCGTGTTTCAAGTTCCGTGTTTTCAAAAGGCGCACTCATTGGCCGCAGATCAATCCGCGGCTGGCTGGTTTGACTTTCTCGATTTTTGTGTTACGCCTCAATTCTCGTGTCGTGACGTTGGTTTTTGCCGACATGTTCGTATTTTGCAGTCCGGGAATTACTAGGAGACGTGCCACATCATTTGGGAATGCTCAAATCGGACAGCCTTGTTGTCACGTCGGTTTCGGTTGTAAATCGTCGCGGTGGCATCGAGTGTTCGTACTTATCCATCTTTTTCTCTTGCAGGCCGGTTCATTTGACGGATTTACCCTCCTGTCAGAGTTAGTATACGAAGTGCAAAATTTGGGTGTCTACACCTGGAGCGTGTGGACTCTCTAGACAACATTGCAGATCCATTTACTAAAGCTTTAACTCAACAGCAGTTTGATCGTCATTTAGAGAAGATGGGTATTAGATACCAAAGCGATTGGCTTTAGTGCAAGTGGGAGATTGAAAGTAGTACGCACACAAGCCAATCATATTTGATATGATGTAGCATATACTTTGTAATCTTATTTATTTATTAATAAAAGAATTAATTTTCTTAAAAGGCATTTTATATTATCTACATAGTGTTGTTATATTAAATGTGATAAACCCATAGTTTTGAGCAATGCTTTTAGAATCATGATGGTGATCATGCTAATGAGATCTAAATTCTAGATAGCTCACAAACTAAAATTGTTCCTAATCGTTGGATTACTAAAAAGGGGATTAATGAATCCGGATAGATTAGTACATACGTTGCTTGCTCTTAAGAAGAGGATGATTGGTCTCATAATCATTTGTGTGGAGACACTAAAGCAAGTATGTAGGTGCTTATTGGAGAATAAGTTCACTGAATGTGGCTCGCTAAGGAATACCTAATGGAGTTTTATTCGCCTGTCAATAGGAATTCCTCTAGTGATAGTAGTACAAGTGATCCTTAGACTTGAGATCATCATAGTATCTTTTGTATGATGAGTTATACTTTGACATATCCCTTAAGACCTTTAGGGTATATCAAAGGGTATAATTGGGTATAATAAGTTGTGCATGGAGATAGGTGAATGATCAATAAAGAATCTACCACGTCTAGTAAAAGATGTGAATGTCCTATGTGATTCGATATATGACAACTCAGTAGTCCTTGGCCAAGGCAGGATGAAATTAGAAAGAAGTTTCTAATTTGCATTATTTAGAGTTGTGCATTTGGGAATCGAAATACATATAATTAAATAAAATAAGACTTGACAGTAAATCTATGTCTTATATTTAATTAGGACATTGTATGGTAGAAGGATTGAATTGTACGGTAATTATGCACTGAAAGGTTCTTTTGTGATTAATGTTGAAATCTATATTATCTGGAAAGTCGTTGATCGCTAAGGGGCTTACCCTTATTGTAGAATAAATATTATTTATTTAAATGAATTAAATAGTTTAATTTATTTATTTAAATAAGATTAGAATTGTTCTAATTGATTTATTCACAACCGGTTTAATATGGAGAACCTAAAGGGTCACACCGCAAAAGAAAAATATTTATTAAGAAGTAAATGGCATAATTGTAATATTAAGTTAAGTGTATTTAATTTAGTCTATGGAGATAGAATAAATTAAATAGCTTAATATTTATTATTTAATATTTTGGAAATATTAAATATAAATTAATAAGAGGAGTCTTATTATTATTATTACTATTACTATTATTTAATTCCTAATAGGGATTGGGAATTAATTAACAGAAGTACTGTCACATGAATTCCTGATTGGATTAGGAGCATAATTAATTAAAGGAGTTTAATTATAATAGAAACCCTAATCCTAAATAGTTTAGGGAAGGGTTTTCCTACATCTATAAATAAGAGGAGTCTTATCATAGATTAGGGTTACACACTCTTACATTAGATTGTGGAGAGTACTTGCAATTTCTATAGAGATAGAAACTAGGGTTTTGTCAATACCCAACTTCTTGAATACCTACTCTTCCTTGGTGGATCACCTCTAGCGGCCAAACACTTGGGTGGCTAACGTTGATCAAAGGAAGGAATCTCATCGGTGGAATTCGAGGAGAACACAAAGGACTAGGAGTTGAACTTGTACCCGAGGAAGCTTTGATCTACGAGGGTATAATTCTTATTCTCTTTCCCTTTCGTTTAATTGATAATTGAACACAAGGATAGATCATGGTGATGGTTTGTATTAAAATTTTAAAATCCTTTTTATCACACTTCCGCTCTATTTATGTAATTTGATTGCATGCTTGCATTATATATAAACCTAACAATCATCCCCAAACGAATGGCCAAGCGAAAGTGTCGAATCGTGAAGTTAAGCAAATTCTGGAGAAAGTGGTGAACCCATCTCGTAAGGATTGGGCAATGAAATTAGACGATGCTTTATGGGCATATCGCACGGCCTATAAGAATCCCATTGGAAAGTCACCGTATCGCATGGTTTACGGAAAAGTGTGTCATTTACCGGTCGAACTTGAACACAAGGCATATTGGGCAATTCAGAAATTGAACTTTGATCTCCAAGCATCTGGCGAGAAAAGGTTGCTTCAATTGAATGAGATGGAGGAATTTCGTCACCAAGCCTATGAAAACGCTAAGTTGTATAAAGAAAAAGTCAAGCGGTGGCATGACAAACGGATAGTTGATCGGAAATTCGAACCGGGACAGGCAGTATTGTTGTTCAACTCCAGATTGCGGTTATTTCCTGGGAAGTTGAAGTCTAAATGGTCAGGTCCTTTTATTGTTACTGTTGTAGCCCCCCACGGGGCAATTGACGTTGAAGAACCAAACTCAAAACGCATATTCAAGGTCAATGGTCAGCAACTCAAACATTATTGGGGAGGCGATGTGATTTATCTCTCTTCTCCCGATCAAACTGATACTTAATACCGCAGAGAAAGTCGGGCTGACGACTATAAACCAAGTGCTCGATGGGAGGCAACCCAATCATGATTACTTTATTGCTTTAGTAGATTTAGTGTAGTTAATAATTTTGTTTCTAGTAGTAGAAGTAGTAGTTCAAATTGTTCCTGTTTTGAAATAGTTCTTCAAATCTTTTGTAGTTAGACTCATTTATGTTGTTATTCTTTGGAACAGGGACAAAGACTTGAGGAATGCATTAGAAGAAGAGAAATGCTATTGGGATGGTACCAATTGAAGAAAAAGGGAACAAAGCAAAAATTTCAGAAAAGAGGTTTCTCGCCCCGACGAGAAAAATACACTAGAGATCCTCGCCCCGGCGAGAACCTCTCTGCCAAAACTCGCTCCAGCGTGAAAATTTCTCGCCCCAGCCCGTTCTTCTCTGTCCATTCTCGCCCCGGCGAGATTCTAAGGCATAAATTCCTCGCCTCGGCGAGAATCGCGGAAATCAAATTTTAAAAACTGATCCCAATTCACTTTCTTTCAATCCTAAACCCATTCAACTTCTTCCAACTCCTATTTCTACCTCTCCTATACAGAGCAAACCTTCTCCTCTTTAATTTCTCTTCTAAATTCGCCCCTCATCCTACCCACACTTGGATTCTATCTCACACACATCAAACTCTTCTCCCAAAACAAAATCCTAACACGGCTCTAAGTCCATCTCTCGTTCAAAAGAGGAGTACTCTGTTTTCTATTCACAATCTACATAAGTTATATCTTTGCATGAACGAGTCCTAGGGTTTGTACCTAATTGAAGAAGCAAGTCAACTAGTTCAACCGCTCAACATCCACAAAATCTGTTCCATTGTCCCGTGCCTCTGTCAGGTATCCTACATTGGGTAGTTTTGTTGCTTCATTTGAGACAAGTTCATCTGGAATTGGTATTGGGCAATTTGTATCCATGTTTTACTCTTGAGTTCTGATTTCCGTTGAATTTTGGTTGGACTTTCTGGGTTTCAATTTTATTTAGTGTCTTCACTTGTGCCAAGTCTAGTTGGAAATTAGTAGAGTTTGAGTTTGGGGGAAGTTTTGTTCATAATTTTGCACAATAGAGTTGTGGGGTGTTAGTCTTGTTGTTTCAGAATCTACGATTGGGTTTGATTGTTAAGTGCTCAGTAATGGCTCCTAAAAGGCATCGGGGTGAGGGTTCATCTTCAACACCATCCAGGCAATTTGATAGAAAGAAATTCATCAGTGTTGAGGCTGCTGACAGATATGATTCGTATACATCGGGTAAAGCTCTAACTCCCGAGCGCGGTCTCACACTTGATGAAGTGGTAGATGGTGAGATGATGCTACAGATAATTGAGAGGGGATGGGAGACATTCACCGCCCATCCAGAACCTGCATGTATAGCCATTGTCAAAGAATTCTATGCCAATGCAGAAGACGCGGCTTCATTCGAGGTTACAATCAGGGGTAAGAAAGTTTCATTTAGAGCCCAGACGATCAATGAATATTATAACTTGAGGTCGGATGTACGCTGTAGATACACTCAATTTCTTGCGTAGGGACTGAATTTGGAGAAGGTGGTTACTGACTTGTGTAAACCGGGAACGACTTGGATATCCAGAGGGCCACGTGCAGCAATTTCGTTCCATAGCAAGGATTTGAGTCGCTATGGTAAGGTTTGGTATGCCTTCCTCTCTGCTAAACTGATGTCATCACAGCATGCGAGTGATGTACCCAAGGAGAAAGCTTTGTTATTATATTCCATTGTGACGGGAATTAAGATTAATGTGGGGGAGGTGATTGAGGCGTCGATTCACCGAACATTACGGAGCTTACATAGTCAGGGTGGTTTGCCCCACCCTTCTTTGATTTGTGGATTATGCTTTGAGCTGGTCTAATTGCACGATATAAGGAATGGGAAAGAGGTGAGTCGCATCCCCGTGGTTTGGGGTATATCATTCATTCTCCTTCTGAAGATGAGGCGCGGGACTCTGATGAAGAGGTAGCAGGTCCTTCGGCGTCCACTTCTATAGGCAAATCTAAGTTCAGCATTCAATTTCGCAAGTTGCAGCGCCTTATCGATTCTCAGCATAAAACCATATTGAGGTAAAATCAACGTTTGGCGGATCGACAGGAACATATGTTCGCTTACCAACAGAGTTGTACGCAAGCGATAGCAAACATGTATTCTAATATGCAACCATTGATGGATTATGTTCATTTTCCAGAGGCGCAGCCATTTCCAATTTTTCCACCACCAACCCCAGATGATGATGACGAGTTCGAGCCTACTGCTTGACTTGTCAGGGAAGTCCTCTGTTCTTTACTTTCTTTATTTTTCGCACAATGAGGACATTGTATCGTTTGAGTTTGGGGGGTTATTTTTAGAATTTGCTCATCTAGTTGCATTTTAGTTTTATTTGTATTAGGTTCGTTTTAGATTGCATTAGTTATCTATTTGAAAAAAAAAATCCAAAAACCCAAAAAAATTTAGTAGTGTAGGATCATATAGTATTGTATTTAGTAGGGGTATTCTAGCAATGTATTAATGGAAGTTATTTAGGGATGGCCGATGATGAAACTTGATCAGTTCTAATTCAGTTTAATGGGATGGATAGTGATTGCTAAATCCGGAGTTTGACTGTTTTAGTTGTGTTTACTTGAGACTCTTGGTTTTTAATTGCTCACGAATGTGTATTGAATTAATTAGGGGTTGGTTCTTCTTTGGTGTATTACGTGCTCGCATGAAGATATAGACTGTTATCACTTGTTGGATCGAAAAAAAAATTTAGTTATTTAAAAAAAAAAAGTTGTTGAATAAATACTGCTTCAATGTCTGTCTAAGTGCAAGAAAAAAAAAAGAATTAACGAATATAGACAGATAAGAGCAGGTCTTGACTAGTTTGTCTTTGTGGTCGGTGTCATTTGAATGAGTATGCCCTTAGGATGTGTCTTTACACTCAGCGCCCTAAAATTGTCTGGTTTGGGAGTCGTTGGTTGAAAGTTCGTTACACGGGTAACATTGAATAGCCTAATAAAGATGAACATTGCACTAGTCAAGATGCTATGACGAGATGGAGCGTAAAATGCACTCGTTTAAAAGGAAAACACAAAGAAAAATGTGAAGACAAGTGATTAGCAGTTTGAGCTTGATAGTAACATTTGTGAACTTATCTTTATCTGAGCATTGTGATACTAAGAGTTGAATTCATATTCTGTTTAGTTTGATACATTTTGCACATACACATGAAAGGGTTGAGAGTAAGTCATAACTGATGATAGTCGGCTTGTTGATGGTGCAAGAGGTTGAAGTTCTGTTGAATTGTTATTACTAATTTCTGAGGCCGGATTTTTATGATGTCTGTTGGTTATTTGCTTGAGTATGGACAGTCATGCATATGCATTCATGTAGGTAGTTAGTTTAGATGTTATTATGGTTTGTTTTGTGTTTTTGCTTGAGGACAAGCAAAGTTTCGAGTTTGGGGGTATTTGATGAGTAGGTTTTAACCTACAAGTTTGATACGTCTTTGGCTTAATTCTTTACAGTCTTTAAGTGTTTTTAGTATCTTTTTATTTGTTTTTGTGTTGCTTTTGTAGGTCGAGGCTGGTTGCAGGTTAGAAGAAGAAAAAATAGCTGGGTGCAGGGCAACCTCGCCGGGGCGAGAATCCATGGGTTAATAATCTCGCCGGGGCGAGGACTTTTGTGAAGAACTTCTCGCCGGGGCGAGAATGCGGCTGATGGAAATTAAAAGGCTTGTCAGCATTCAGTTATTTTGGAAAGGTTGAAGTTAACAAGGATTCTATCTACCACTCTGATGAGGAGACTAGAGGAGGCTTATGAGGATATAAATAAGAGATAACACATTGGATAACAACAACAAAGATTGAATTTTCAGATCTGAGCAAGGAGATTGAAGATCAAGTCAAGCATCGGGAGGAATTTAGATTGGAGGACTAGAGATTACATTGAGTTTTCTTTTAATCTTTTATCTCTGATTTGTAATTAATTATGATGACTTATTTTGGAATTCTAGCTTTTATTGCCAGTATGAACTAAACCTTTTATTAAGGCTACAATTAAACCAGTTACATTTATGAATTAACTATCTATTTGATTTCAGTTATTCAATCAATTTGAGTTGTCTATCTTATGCTATGCTTATTGATTAATTGTTGGCCGACAATTAGCGGAATAGTCTAGGTGAATTCGGGAGATGCAATCTAGGGTTAGATCTGGATGAGATAGCATGTATTCTTATTTATTTGCATGTGTTGAATAATTAGGATTGTGAAGTAAATAGGGATATTACTTTGCTGCATGTAACAGTTGGAAATTGAAGCTTAATGAATTTAATCCTTTGGTTTTGCATAGGAATATCGCAGAGTTAATTGGATTAGATAGATTTATTTGATCACTTGGAAAAGGGCTTATAAATACAATCGAATTTCTGTTAACAACTCCATTGAAGTGAATAGTTGGAAGACGTAGATAGATTGGTTTATGACATATAACTGGGGATATTGTAGTCTTAATCTTTTTAAATCTTAATTTCAACCTTTGTGATAGTTGTTACTGTTAGTGTTAATTTGATTAGTTACAATCAGTATTCAAATTGCAATTGTTTAATAGAATAGCCATAATCTAAATTGACAGTTGGAGATATAAAACATAGTAATTCCAGTGGGTTCGACACTTTGTCTTATCACTTTATTACTTGTTGATCGTGTATACTTGCACGTAATTGTTGATTGTGAAATCGGGCAACAAAATTCTTATAGGTTTGATTTCATAACCTTCATTAAACTCGATATATTTCGAGTATTACCATTCCTTAACCCATCAACTTTCTTTTCTAAGGATCATTGTACTCGCAATCATGATTTATTAAACTTATAACTATTCGAGATATCACATTCACCCCTTCTTCTAGGAATTTCGTCCGCAAAATTACAACATACTTATTATAACTAGGTTTTCATACTAACCATTGCATCCTTACTTTTCCCTAAGGATTTCATCCCTCCTTATCATTCAATTTCCAGAATATCGGAATATCTTTCAAAAGTCTTCAACAATTGTTCAATAATTGTGAAGCAGTATGTGTAAGGTTTTAAGCCCAGAAAAACCCAATGTTGATATTTATTTTATTATTTTAATAATAATATTTAATTTCATTTTGCATAATTAAATGTGTCATAAATTATTTGTCCATAATTGTACATTTTATAATTTATGTATATGAATAAGTGTCATATACAGAAGACATAAATTATATGTTATGTATAATTGAAGAAATATATTGTTCTCAATCTTAGATGGAAATAGACATACCATTTTAGTAGATTGTAATACACTCGATTGGATGATTTGTCTTAGTCATGTAAAGTGAAGACTTTTAATCTAGTGTATTGGTGTATTTTTGAAAAACATAGAACTGGATCGTTACGAAAAATTATTTGTTAAATAATGTTATTATAAATAATTTTTCAATTACTATTAATGTGCAATTACTCTTAATCCTGAGAGAATAATGAACTTGATTTTATAATGTATGTCACTTTAATATATTAAAGAGTGAGATTTTAATACAATCAATACCTCAATATGTTGGGTGATATATGTTATGAAATTAGGAACATGTATTTTTCAAGATGGAATTCTACAATCAAATTATAATATCCCCTTGATATAATTTATTGGTTGATCACTAAAATCTTGGCCAAGTATTTTAGTAATTCAAATTACTAAAGTATTAATTTAATTTATTAAATTAATGTGTGATCAAAAGTTTATAAATTATGTAATCAAGGATATAAGCAGTAAACGTAATGGGTTAACAGTTTTATTCCTATATGCGTTTATGGATATTATTGTAGAGGAGTATTTTTGCAAGATACTAATAATGGAAGGATTTAATTAATTATTTTTAATTCTAGAGTGCAATTATGACTATTTAGTGGAATTAGTTATAATTAATATAATTCTAATTGATTAAAGAGTTAATCAGAAATTAGTATTATATTGGAGCTAGAATTATAGAATCCTAATTGATCCCCACTCTAACCCTTATTAAGATATAACCAAATAGCAGGATAAAATATATCAAAAAAAATTTCAAGTATCCTGATAATTATCAAGGAGTTGAGGACTCTATATATTCTATCACTCTGCAGTATTTTGAGCCCACACTCAGAAAAGTACGTGATATCAAAATAAGGGTCATAAGGAGGAAGATCAGAAGGGAGAAAAATTCATCATTAGAATAAGTAAAAATTCTCCATTGTGCTATAACCGAGCACGAGGTATGTAATATAATTTTTGATTATGCTAAATTATGAGAAAGATCTTGGGATAATAATTTTTAAAAATAAAAATTATTAATTTATTTGGAAATCGTTTCCTACAATTGGCATCAGAGCTGACTCATAATTTTCATAAATCACGATTTTGTTATATTATTATGTTTCGGTATAGAATATATTCATGATTGCATGGGTATTTTTTTATGCCGTAAAGTACACACGCATGTATTATTCACTGCTACACATGTTGATTAGTATATTATTTATTAATACGAGCCTGAATCGTTCGGCACCAGACAAGTGGGAATTGGTTTTAATTAATAGCTATGCTTGGTTTTGACCGGAAATAACCTACTATTACTTTTAATGTTGTTGTCAATGTGTGGGCCTACTAAGGATTAATGCTAGGATGAGAATCACATGAACAATTGATGATTGTTATGTTTTACTGATATTATAAAAGGTTGCTGGAGTCAAAACTATTGTGCATGTAATTGGATTTGGTTAGTAAAGTTTCAATAATATTAATTAATTATTTTTGGGGTATTCCCATGGTTATATCTTTTTCGTTTTTGATTTGTAATCAACAATTAATTTGTATAGCAATTAGATACATATAATTTTTCTATACAAAAAGAAAAATGACATGGATTATTATTATTATTATAATATGTGATATTGTGATATTTAGTAGATTTGTTTTTCATAGTTAGCAAGTCACTGATGAAATTTGGCATTAATAACTACTCCTAGGCCCTACTGATCTACTAATGGTATCATATTTTTTTTCAACTGATCTGACTTATTTGTAATATCGAGTTTACGTAAGAATTAAAAATAAATTCTTGGTACGGACTTTAGGTTTTAATAATGATAGATGTACTGTTTATAGTTTATTAAAAGGGAATGGATCTTAACTGAAAGCTACGGTTGGATTCGGTCGAAATACCCTTTTATTGTTATTTTTTCTTCATATTTATATGTATTAATATGGGATATTAATATAATTATTATATTTTTAAATAAATAAAAATCCTCATTTTTATATAAATAAAAATTCAAGTGGGAGAGAGAATTGTATATCTTACGGCTTCCATCATTGGTCCATTATATTGATACATGTATCTAATCTCGAATTTTGTGAGTTCCCTTCGGAAGATACATGAATCTAGTTATATTAGATATGGATTTCCTTGTGATAAATTTATTTAAAATTTTATTATGAATTATTTCCCATCGAAATATTTGTATTAAAATTTTAAAGAAAATTTAAATTGATGGTATACACTTGACAAAACATAAATAATAATTCTCCCCATCGGAGTGATACTTATTATTATTGTTTTAGGCTGAATTAAATGGTGAATTATTTTTATTTCATGAAATGTCAAGATATAAAAATAATAGTAATTTCAAATTATTCTTATTTTTCCCTTCGAAAAGAGAATTATTTGAAATTAAGTTGCCATGTTTATTTTATGTTTGTGTTTGAAGATTACACTTTTTTTTTTTTTGCTAAATTTGTTTGTATATTAAAAAGCAAAACAAAAGATATTACAATGAAGATCATAACATAGACCTCTTCTCCCGATAGGACTAAAACACCTAGAAAGGACTAGGAAACCAATTGCCTAACCTAAATTCATATTCCTCACAGCCCGAGGTTAGGCAAAAGAAAGCAGCAAATAATGATAAAAGCAGCAACATAGTGGGATCAAAAGCGGAAAATTCGTCATAACGTCCTGAAAAGGCTTATAGTTACTTCAAATTATGCTGCATGTGAGTCCCACTTGTTAAAACACCTAGTAAACTAGGAAACAAAATTACCTAACATAATATGGATAAACCTCACAACCCGAGGGAAGGTAATAAAATAAACATCCGGAAAAACCAAAACCCAACCGGAAATACAAATAGGCCCAAAACAAGGACCAATTCAGCCCACAAGACAGACCAAATTGGTCCCGCCCGCCCAAACAATGACACAGCAGCCCAAGAAATTTCAATTTGTGAAGAGGGACCCATATGTCATTACAAAGCAGACCCAAAGACAGCTGGCCACCAACCATCAGATCAGCCACGTGATCGGCAGCAAGCCCACCGGAACAGTCGGCGATCAACAGCAACCGATCCGATTTAGCTCCCAAGAAATCCGGCAAAAGCCCACCGAAAAAAAACCGTACAGCGCAGGGGAGAGAAAACCAGAAAACAGTCAAACCCAGGCCATGGCGAACACAGTCAACCCACAGCCAAGCATCAGCCGACCAAGCAGATCGGAAACAACCAACCCAGCCGCAAGAACACGGACCGAAAGAAGTCACAATAAATCTAAAACATCAGATTTAAAGGAAAGACAACAACCCAATATAATTAAATGATAAGCAAGAAAACGCAAATTATATTGATTACAGAACCCATCAATGGCCACAGAGCCATCAAACCAACCAAATCTGAACCAGATCGGAAAACCATCCCCAACAGAAAGCAAGGGGAAACAATAGATCAGGCAAAATCAGACACGATAAGGAACTGACCATCAATGAAAATCCAAACCTGAGCAATAAAGATAAGCAATACAACCAAAAGCCAGATCGGAGAAACTCGGCGAAAGCCAAAGGCCACCGGATGAACCCATAGGACTCAGATTCCAGCGATGATGCATCCATCTTCCAAACCCAACCATCAGCGACCATCCAGAGCCGAAACTCCAATCCAATCACCGCCAACAAAACCTCCACACCAGATCATCACCCCAAAATTCCAGCACACACAAAATCAACCCCCTACTAATCGAACAGAGAAAACCACGATCTATCAACCCGCGGACTTGGCTCTTAATAGATCGGAAAAGGTACGTTCGGGATGGTCCTCACGAGGATTACACTTTCATATTATATGCAAAAGTTTATTTGTATTGAATGACCATTTAATTTATGCATATTGTATGATTGTATATTATCATGTCATCTTTTAATCCCCTTGTTGTTATCCTTAAAGAAAATAAGTTAACTCGACCAAATTATGTGGACTGGAAAAGAAATCTTGACATTAGGTTGACTGCTGAAGACTACAAGTTTGTGCTGACTGAACCTTGCCCCTTCCAGAAAATGCTACTGTTGCACAAAAGAATAACCATAAGAAGTGACAAAAGGCAGATGACATGGCTCGTGTAACGATCAAGAATTTTGGATTTGCCTTGTAATTTGAATTTTTGAATATTAATGAATATCTTATATTTTATTAATATTATTTTGTGTTACGTGTTTAAAGGTTGTGTGACAACCTGGATTATGTGGATGCAAAATTTTACGGGTTATAGTTTTATTTAAGTGAATAATTGATTTCGCGTAGCGTTGCTAAATCATTATTCACGGGGCACGTTTCCCGAGGCACTATTCACACCATAATATTTTTATGTCTTTTTTGATTTTAATAAATTTCATAAATACGAGTATGTGTACGAATAATTTTTTCAAGAGCCAGAAATTTTATTTGAGCTAATATGTGATTTTATCCGTATCCGAAGGGTATATTATGGGTGTTCCGAATAAATAGACAAATCTCGTAACAATTATTTTTATGCGTCCCAATAATTTATGGGAGTACCCATTTTAATTTTGGGTAGAGTTATTTACTAGTTTTGGTATAAAAGTGGGAGTTTTCGGATATATTTTTGTGTATTTGGGTATTTATTTTGGCTTGTTACACCAAGTGGGAACCACCCAAACCATTTTCAGCCAATCAAATTGCTAGGAAATGAGGAGAGAGAAGGGAGGTTGCCGGCAAGTTTGAATTTTTGGCCTCCTTGAGCCACAAACCCATTTTCTTCCCTAAATTTCTCCTCCAATTCTCCTCTTCCATTTCATTTCCTCCCACGCCACTTCCCTTGCTCTTCCATTCCAAGTTAGCCCAGCAGCAGGTAGAGAGAGTGAGGGAGAGCTGCAGTTAGAGAGAGAGAGTGCAAAGAGAAGGAAGAAGGAAGAAGTCTAGAGAGAGAGAGGTGGTGCGGGTGAAGAAGAGAAGGAAGCCAAAGCAAGGAACAAGAACTCAAAGCAAAGCCTAGCAGTCTTCTTAACCTCTAGAAGAGATTTGTAGAGGTAAACAATCAACCAAAACTGATTTCATTTGATTTTGTGAAGATTTTCGAGTTTTAAAGGTTTTTGGAGCTTTTTAGCTCATGGATGATCTTTGCTGCGATTCTTGTTATTTTTGTTTGTGTTAGATGTTGGTAAATGTTGTTAAGAGGTTATGTAAGTCATTAATAACATCAAAGTGGAACAAAAACCCAATAAATCCGTACCTATGCTTAAGGAAGATGAAGAACATGAAGAACAATGGACTTTTTAGACAATATGGACTGTTGGACGAATTTAGAGGACTGTAAAGCTATGATTCCTTGCTTGTTGTATTTATTTTTTGTTGTGATATTGTAGTTCCAAGGGTTACAAAGTTAACCCAACTGGAATCGAGTAAAAAGATGTAAAAACGAAGATTTGGTGTTGGTTTTAGTGAAGAACACTTAAAACACTCAAAAACAGAGTATGAACTTAGTACTTTGGCATAAGATTTAGACATGTTAATGTTAATGGATAGCTCTGAATTTTTGATATGTTGTAGCTCTATGTCTTAGGAGTCCATAGAGTCCGAAATGGACCAATTTCGACGTCTAGAGAAGCAAGATAGGTCTAGAACACTCAAAACAGAGCATGCTGGAAAAGCCCGCACCTGGGCTACTACCGGTTGGGCGCGGGGCGCGCCACTGGCAAGGTATTTTGGGCGCGGGGTGCGCCAGACATGCAGTCGGCTAGATAGCTTTGACGTCCTTTACTAAAATAGGCATAACGTTCTCATACGAACTCGGATTGAGGTGATTCAAGATGATTTGGAAAGAGAACGAGTAGACCTACAACTTTCGTTTTTTGAGTTTTTCAATTTGAGGTATGTAGCATGGCCTAAATTGGCCATTTATAGGATTGATGTGTAATTGGGGGCAATCGGAGGGTGTCGGGCATGCGCGTAAGCACATGTAATGCTCCCGACAATGTAAAATGTTGTTCTAAGTCTTAAAACATGAATGTTATGAATGATAATGATACTTAACATTAAACAATGGGTATTAGATAAATCGAATGGGCGTGCTAGGCGTACGCAATTGCGTGTTGCTTTGGCGTTCGAATATGCAAGGTTAGCGTACGGACGTGCAAGCATCGTAACGCCGTAACTAGTGTGTATAATCTTGTTTAATATTATGTTTCTAATAAGAATGAAACATTATAGAGTAGTATAGACCATTATTTGGTATCCAGTATGTGACTAATTGTTATGTGAATATGTACCTAATTGTGTTGGATATTAAGGAGCGTGTGTGGTAATATTGTAGCAGCGCTTCAGGCAAGTTCCCTGACTTCATTCTTTCTATATATTGAATGCAAGTTCTTTCTTAACCCTTGTTTAACCCTTGTGTTGGGCAAGTTTTCTATCCTAACTCAATTTATTTATTGAGCCAGTTTCCTCAACCGTACAACTTTTGTTATTGTGCGAGTTGTTTATTTATTGAGCAATCATTCTATGTTATTGCAAGCTTCCTATTTCATACAAATGTTTTATATTATTGCAAGTTTCATGACTCAAATCGAGTTATTTCTTTTAAGTTATACTAGTGGATTAGTTATTGTTACTTATTCCACATTAAGGATAAATTATTTATATTCGCAGCTTATGCATTTGAATTCATTATCTGTTATTGTATTGTGAAACGTTAAGTTCTTCATTCATGAACTGTTTAAGGGAATAGTCTACGCCACTTGTTTCGGCTAGACACGTACAGGTTATTATTTTAAAAGCTATCCAAACTGATTGTTGGTGCGGATTCTTGGACTGAGAGAGCAACCCTTATGTAGGGGATTTTAATGTGTCGGATATTCAATACAGTCAGAGCTAAATGTTATGCATATACATAGGGTACGAGAGGCTGATCCCCTCGAGTACTACTAATGGGCCAACTTTTAAAAGAGTCAGTTGAATGATTGATTCTTAGGGCCAAAAAGTTCAGGGTCTATTGGACCATTTAACAGTAAATAATCAATATTCATTGTTTCATTTGAACTTTGATTATATTGTCAGCTATTTCTTCAATGTTCTTAAATTGTTGAACTATGCGATTATTATTCTTATTCATTCATGATATATCTTTATTATTCATTGTTAAACTTGCTGAGCAAACTCGTTGCTCACCCTTGCTATATCATGAACCTATTGCAGTTAAGCCAGGGAGTTCCAAAGCGGACAAAGGCAAAGGAAAACTTAAGGAATAGTTATATGAACTATCCCGTTATGTAATCGTGGAATCGTTTTGTAATATTATTGTATTCTGCGATGTACTCTATTTAAGGTTATAGACCTTGGGACTGTAGTAAACTTTTTGTAATGAAGAACATATGTTTATTTATTCCGCATTAGTTAATTTATGTTGTTTAGAGGTGTATGGATGTATTTTATCGTGAGCACCAAATTCGAGGTATTGGTACCTGAATTTGGGGGTATCACATGTTGGTATCAGAGCTTTAGGTTATAAACTTTAGGAATGCGAAATGTAGGTTATAACCTTAGTATTAAACTCGTATTGAGTACGTTAGGAGGCGAATCAAGGAGATTCATATGGTGATCATGTCTGGAGGTGGATTGTGGAAATCCATCGAGCCGAGTTGTGCATGATAAAATATCATTTCATTCTATCAATGAATATATTTTATTTTGGCACTGACATCTTGCTGTCCATTTATTTCTGTTTGTGGCTGTAGGATGTCTGAGATGGGAGAGTACAGTCCTGCTAGAGAGGTAGAGTTCACAGACATTCATGTGGACATAGAGCATTTAGTGGAGGTGCAGTCGAGTGAGCCAGAGATGATGGACACTAGGGATGAGTCTAAGACCGAGTATGGTTCTGAGGAGGAGCCAGTTGCCGGTGGAGTGCTGAGCCAGTTAAGAGATGAGGCCGAGGATGAGGACCCCGAGGAGGATCCAGATGACATGGGCACTACTGCTAGTGACATCATCGAAGAGCTGACAAATAGGAATGAGGAGCTCTAGAATCGAGTATCCCACTTAGAGGAGCAGAACCAGGATCACCAGGACCGAGAGGAACAATATAGGTCATTAGCGTATCAGACTTTGGGGGAAAAGGCTGAGTTGGCCCAGAAGCTACAGGAAAAGGACCAAAGGATTGCCGAGTTAGAGGCAGAGGTTCACGGTTGGCGTGGGGCTTCTGTTCAGCTTGGTGTGATGGTTTATGACCTCTTAGAGAGGAATGTGGTGTTGGTAGGACAGATAGAGCGGGTAGAGGATCAACTAGAGACTACTCATCTGGAGTGAGATGAAGCTATAGAGCAGTTGGCAGCCCTGACTGTAGAGATTGATTTCCCTCAGGTTAGGCTTGACCACTTCCATTGGCAGGCTTAGGGACAGAGTGAAGAGGTACCCCAGGGATGAGGGGAGCAGTAGGCGCGTGATTAGGCGTCGAGTGGTCGACATGCTGGCTCAACGGGAGCTCAGGGTTACAATTCGCCGCAGCAGGCGGTGATGTGTTATTTTTAGCACTTTGTTCACAGTAGGTTCCAATTTTGTTGTAATAGGGGCATACTTATGTTGTAAATCCCTATGCTTGTAGCGTGCATGGGATAGTAGTTGAACCCCAATTTTGTTTCTGGTAGAGGGGTGGAAGGTTATTATTCTCCACTTTTGTTTGTTAGGGGATAGTTATGTTAGGTTTGTACATAGCGCGAATATGCAATCAAATTACATAAATAGTGCGGAAGCGCGATAAAACGGATTTTAAAATTTTCATACAAACCATCACCATGATCATCCATGTGCTCAATTATCAATTAAACGAAAGAGATAGAGATTAAGAAATTATACCCTCGTAGAACCGTGCTTCCTCAGGTACAAGTTCACCTCCAATTCCTTCGCGTTCTCCTTGAATTTCACCGATTAAATTCCTTCCTTTGATCAACGTTAGCCACCCAAGTGTTTGGCCTCTAGAGGTGATCCACCAAGGAATAATAGTTGTTCAAGAAGATGGGTGTTGGCAAAACCCTAGTTTCTATCTCTATAGAAATTGTAAGTACTCTCCACCCTATCCAATTCTTATGGAAGAGTGAGTAACTGTCTAATCCTAAATCATGATAAGACTCCTCTTATTTATAGATATAGGGAATCCTCCTAAACTATTTAGGATTAGGGTTTTTATTTTAATTAAACTCCTTTAATTAATTAAACTCCTAATCCAATTAGGAATTTTTGAGAGAGTACTTCTATTAATTAATTTCCAATCCCTATTAGGAATTAAATAATAGTAATAGTAATAATAATAATAATAATAATAATAATAATAATAAGACTTCTCTTATTAATTTATATTTAATATTTCTAAAATGTTAAATAATAAATATTAAGCTATTTAATTTATTCTATCTCTATAGATTAAATTAAATACACTTAACTTATTATTACAATTATGCCATTTACTTCTTAAACAAATATTTTCTTTTTGCGGTGTGACCCTTTAGGTTCTCCATATTAAACCGGTTGTGAATAAATCAATTAGAACAATTCTAATCTTATTTAAATAAATAAATTAAACTATTTAATTCATTTAAATAAATAATATTTATTCTACAATAAGGGTAAGCCCCCTAGCGATCAACGACTTTCCAGATAATATAGATTTCAACATTAATCACAAAAGAACCTTTCAGTGAATAGTTACCGTACAATTCAATCCTTCTACCATACAATGTCCCAATTAAATATAAGACATGGAAATACTGTCAAGTTTTATTTTATTTAATTATATGTATTTCGATTCTCAAATGCACAACTCTGATAATGTAAATTAGAAACTCCTTTCTAATTTCATTCTGCTTTGGCCAAAGACTTCTGAGTCGTCATTTATCGAATCACATAGGACATTCACTCCTTTTACTAGAAGTGGTAGATTCTTTGTTGATCATTCACCAAGTGGTAGATTCTTTGTTGATCATTCACCTATCTCCATATATAACTTATTATACCCAATCATACCCTTTGATATACCCTAAAGGTCTTAAGGGACATGTCAAAGTATAACTCATCATACACAAGATACTATGATGATCTCAAGTCCAAGGATCACTTGTACTACTATCACTAGAGGAATTCCTATTGACAGGCGAGTAAAACTCCATTAGGTATTCCTTAGCGAGCCACGTTCAGTGAACTTATTCTCTAATAAACACCTACATACTTGCTTTAGTGTCTCCACACAAATGATTATGAGATCAATCATCATCTTCATAAGAGCAAGCAATGTATGTACTAATCTATCCGGATTCACTAATCCCCTTTTTAGTAATCCAACGATTAGGAACGATTTTAGTTTGTAAGCTATCTAGAATTTAGATCTCATTAGCATGATCACCATCATGATTCTAAAAGCATTGCTCAAAACTATGGGTTTATCACATTTAATATAACAGCACCATGTAGATAAAGTAAAATGCCTTTAACAACCGAATAAGATTACAAAGTATACGCTACATCATATCAAATATGATTGGCTTGTGTGCATACTACTTTCAAGTTAATGGTTGGCAGGCTGTGTCATTTAGCGTTTACAGAAGTATGCTACATGTTGAGTCAGGTTGTATTAAAACAGTGGTGTATGATTATAAATGCAGTTGTTTTATTTAAATCAAATATGTTTGATAGATGCTTTTACTCTAAATTGCTGACTTAAATGACTTATTGTATGAGACCTAGATCTATAAGTAAAAGTCGGTGGTTTTCTTTTATCAGATCATGGCGCCAAGAGGATGACCGCGTAACCAAAGGGTTGAGGAGTCAGAAAGTGAGGTACGGAATCAACAGGACCCAATGAAAGAGTTCGTTGAGTTGCTTGCAGAAGCCATGCAAAATAGACCCCCACCTCTTGGAGAACAGCCAGAGCGGCAGCCCGCGCAGCATTTGGCTAGTTTCAAGGACTTTAAACTAGTGGGACCTCCCGAATTCAAAGGAACACAAGACCCGATTGAAGCCCAAACTTGGATTGAAGAAATAGAGAAAGTGTTCGAGGTTGCAAGAGTAGCTGAAGAACAGAAGACAGGGTTCACCACTTTTATGATGAAGGGTGAAGCGAACTATTGGTGGAAGGCCAACAAAAACCGTGCTGGAGATGGTGTGATACCATGGGAACGTTTTAAGGAGCTATTCTTCGAGAACTATTTCCCGGAGAGTATGAAGCAGAACATGGAGGTGAAGTTTTTGGAGCTCAAGCAGGGGAACATGTCAGTCGCGGAGTACGTGGCAAAATTTAATGAGTTAGCCAGATTTGCACCTCACCAGGTAGACACTGAAGCCAGAAAGGTAAGGAGATTTGAATTAGGCCTGAAACCGTGGGTGTATAGTAAGGTGGCAGTTCTAAGGATTGACACGTTTTCTACGCTATTGGAAAGAGCAATCATCGCCGAAGGAGGCAACGAGGTTCTAGCAAAGTCCAATCAGGACAAAAAGAAGGGTCACGGTAGAAGCAAGGGAGGAAGCAGCTGGGGAAGTAACCCGAATAAAAGGAAATAGAGTGATAGCCAATCTTCTGGTGGCAACAAGTCCGAAGGGGAGGTTAAGAAGGGTAATAAGTGCAACAATTATGGAAAGAATCATTCTGGAGAGTGCATGAAAGGAAAAGGAGTTTGTTACAACTGTGGGCAGCAGGGACACCTTTCTAATTAGTGCCCAAAAGGAAAGAAAGCGGGATGCTTCTCATGTGGAGGATTAGACCATCAAATCAAGGATTGCCCAAAAAGGAAGGGGGATGTAACAAGTGGCAACAAGAATAACAACAACAACAAGCTGAGCATTGGAGAGCCAGCTAGTCAAACCAACAGACCGATGGCACGCATGTGACGCCCCCAAATTAGGTTCACACAACCCATTTTGAGTCGCCAATAACATTCTACAAAAATACAAATACAAATACGAATTTTCCCATTTACAACTAATAAGTGTTGTGCAAAATACGACAACACAATAGAAATACATCTTAAATTCTCAATACATTTATTTCCACACTAATAGTAATGTATTGAGATGCTCCTATTATCTCGGACCATCACTCCATTCCCTGGCTAATCCCCGCTACACTCTATTTTCCTGAAGAGAACAAAGGAAAAGGGTGAGCACAAATAGCCCAGTAGAAAATATCATGACTAAGATAATGAAGAATAAAATTATCTTTAGCCTTCAACCGAAATAAATCAGAGATTTAAAGATATTATTCAATAACAACAACTGCAGCGGAACAGACAATCCATTAGAAGAGTCAAGTAGATTATAATATCTACCATCTTCTATAAGTTTAAAGGATCACCACCAATATTATGTCCCTGTAACACCAATCAATTAATTCATGTTCAACAGCCTCTCTTTGCACTACGTGCCAAAGATATTTATTTGTAACACCAATCAACAATTTTCAACAGCCTCTCTCTGCACCACGTGCGAAAGATATTTATTTGTAACACCAATCAACAATTTCAACAGCCTCTCTTTGCACTACGTGCCAAAGATATTTATTTGTAACGCCAATCAACAGTTTCAACAGCCTCTCTTTGCACTACGTGCCAAAGATATTTATTTGGAACACCACCGATCATGATCACGCCAAACGCCAGTTCATCTTTGCACTACAGGCCAAAGATATTTTCACTAGAAGCCTTTATCTGTAACGCCAAAGGTCATGATGGTTATACCAATACACAGTTTGGTCAAAATCATGTCACACCAGTTCATCTTTGCACTACGGGCCAAAGAGAACTATCACCATAATTTAAGTATGAGGATGATGACAATGATATAAACATAAATACAGTGAGATCAAGGATAAGAAAAGATTTGTAATTTAATCAGTGTCGAAGATTGACCAAATTACCAACACGATGACCAAATTGTGGAGTCAAATTCAAGAATGATATTCAAGAAATTGTTTCATGCTTCAAACTATAACGTATAAAATGAAATAGAAAGATTCAAGTGAGAAGATATTAGATGAAGCACAAACTATTAAAGATATTCTACTAATTTTCAGGGATTTTCTCCATTTAAAAATAAGGTTTTGGAAACAAACAAAGATTTCTTATCTTAAATGGAGAAATGTGAAAGAAAAAGATATCCCTTAAAGAGTACAAAAGAAATGATACGTTATACGAGTATAACAGAATATATGAAACTGCAAATGGATTTTCACCCGTCATGCGATAATTCGCGTAGACAGATTATTTTCACAACAGATTAATAAGTAACGAATACAAAGGGTTATTCACCAGGCATGCGTCAATCCGCACGGACAGGTTATACCCATAGATTAATAAGGAATGAATACAGAAGGGTATTCACCAGGTACGACACTCGTACTTACAGGTTATTCCCATAGAATAATAATGAATACAAAAGGATATTCACCAGGCATGCGTCATACCGCACGGCCAGGTTATCCCCACAATTTAATACAGAATGAATAACAACCTTTATGAGTATAATATCACTTACGAACATGAAAGTAAATGATATTATATAGGAGTATGAAAGAAATGATATTCCCTACCTTAGTTAACAAGTGACTGGATGTTACTTTCTATGAAGTTTACTAACTTCGGATAATACTAGTATTCTCACAAATACTCACAATAGCCTAGCACACTAAGAGAACTCAAAAAATTTAGAGAGAGAGAAAGTAT
The DNA here is from genome assembly GCA_034770075.1 of Aralia elata. Classification (NCBI taxonomy): domain Eukaryota; kingdom Viridiplantae; phylum Streptophyta; class Magnoliopsida; order Apiales; family Araliaceae; genus Aralia; species Aralia elata. The sequence goes on along the minus strand of CM068384.1, from coordinate 52,824,007 downwards.
AAGCAATGAAGGTGTGAAAATTTCTTAAGCAAACTCTCCCTATTTATAGGAAAATCAAGGTGAGGGCATTTTGGTCTTTTTCCCATATTCTTTTAATATCATCCATCCATTTTTTCTTCCATTAATATCATCCATCCATTTTTTCTTCCATTAATATCATCCATCCATTTTTTCTTCCATTAATATCATCCATCCATTTTTTCAAAAAGATTAATCCATTATCAAAAGATAATTCCATTATCAAAAGATAAACCATAAAAATAACTTCATTATCACAATAAATCCATTTTTCTGTATTATTGTGTTAAATGTATTAATATCACAGATAGCATATACTCGCAATACTGACAACCAGATTATTCCTAGGAAAGAGGGGGCCTTCCATAAAAATGGCGCGCAATTAAATAACCCCTTTCCTTGACAGAATTTTTAGACATTGTCAATAATGCTAAAATATCCTATCAAATGATATAAGTTACAGTGTCGTGACAAATAGTAAAATATATTATGCAGATGCTAATTAACAATTATTGAATCAAGATACTATGCAATTGTTACTTTATCAATTATTGAATCAATAATATAAAACACTGTGCAACATCGTGAGCTACTGTGGAATACCGTGTGCTACTGTGAAATAACGTGTGCTACTGTGGAATAAACGCGTTTTACTGTTCTTTTATCACCGGGTATTTCAACAGTTATCGGTTAAAGTTTTGCCGCCAATTTCTATCACTTTCTATATCTGACAGTTAAGCCGTTGTGGGGCCCACTATCGTTGACAATATTGCCATTTCGGTGCCGTCGTACGGTACCGAATATAATATTCCCCGACAGAAAGAATATTTCCCGACAAAAGGAATATTCCCCGACATACTATTTATCAGATAATTTGCATATAACACCCTTAACTATCATTTATAACAATTAAGCACTTCACTATTTAGAAAAATAATCATAAAGAAAATAATAAATTTTTATTTCATAAATTCGGGGTCTTACAACGCACCTTCAACATGACAGTGCAGGATGCGGTGGAGTCAAAGGACGTGGTATCAGGTATTATTTTGATCAACAATATCAGTGCATATGTATTATTTGATTTGGGTGCTACCTGTTCATTTGTTTCAGAAGATTTTGCTAAACGGTTAAATTTACCTCATGAGAAATTAGAGAATCCAATGAATGTGGAAGTAGCTAATAAGGAAGTTATTCCTGTAGAACACATCCATAGAAATTGTTGTGCTGAGATAAATGGGCATAAACTGAGCGTAGATTTAATTCCGATACGACTAGGAGAATTTGGTGTGATTCTTAGGATGGATTGGTTATCTAGTCACGGGGCTGTGATTGATTGTAAGAAGAAATGTATACACCTCGTTGTCTGACGATGATGCAAACAAGGAGATGGCTAAGGAAAGGTTGCATAGGTTATCTGGCTCACGTGGTTGATACCCGAAGAGTAGAGGGTGAGCTGGATCAGATACCTGTAGTAAGGGAATTCTCAGATGTTTTTCCAGATGAGTTATCGGGTTTACCACCGAATAGAGAAGTGGAATTTGTGATCGACTTGGTACCAGGAACCGCACCGATCTCAAAGGCACCGTACAGGATGGCACCGGTAGAGATGAAGGAACTGATGGTTCAACTGCAAGACCTTCTAGATAAAGGGTATATTCGTCCGAGTGTATCTCCGTGGGGAGCACCAGTGCTGTTTGTAAAGAAGAAGGATGGATCGTTAAGGCTTTGCATAGACTATCGAGAGTTGAACAAAGTCACTATTAAGAATAAGTACCCATTGCCCAGGATTGATGATTTGTTCGATCAATTGAAGGGAGCAAAATACTTTTCAAAGATTGACTTGAGGACGGGATATCACCAACTGAAGGTGAGGCAGGAGGACATACCGAAGACAGCATTCAGAACTCGATATGGACACTTTAAGTTTTTGGTGATGTCATTTGGGCTGACTAACGCGCCAGCAGCATTTATGCACATGATGAACAGAGTGTTCAAGCAATACCTAGAGAAATTTATTGTCATTTTCATACATGACATTTTAGTTTACTCGAAGACGGAGGAAGAACATGTCGAGCATTTGAGGATAGCCTTGGAAATGTTGAGAAGGGAGAAGCTATATGCAAAGTTTTCCGAGTGTAAATTTTGGCTACAAAGGGTGTAGTTTTTGGGGCACGTAATTGACAAGGATGGTGTATCAATGGATCCTGCCAAGGTAGAAGCAGTAATAAACTGGGAGCAGCCAAGGACACCGGCATAAGTCCGAAGTTGGGATTATCAGGTTACTATCGAAGATTCATTCAGAACTTTTCAAAGATAGCGACACCGTTGACAAATTTGACAAGGAAGACTGTGAAGTTTCAGTGGACGGATAAGTGCGAAGAGAGTTTCTTGGAGTTGAAGAAGAAACTTAGTGAAGCACCTGTGTTATCGCTGCCAGATAATACAGGGGGATTTGTGGTGTACAGGGATGCGTCACACAAAGGTCTTAGGTGCGTATTGATGCAGCATGGGAAGGTCATTGCATACGCTTCACGACAGCTGAAGGACTATGAGAAGGGATATCCGACTCATGACCTGGAACTAGCGGCAGTAGTGTTTGCTCTGAAGATTTGCAGGCACTATCTATATGGGGAGAAGTGTGAAATATACACAGACCACAAAAGTCTGAAGTATATTTTCACTCAAAAGGAACTAAACATGAGGCAGAGGCGATGGTTGGAGTTGATCAAGGACTATGATTGTGAAATTCTATACCATCCCGGTAAGGCCAATGTAGTAGCCGATGCTCTAAGTAGGAAGGGCAGAGATAAGCTGATGATGCTAACAGCTCAAGAGGAACTGATCAAGGATATGGAAAGACTAGAGTTGGAAGTCAAGTATCCGACAAATGCAGACGAGAAACTGTTCGCAGTAGAAGCGAGTCTGACTTTACTACGCAGGATAAAGGAGGCTCAAGAAAAGGATGGTGAATGTATCGCCATACAGAAGCGAATCTCAGAAGGAGAGGAATTAAAGTATAAGTCTAATAGCACGGGACTGCTATGGTTTGAAGGGAGAATCTGGATACTGATGGTTCCGGAGCTGAGAGAAGAGATTTTGCAGGAAGCTCATTCTACAAGATATTCGATACACCCTGGTAGTACCAAGATGTATCACAATTTGCGCCAACACTTCTGATGGCCGGACATGAAGAGGGAGGTCGCGAAATGTGTTGGGCGATGTTTGACATGTCAGAGGGTAAAAGCAGAACATCAGAAACTGGGTGGACTGCTACAACCGCTGGAGATTCCGGAGTGGAAGTGGGAGCATATCACGATGGATTTTGTGACGGGGCTTCCACCAACTCAAAAGGGTTACGACGCGATCTGGGTGATCGTGGATCGTTTAACTAAATTTGCACATTTTCTACCAATCAAGATAAGGTACAATATGGAGCAGCTAGCAAAGTTATATGTGAAAGAAATTATGTCGGGACATGGAGTGCCAGCGTCTATTATATCTGACAGAGATCCGCCTTTCACGTCAAATTTCTGGAAGAGCTTGCAAGAAAGGTTGGGAACTCAATTGAGGTTGATTACGGCGTATCATCCTCAAACGGATGGGCAGAGCGAACGAACGATTCAGACGCTAGAAGACATGCTTAGAGCATGTGTGATGGATTTTAAAGGCAATTGGGATGATCACCTACCATTGGTGGAGTTTGCCTATAATAACAGTTATCACGCAAGTATTAGCATGCCGCCATATGAAGCATTATACGGGAGGAAGTGTCGAACACCTCTGTGTTGGGATGAAGTCGGTGAGCGGAGACTGTTGGGACCTGAATTGGTACAACAGACCGTGGATGTCGTCAAAGTGATAAGAGCTCGATTGGTAGCGGCTCAGGACCGACAGAAGTACGCCGATTTGCATCGTCAGAAGCGAGACTTTGAAGCTGGCAGTTTTGTATTTTTGAAGGTATCTCCCTGGAAGGGAAAGATCAGATTTGGGAAGAAGGGGAAATTGAGTCCCAGGTTCGTAGGACCTTTTGAAGTTTTAAAGAGGATACGTGAAGTAGCGTACGAGGTAGCTCTACCTCCTGAACTTGAGCACATTCATAATGTGTTTCACGTTTCTGTGTTGCGGCCATATAAACCCGACTACAAGCATGTGATTTCCTATGAACCGATTCAAGTCGAGCGAGACTTGTCATATAAAGAGATTCATGTCCAGATATTAGATAAGAAGGAGCAGACATTAAGAAACAAGGTCATTCATGTCGACGCCGGGTTTTTTCGCTTCGTGGGTCCTTTTAGTCTTTTCTAATTTTAGCCTCTTGATTAGGTGATTTTGGGAAAAGGTCGGCATTGATGTCGACGGGGTTTTGAAAGATCGTTTTTTATGATGAGTCAATTAACCAGAGTCGCCAGTTGGTATATTTGAAATGGATGTACCAACTCATCCGAGTTTTCGTTTTCGTAAATCGCTGGCTCATGTGTGACTCCGAATTAATTGGTCTGCGAATCGAGATTCATAGAGTTCGGGGGCTTGCTTAAGTGAGGGGAAGGTGTTAGGCACCCCTCGACTTCCGTAAAACACGGTTACCGCAATCTTGATGCTGTCCTATCTTTTAATTCATGAAATGTGTATATGTGCAGGTGTGTGTGTGTGTATGTGTGTGCTTATGTGAATGTTGTGGTGAGTTTGTATGAAAGAATCATTTGGATTCTTGGGAAAATCGTGCTTTAATTTGGGAACGCTTCGGAATGTCTTTTCGGTATACACGAGAAAGCTTGATTCCTTATGAGAGAGGTTTGATTTTAATTTGTCAAAAGCCATGGAATTTTTCTTTAGGTGTCGTTTTGGCAAAAGAGGATTTTATTAAGCCTTAACCAAAATAGGAATCGAGATTTATACGTTGCTTTCACAAATGATAGGCAATTTCTAGGATCTCTTTCGCCCTATACATCAAGGTTTAATAAAACATTACTCATTTCTAAAATCAAATTTTGTGATGTTTGAAAACGATTTCCTTTAGCTTTCTCGTTAAAATAGGAGTCGACATTCGTTAGCATTCCCAATTTATTATCCTCGTGATGCTAATAACCTATTTTGATCGATTTTAGAAAAATCTTTATTGTTTTGGTTTTGAAATCCTTTGTTTGATGTTACAAATCAAATTAAACATCAAAACGCGTAGGGGGTTATTCACGGGCATGTAAGCCATCAAAATACCCCCGAACGCCAACAATCACATATTTTCACTATGACGGGGCCTTAAACACGATTCTTGCTTTAGCGTCGTTTTAAGGCCCGACGATTACATATTTACAATGAAAACTACATCATTCCTACTTCTTACATCAAGATATGTCCATCATCAGATTTGGACCACGGGGTCGCTTTCCTAGGCTCACAACCAAATTTCCACACACCCACAATCGGATGTTACAAGAAATAACCAACACGGATAATCTAACAATACCAAGACATCCTAAAATATCGATCTAAAAGAAACTATGCCAAATATAACATCGTAAAACAAACAAAAAAATCAACGAATAAATATCATTGGGTTATTAGGAAGAATTTTGTTTCGATGGAACCCTCACCAATAATCCCTAATTCATTGTTCCATCATAAATTACATGAAAACTACATTTAATTTGACCAAATGATGTGATAGAAATTGCAAAAATAAGGAGATTTTTACCTTGCAAATGAAATCCAAATGGATGTAAATTTGTCTATTCGGATAGAAGAAAAGATATATGTGATACAATTAATTCACAAGAATATTATTCCTCTCTTTTTTCCTCTCTTTCACTCCTATTTTGTTGCAAATCTATGCTATTTCTTCCTCAATTTTTGAACTTCTTGCTGCTGTATTTTTCTTCTCCTCGGATCTGCTGAATTCCTCCTCTCTCTCGCTCCCTGTATGCTGAAATGAGTTGTTATAGGCTGGCCAGAGCCAGCCGCCTGCCTTCCACCCAGCACGCCAGCCACTTTGATTATTTAATTCTTCTCGGTTCCCGCATCGCACCTCGATTCTTGCGTCGCGCTGTCAGTTTTATCCGAAATGCCTGTATTTTGCAGTCCGATAATTACTGCGGGACGTGACACATTATTCGAAAATGCTCATTTCAGATGGCTTTATCGTCACGTTGATTTTGACTGCAACTTGTCGCGGCGGCGTCCAGCCTTCGCACTTATGCCGATTCTTTTGCTCCCGCAGGCGGGTTCAATTGACGATTTTGCCCTCCTGTCAAGGTTAGCATACGAAGTGCAAAATTTGGGTGTCTACAGCTGCCCCTCCTTATCATGTTTATGAAATGTTAAATGAAATGAACAAGATAAAGAAACAAACACCCGATGTCTGAATGACACTGCACAGATATGATAATACACACACGATGCAACACATGTAGTTTATGGTACAACACAAGATGTAACGCATGCAAAACATTTGAAAGAGTGTCAATGCATCAACCCTCTGACCGTATTTGTTGGTCGTTAGGTTCACTCTTCCAATCTATCATCTCGTTCGGGGCCGGGTGTCGTCGCCGGACATCCATCTCGTGATCGCCGGTTATCGTCGTCGGTCGATCGTCTCGACGGGGCCGGGTATCGTCGCCGGTCACCTATCGCGTAACCCCCGGTTATCGTCGCCGGTTGGTCATCTTGTCGGAGCCGGTTTTCGTCGCCGGACATCCATCTCGTGATCGCCGGTTATCGTCGCCGGTCGATCGTCTTGTCGGGGCCGGGTATCGTCGCCGGTCACCCATCATGTAACCCCCGGTTATCGTCGCCGGTTGGTTATCTTGTCGGAGCCGGTTTTCATCGCCGGACATCCATCTCGTGATCGCCGGTTATCGTCGCTGGTCGATCGTCTTGTCGGGGCCGGGTATCGTCGCCGGTCACCCATCATGTAACCCCCGGTTATCGTCGCCGGTTGGTTATCTTGTCGGAGCCGGTTTTCGTCGCCGGACATCCTTCTCGTGATCGCCGGTTATCGTCACCGGTCGATCGTCTCGTCGGGGCCGGGTATCGTCGCCGGTCACCCATCTCGTGATCTTTCCACTCAATACGTCAAAGGGCTGCAAGGGAGCAAGGTGGGACCCACCAGGGCCAGCCGCAGATGGATCTGCGGCCAGCCGCAGATACATCTGCGGCCATGATCGGGTTTTATAGCCAGCGCGCCTCCTCCAAATCTGTCACTTTCAACTTCCAACTCACATAGATTCTCTCAATTTTTGCTTGTTCGCAAGGGTCTTTTGTCGATCTTTTCAACTTTCCTGCAAAAACTGCTCCGGTAGGACTGATCTACGCGCTACAGGTAACACTTTGACCGGTCACTTTTTAATTTCGTCAATGTTTTGCTATACATTTGACTATTTGCATGTTTAGAGATAAAATGTATGCTTTAAAATGCTATGCAATGTACTATCATATATACATGCTATGTATTAATTGTGTGAGACCTATTCTATGTTCATGAGGCGGTCCCACGTATATGTTTGCTCCTTTTTGAAAGAAAATCATGCATTTATGGTACTTTACATGCTTAATTTACACATATGAATGCAATATGATCTGTTGTGGCTTGGGTTCTTTGAAAAACATGCTTGGATATGCATGGGATGTCCATTTTATAGACGGAACTCTACCGATTTTTTTTTTTTATATGCATCATGTTGCATTAATTATATGATGAGGATAGGAATTTAGAATATTCATTGCATAATTTTTAAAGGGAACTTACCTTCATTTTCGCCTGTTCTATCCCAGCTATGGATTCTGATGCGCCCACTAGCTCTTCTGCCTCTCGGACTTCGGGTGTTCGCCGTCGTAGGGCTGCACCTGCCCCTGTTCCTCCTCGGACCCGTCAGGCTCGTCGCTTGACGGAGGCTGTCATCCGTCCTGATCATCCGGACGTTGAGGAGGTTGTTCCTCCGGAGGTTGCGGTGGAGGAGCCGTCTTCCAGCACACCGGCTCCCCCTTCTCATCGTGCTTTATCTGGCGCTTCTGTCCAGATACCCGACTTATTGGGTCGGGATCTCAGCCGTCATCCCTCGGCATCCCTTGTTGCTAATGAGGTATATTCAATTCTGCTCTGAATTTGCTCTCAATTCCTCAATTTCTGTTCTATCTGGACTGACCCATTGGTGATTTCCACAGGTGCCTGAGTTTACCCAGCCGAGGGGTAACTGGTTCAACATTTACTCCCTTTACGCGGCCTTGCACAATGATTACCGCGCGGTGGTAGACTCCTGGGGCTTTCGCCACTTCTTCACCATCATTCCCCGCCAGTGCCCCTGGGGTTATATGCGGGCTTTGTCCGAGAGGTGGTTTCATCAGACCCAGTCCCTTCATCTTCTGGACTGTGAGGTCGTGCTGACCCCATGGGATTGGCGGTATATCACGGGGATCGAGTTCACCGTGTCCCGTGTCCCTCTGGACCTCGATATTACTCCAGCAGAGGTCCGCGCTCTTTTGGGCTTTGCTGCCGATGACCGGGTCTTCAAGGCCCGCAGTATCCGGTCCGGAGCATTAGTTGTCGATGCTGTCGGAGGTTTATACGCACAGCCTATCCCAGCGGATCAGGGCACTCGTGACATCCTGCTACGACGCTTGTTCCTGACTATCATGAGGGGTTGTTTCCTAGGGAACAACTCATCTACCATCCACTTCAGCGTCGTAGGGGCTGTTCGAGATGTAGACCGGATTGGTGACTACGACTGGGGGTCGTTCACCTTCGCTTATTTCCTCCATGGTCTGCGTCTACGCTCAGAGGGACAGACCGATGCTTGGCTCGGTTTCTACCACTTTCTGTTGGTGAGTCTTCTCCTCCTTTTGATTTATTGCACTTATCTTTATTTCATTTCTCTTTTTTTATTTTTTTTTTATTTTTTTTGCATTTTAATAGTTACTCACGCCCTGCCTTGTTTCCGTTCACAGTTCTGGGCTTATGAGCGTTTCCCATGCTTGAGGCCTGTCACCACCCTTGGCCCGGACACTTATCCCCGGGGTCGGCGATGGCATCACAGCACTTTAGAGGAGGTTCCAGTGTCGGGCAGCTTTGCCCATTGCCGCATTCAGCTGGAGCTGATCACTGCTGCGGAGGTCGTCTGGACTCCCTATCTCTCGGAGCATCTGGCTGTGGGGTTCACCGATGGACATCCTTCCGGCCCGGAGTTTGCACTTTCCACCCGTCGCCTCACCCTGCAGAGTGTTGGAGGCTGGGTGATGTACCTAGGGGAGCGCGCCTTCAGATGTGTGACCGGAGAGATTCGCATCCTGCATTCCCTTCCTTTCACTACTTCCTGGCCGCTGGATTCTCAGCCCTCGGAGATCATGCTCGCCGGGGAGGACGGTCGGATGCTTTCTACGGGTCCCAGTACGAGTGATGCATTCCATACCTGGTGGGTGCCCCGTACCATCGGTCCTCAGACTCGGGCCACTTTCTTTCTTGGAGACATAGTTCCAGGCTCGGTGACGATGACTGATTGGGCTGCCTGTGTTCGGACCCCCACCCACGCTGAGCAGATCGCCGCATTGACCCGTCAGGTAGATCAGTTGTCGCTGTTTCTTCGGGTGTTGGGCCGGACCCCGGAGGAGGCTTACGCCTACGATCCAGACGGTGCAGGTTATGATGCAGGCCTGAGTTCATCTGATGCCACAGCGCATCCATACATTCCTGATATGAACTTTGGTCCTCCGAGCTCGACGACCCCAGGGGATCAGTTCGAGGATCCTGCTTTCATAGATGATACTGATTTTATTTAGATCAGGATAGGATAGGGCTTTTTGTACCTGCATCTGTTTAGATTTCTTTTTCATTTATGCACTATGTATTGAACTCATTTATTTATTATGCACAGTTCCCTTTTTATCTTTATGGAATTCATTGGTTTTATTTTTTACTGTATGATGCATGCTTTTTTATTCATGGATAGAGAATGACCCCTGTACAGTCTTTTTGATACTATTTTTCACAGATGTCGTCCTCAGATGCCGTGGTACGTTTGGACTCCATTCCTCCCATAGGGTTAGTTGGCGGTCTCCTCCGCTGGTTTGACAGTTTATTGCCGGCAGACAGGGTTATCGCAAATGGTCTTTTGGGCCATTCTTTGTCCTTATTGACCTTTCAGGTGCCAGCGGGCTTTGTGGATGGTATCCTGAGCTATTGGGCCCCTGCCCGTCAGGTGTTTAGGTTAGGGACAGTAGAGCTGACCCCCACCCTGGAGGAGTATGCTCGCTTCACCGGCTTGCCTTTGGATAGACCTTGTGCCAGGGTCACGGCTGGTTCCATGCGCCGTCAGTTCTTGACCTTTACCGGCTTGTGGAGGGCTGTCTTGTTACCGGTGATCACATCAGACCATATGGTTCCTCTTCAGTTCTTGATTGACCGATTTGGCTCACCTGACAGTTTTCGTTTCTTCCTCGGTGATTTTTTCGTGCCCGAGGAGCGCTGGAATGCCTTGAGAGTGGATGTTCTGATGGCCTGTGTCGTCTCAGTTTTGTATTTGCCCGCAGGACCTGACCAGTTGGACATGCGGGTTGTAGCGGCCGTTCGAGCTCTTCAGGAGGATCACACCATTCTTCCCATGATATTGGCGGATACCTACATGTCAGCCTCATATTGCCAATCCTTCCGCGGCCGAGCATTCAGAGGGAGTTCGACTTTATTGTATATGTGGTTCATGAGTCATCTTAGTCCCATCGGCCATTTCCGTCGCCAAGGGTTTTGCTTCAGCCATGACATAACCACGCAGTTTTCGTTTCGTCCCGTGAGCTGTATTGATGTGGCCTCCTGGACATCATTTTTGTCTGTCATTGAGGATCCCTTTTATCTATTGGTCTACTCGGGCTATTGCTCCTTTATGAGCTTCTTGACTCATGTGCCCGACCTGGACTTCATCCCCATTGCTGGCTTGAGGGGTGTGGCGACTTATCATCCCCTGGCGGTTATGGGGCAGAGCAGTTTGATCAGACGCAGGATTTATACCCTTTCGCGGGTGCGGCCACCTACCGATTCCTTATATCATCCCAGACAGAGAGGGATCTACTGCAGGTATACGAGCTTTGGTCTCGCAGGATATCCGCCGAATGTAGTGAGAGCTGTCACATCCAGACATTTGCTTACGTGCAGTGGCTGCGCGGAGACTTGGATCCGGCTGGTTTGAGTCAGACTGGGGCCTTTGATGACTCTGGAGTGATTTCCCCAAAGGATACCACAGACCACCCCGTCTCAGCTGATTCTGCCCCGAGTCGGGTTACTGAGAATACCCGACTCCGCCTGGCCCTGGCTACTGCTGAGGCCGAGAGGGATGCCGCCCTTGTCGAGAGAGATGATGCCATTCGGGCTAGAGATGCTGCCATTGCTGACAGAGAGGCCATTGTATTTCAGACCAGGGCAGTGGTAGATGCTCATTTTGGGACTGTCAGCCGAGCTATTGCTTTACTGGATCGTATTGATATGATGGGGCAACAGATTGCAGGAGATGTTGATGCTTCAGATTTATCCACCACCCTGTCCATCCTGCTTCAGCTAGTTTCAGATTTGTAGATTATTTTATTTCCTGCATAGACTATGTTAGTTTCATCAGTTATTGAAAGAGAAATCTTGTAATAAAATGACTCATATATATAGACATGTATTTAAATTTAGTCATTTTCCCTTTTGCCGTATCATTGCCTTTCATTAGATCCTCATTTTATCCAGTTGACCACGATTTTGACATTTCGCCTTCTTTCTCCTCTCAAGTCTTGATGGAGATTTGACAGATATTGCCGCACGCCTTTTGATTTCATCGGATTGAATCTCAGATTTTGGGTATCTGTTTGGTTGGATCAGGGTTATGTCCTTTGGGATGAAGCTGGTTAGGCAGTTGGTTTCGAGAAGGTTTTGAGGGTGTAAGAAGGTTTTATCTGGCTATCGAAAATTGGTTTTGGTTAAGGAAAGGATTATTTTTTAAAGGATCGGACCGCGCCATGATGGCTGCCTACGTACCCCCACAAGTTGGGAGATCAGGTCCTACGTAGTTCGCTCTCAAAGGGAAAAAATGAAATGATGACTTAAGCGTAAAACCGCTTCACCGAGTCAGAATTAAGGGGTTGTGGAAATACCTCACCATCCATTTCTTGCAATATGAGGGCTCCTCCGGATAGCACTTTCTTAATCACAAATGGCCCTTCCCAGTTCGGGGCAAACTTCCCCTTGGCTTCGTCTTGACAAGGCATGACTCTTTTCAACACCAAATCGTTTTCCTTGAACTTTCGAAGTCTTATCTTTTTATCGTATGATCGAGAGATCCTCTGTTGATATAGTTGACCATGCCAAACGGCAGCCACTCTTCTTTCATCAATTAGGGCCAATTGGTCGTATCGACTTTGCATCCAATCCTCCTTGCCTATCTGAGCGTCGATCACTATTCTGAGGGACGCCATCTCAACCTCAACTGGTAGAACAGCCTCCATTCCATACACCAAAGCGTAAGGGGTTGCCCCTGTAGAAGTACGCGTTGATGTTCGGTATGCCAGCAGGGTGAGGGGTAACAGATCCGGCCATCCCCGATGATTAGCAGACATTTTTGCCATGATCTTCTTGGTGTTCTTATTTGCAGCCTCCACTGCCCCATTCATCTTAGGACGGTAAATGACGGAATTGAGGTGCTTGATCTTGAACTGGTCACATAGTTCCTTCATGAGGGCGTTGTTTAAATTCTTGGCATTGTCGGAGACCACAACCTCAGGTTGCCCATATCGGCAAATGACATTATTCCTGATGAAGTTGATGATGACCTCCTGAGTTACTTTGGGGAAAGAAGCTGCCTCTACCCACTTGGTGAAGTAATCGATCATGACGAAAATGAATCGGTGCCCGTTGCTCGCTTTGGGCTCTATTGGTCCGATTACATCCATTCCCCACATTGAAAATGGCCACGGGGAGGTCATACAGTGCAGTTCATTGGGAGGTGTATGGATCACATTACCGTGCGCCTGGCATTGATAACACCGTTTGACATGATCATCGCAATCGGCTTTCAGCGTTAACCAATAATGCCCTGTCCTCAAGATCTTTTTGGCCAACATCGGTCCACTCATGTGTGGCCCACACACCCCGCCATGGATTTCATTCATAATCCTTTGGGATTGCGTTTCATCTACGCATTGCAACAGTCCCAACCCGACATCCCTTTTGTAAAGTGAATCCCCACTCAGGTAAAATTTCATCGCCATCTTTTGAATTCTCATCCTCTCAGTCCGATTTGCCTGGTCGGGAATGGACCTATCTCTCAGATATTCCCTTATGTCGTGATACCAAGGCTGCCTCGTCAACACCACATCGTTTGATAACACTGCCACATGTTCCTCATATGCCGGGGCATTCTGTACGGTGATCTCAATCTGTGGACTGTCCCTACTCTTGATCACGTGGATTAAGGAGGCCAGAGTCGCCAATGCATCGGCAAAGTCATTTCGTCCCCGAGGAATATGGCGGAAGGCGATATCCTCGAACTCTTGCATCAGCTGGATGACACAACGATGGTATGGAAGTAACCGAAGCTCCTTAGTGTTGTATATCCCGATTGCCTGTCTGATTACCAATTCTGAATCCCCGAACACCGCTAGTCTCTTCACTCCCATGTCACGGGCCAAACGGAGTCCCAAGATACACCCCTCGTATTCAGCGGTGTTGTTCGAATTGCTGAAACGAAGTTTAGTGGCCACGGGGTATTGTTCTCTGGTGATAGAGACTAGGACCGCTCCGGCTCCTGCCCCCTCGGCATTCATGGCACCATCAAAATACAGCTTCCAGAATTGTCCCTCGTCATCACATTTCTCGTGCGATACCCAAAATATATCCTCGCCCGGAAGAGGAGTTTCTAACGGCTCCATCCCTCCTGACGGGGTTTCTGCCAACTGATCTGCAATTCCCTGCCCTTTCATGGCCTTCTGGGTTACGTACACCATGTCAAACTGTTGTAAGATTAACTGCCATCTTGATAATCGACAATTCAGCATGGGCCTTTCAAAAATATATTTCAGGGGGTCCATTCTTGATATCAAGTACGTTGTATGCCCATGGAGGTAGTGCTGTAATCTCCTTGCAGCCCAGGCCAGAGCACAACAGGTCTTCTCGATGGGAGTGTAATTCTGCTCACATTGGCTAAATCTTTTGCTGAGGTAATAGATTGCCTGCTCTTTACCCGCCTCGTTCTTTTGTCCCAGCATACATCCCATCGCGATGGCGTTGACAGATATATACATAAACAAAGGGATCCCATCCTTCGGGGGTACCAGCACTGGTGCCTCCGTCAGTTGTTTCTTAATGATCTGAAAAGCCCTCTGACATTGCTCATTCCATTCTTGGGAAGCACCCTTTCTTAACAGTTTGAAAATTGGCTCACATGTAGTCGTCAAGTGGGATATAAAACGGCTGATAAAGTTTATCCTCCCGAGGAATCCTCTTATCTCCTTTTCTGTGTGAGGTGCCGGCATATCCACAATGGCCTTAATCTTTGCTGGGTCCAGTTCAATGCCCCGATCACTCACCAGGAATCCCAAGAGCTTACCCGACTGCACTTCGAACGCACACTTGGCTGGGTTGAGTTTCAAATTATACTTTCTGAGCCGATCGAATAGCTTTTTGAGATGGGTTATATGATCGGATTCTACCTTCGATTTCACAATAATGTCATCCACGTAGACTTCTATCTCCTGGTGCATCATATGTGACACCCCCAAATCCAGGTTTCCAAACCTCAAATTCGGTGCTCACGATAATCGACGACAAACATACTATCTAACTAAATGCGGAATAATAAACATACATTGTTTATCGAATGAAAATAAAGTCTTACAATTCTGGTCCCAAGGTTCTTTAACCTTAACATTAAACGTACTCTTAATACAATAAAGGTTCACTTAATCAAACAACATTCAGAAATAGCTAGTACATAGGTACTAACGGGCATCTACTCTTGCACCTTCCCTTTTTCTTTGTCTCCCCTAGACGTTTCTGCCTTAGCTGAAATAAAGATCATGATATAGCAAGGATAAGCAACTAATTTGCTTAGCAAGTATATACACAAAGAGATATATCATGATAGAAGGAAATTTCGCTTTCAATGTTCAACAACAGTATAAGAGCGTGGAGGAGCATTGAATTAATAAACAACAGTTGAATATTCGAATAATTGAATGACAATTACTGAGTGGTTTGAAATAACCAAGGACGTTTTCCAAGGTTCTCAGCATTTAAACTGGACCTCTTAAAAGTTTTGGTAATCGAGGGGATCAACCTCTCATACCCCGTGATTTATGCATAAACAGTTAATAACCAGCATTGATATCATGCATTAAACAAGTTTATCCTTTTCTCAGCCAAGAGTTCTTACCACAACAATTTAATAAGAACAGCTTTTAAAATACCATTGTCTTAACCAATTTAGACATGCTGGATCTAGCTGATACAAATAGCATAGATCGATCTCATAAACAATTCATACTTGAAAGAACTTTAATTAAATTTACAGTTCAATCATAATAGGATAGGAATTCAATTGCACAATGTGCGAATCTCAATAAATAGTATAGATGTGAATAATCGACAATAATTATTCACTAACATGCTTCGAAAATAATAACTCGAGTTTGAGTTAGGGAACTTGCAATAATGTAAGAAGTTTAGGGTTAGGAACTTGCCTGTTTGCTCAGCTACAAATAATTCTAGCTTTAACTATTTGGCCTTGAAGAACCTAACATTGATAATGTTGAGCTATCAATTAGTACTGCGTAGTTGTATATCGATACGCTTACTTATGCTATTTATTTAACAATTAAGCAATTCACATAGCACACATAAGTTAATAAACTATCATAAATCCTATAAGACACTTTAATGGATCTCTAGGTTGATGGTTTAATTAATTAACCATGTTTCCCTTAAGTGATTATCACTTATTAACCTTTAAGCAATTTATTATAATTGTTAAATTAATTAACATTACTCTTTCTTAAGTAATATTCATTTATTAAACCCTTAAACAATTTGTTATGATTGTTTAATTAATGGGTTATTAAACTCTCTCTATTTTATTAACTCTATCTTCATTTAATTACTATTAAATAGTAATTAATTAATTATCTTTAGTTATTATTAATAGTAATTAATAACTAATTATATTCACTTATTATTTAATTATTAATTAAATAATAATCGAATTATAAATTTTTAATTGTCTTTAATTATTATTTAAGATTAAATAATAATTAATTAGGTTTTGTTTATTATTTAAAGTTTAATCAAATAATAATTAATTAGTGAGTAACAATTATCTTTAGTTATTATTTAATAATAAATAATAACTAATTAGGTTTATTTATTATTTAAAGTTAATCAAATAATAAATAATTAATTAGTAAATATGAATTATCTTTAGTTATTATTTAATAATAAATAATAACTAATTAAGTTTATTTATTATTTAAAGTTAATCAAATAATAAATAATTAATTAGTAAATAATAATTATCTTTAGTTATTATTTAATAATAAATAATAGCTAATTAGATTTATTTATTATTTAAAGTTAATTAAATAATAAATAATTAGTTAGTAAATATGAATTATCTTTAGTTATTATTTAATAATAAATAATAACTAATTAGATTTATTTATTATTTAAGGTTAATCAAAGTAATAAATAATTACTTAGTGAATAAGAATTATCTTTAGTTATTATTTGATAATAAATAATAAACTAATTAGGTTTATTTATTATTTAAGGTTAATTAAATAATAATAATTAATAAGTGAGTACTAATTATCTTTAGTTATTATTTAATAATAAATAATAACTAATTAGGTTTATTTATTATTTAAAGTTAATCAAATAATAAATAATTAATTTACAATTCTTAATTATCCTTAATCATTATTTAATAATAATTAACAATAATTAATTACTAATATATTTACAAAATATAATATTTAATGCGCAAACTTAATTTTGTACATTTACTAATTTTACAAAATTAATTAATATTGTTTAAAGTATTTAAATTAATTAAAATTAAATCTCGATGGCAATATGGTAATTATCGTGAAATCCGGACGGAGGGGCAGGATGGTAATTTTCGCGTCTGAGGCCTCCCGCGCATTGCGCGCCTGCCTTAACCACGGCCCCCAAACGACGCCGTTTCGGGAGACGCGGGGCGGCCCAAGTTTTTCCCCCTGGCGCGCCATGCGCGGCCAGGGTTGGTTCCGGGTTGGGCAGGGGCTTCCAGGCGATTCCTTTCTTTTTCTTTTTCCCTTTTTTTTTTCTTTTCACACTAAATGGTTTCTAATCACCATTACACAAGTTTTATACCCCAACTAAATTCCCAAAAATTTTCCCATGACTACAAAAATATTTCTAATATTAAGATAAAATATTTATGACTTAAATCAATATTTTATTTATCAATAAATTGTGTACTCCAATAAATCATTGTACACATGTTTTAGCCCATCAAACCACTAAAACTTGCTACAAATATTTTTAAACTTCAACATATTATTAATAAAACATACTAAACCATTATTTGTCATCACCTAGGTTTTAAAATCATGAGTTAAGCATTCTTTAAAAAATATATATATAGATCTAACAAAATAAAACATAGATCTAGCAAAATAAAACATAGATCTATACACACCTCATCCCTTTCCTAATCATCAAACAACAATCAAAAATTAATCCCACACACAACTAGGGTTTTAAAAGAAATGAAGATCCATACCTTGGTTTTAAAATCATGAGTTAAAAAATCTTTTAGAAAAATGTAGATCTAACAAAAATAAAAACTTAGATCCATGAATACTCCCTTTATACCACCAACCCCAATCAACACACATAAAAGTTTCCAACAAAATAGTGTGTAGAAATCATAATATAATACTAGCAACAAGAAACTAGGGTTTAAAGGAATGGAGTTTATACCTAGCTTTAATGGTTATGCGAATGGAGATGGCGTAAACACTTCAAGATCTTCTTCTTCCTCTCACAAGACTTGCTCTTGCTTCTCTCTTTCAAAACTCTCTCAAGCTCACAAACTCTCTACTTGGTGAATAATAAGTGAGCCAACCCTTGTTAACTTTGGTGAGGGGTCCTATTTATAGGAAAGTAGAGACCATGGGCAAAATAGTCATTAACCATGACTAGGCAAGGGAAATTTGGTCAATTCATCAATAGTAGGAAGTTTCCTAGCAACTTCCTCAAGGGTATTTTAGTCCTTTCCCAACCTCTTTCAAGGTTAAAATAGTCTTTTCGCAAAATCTTAATTATCCATTAGTTATTACCCATTCTTCATTGGTTATTATCTTGCCATCATTACACTGGTTAAACACAATGGTTATTATCCCGCCATCATTTCATTGGTTATTAACCACTTGGATATACAATGGTTATTGCCCTTACATAATTACCTTGGTTATTAACCACTCTTGGCCATTTTAGTCATTACCCACCAATTCCTACACTTGACTCACGTATGGTTATCTCTTAACCATAGTTATATCATACCTGTCAACACGAGTATAGACACATCTTATACATCTCCCACCAATTAACCCAAGTTAATTTAAATAGAATACAACGTTAACTCATTGAATTAAATTAGATTTAATTAATAAGGACGTTCAAAATTCACGGGCATTACATCATATCGTGGAACAAGGCCATCATGGCTCTCTGATAAGTAGCCCCCGCGTTTGTGAGGCCAAAAACCAATCGCCTATAGCAGAAAGTGCCCCAAGGGGTGATGAATGCGGTCTTTTCCCGATCTTCTTCTGCCACCATTATCTGATGATATCCCGCGAAGCAATCCACAAAAGAGTACATTTCGTACTGGGCTGTGTTATCTACCAGGATGTGTATGAAGGGCACCGGGAAGTTATCCTTGAGACTGGCCTTGTTTAGATCTCTGTAGTCTACACATACCCTTACGTTTCCTCCAGGTTTAGCCACTGGGACTACATTGGATAGCCATTCCGGGTAAGTGGACACCATAATGATTCCCGCCCTGAACTGCTTGATGATCTCTTCCTTTACTTTTAGGCTCCACTCCGGTTTCAACTTTCTTAATTTTTGTTTGACAGGCCGGAAACCCTCCTTGATGGGTAATCGGTGTACCACAATGTCGGTGGATAATCCGATCATATCCTCATGAGACCAGGCAAAGACATCCTCATATTGCTTTAGTAACTCAGTCATTTCAGCTTTTTGGTTGGGGGTAAGGTCCGTCCCTATCTTGAGTTCTTTTGGCTTATCAGGGGTTCCAATATCAATGGTGACGGTTTGGTCCAAGTTGGGTTTGGGTTTATCCTCGACCCATCCTTTGATCTCATCAGGCGCATCGTCGTAATCTGTCTCGTCTTGTTCAATGCCCATTAAATCGAAATCCAGCTCAATGTCAAAATCATAATCATCATTCAAATTTGAAAGACCATTTGTTAGGCAAGGATTACTCAAATTGGTACACCTGACATGAAACAAAATACTTGTCATATATAAATCATTTTTCACGACGATCGCATTTTCAAAATAACACGAAGAAACGACATAATTATGCAGAAATAAAACAATAACAAAAATAAAACTTCGTCATTCCCCCATCCTCTGGGGTCCACCACCCTGACGTCGGGTTTTACCCTTTTTTGGATATTACTGGTTTCATGGTCCAGTTGTCGACAGTCAGGTCAGATGAAATGCGCTGGATGAAAGGGGGCTTTACATCAAACACTTCCCCGATAATTACGGCTACGTCGCCTGAGACCTCCCTCCTATTCTCTTCAGGAATGATCAGCCATGCCCAATCGATGACAGGCACAACTTGTTGGGCTTCGGGTGGTGCGATAATATTCGTCCCCTCCCTACTGCTTGTTGATTGTTTGGGGATGTAGCATTTGGTTTCAAACTCCTTTGCGACCTCCTGCAGGAAACTTTCCCTCCGGGCCGACTCATTACGTGCGGGGGTTAACTCTTCATTCCCTGCCCCAATCACAGGCTCGCTGATCCCCTGCTCATTGTCGACTTTGGTCACTGGGCTGCCAGCTAGTCGAATCGGAGCCGCACCCCGACGGTGTCTCGGTGCTGCGCCCTCATGGTATCCCAACCCTGCTTTGCCTATCTTCTGTGGTAGGTGAATGGGCTCGGTGATTCCCTGACTGCTCCTTCCTAACCCCTGCCCAGGCTGGAAGTTCATTTTTATCATTTCCTTTGCCACAAAGGTAAGTTCGGGAGAGACCCTAGGTTTCACAGTTGGAGTTCCCAGGCACTTATAGTGGGGAGTGCTAATCTCCAATGCTTGAAAGCTGGCAGGTGCTGCCGACTCATCCACATTGATCACTGGCAGGTCACTCCTATGAGGAGAAGGGTCATCACATTCGGCCGAGATTGTTACCAGATTCCCATCGATGATCAGCTTGATTTGTTAGTGGAGCGTGGAAGGAACTGCCCCGGCCACGTGTATCCACGGCCTCCCTAACAGCAGGTTGTAGCTGGCCGCGATGTCAAGAACTTGGAAAGAGATGTCAAATGTACAGGGCCCTATCTCCACCGGCAATTCTATTTCTCCAATGGTATCCCTCCGGGATCCGTCAAAAGCCCGGACCACCACATGACTGGCCCGTAGGCGCTTGGAACTGATGTTCATTTTCTTTAGCGTACTGAGAGGACATATATTCAATGCCGATCCCCCATCGATCAGCACCCCATTCATGACATATCCTGAGGAGATTACCGTAATGTGTAGCGGTTTTCGGTGCCCCCTTCCCTCCTTGGGAATGTCCTCATCCGTAAAGGATATTGCATCGCTTTCCAATAGGTGGCCCACCAGCTGGCCGAAACCCTCCTCACTAATTTCTTTGGGCACGTATGCCTCCTCCAGAACCTTCGTCAGGGTTTTGCAATGCTCACTGGATGACAACACCAAGTCCATGACTGATGTTAGGGTTGACTCCTCATTTAAAATCTGGATCTCTCTTGTTTCTGGGTGATCCATCCTTTTCAAAAATTCTATGGCCCTTTCCTCGGAAACCTCTTCATTTTTTCTCTTTTGGCTCTCAAAGACTCGCCCGGGAAGATATAAGGGGTTCCCCTTTGTTGTCACGGAAGCACAACTGGCCGCTTCCTCTGGTATTCCCCCATAATTCCAGGGTACAGTCTTTAGACTACTGATAGGGAGTTGCGGCATTGCCGCAAGGATGATGAGCCTCGGAGCCGTCAACTTGACCGGTCCCTCCGTGCTATTCGTACTTACCCCTATCAACCTGATGGGCGTTCCCCATGCACTCCCATGATCATGTATCACGTTGATCATTTCCTCAATTTTCTGCACATAGTTCAACCTTGGCGGCCCCCCAGCTTCACTTGCCTCCGTCGCATTGACTCCCCCTCCATCATGTCTTGGCAGGGGATTTGCCTTAACATTCGGGGAGTCTGGTTGTTCCACCACAATTTCCCCATTGTCGATCATGTTCTGAATTATATGTTTCAATGTCCAACAATCTTGTGTATCATGACCCGGGGAACCCGAGTGGTAGGCGCACCGTTTGCTTGGGTCAAATCTCCTTCCCTTCCGGTCACTTGGGGGAGCCAAATTGATTATCTTCTTTTGGGCCATCAATACCGCCAAAATCTGCTCGAGAGGCTCCCCGAGTGGGGTGAATACTCGATTTTGCGAGGCCTCATATCTTCTTCGCCCCTCTGCCCTTTGATCTGTGAAGTTTGGCTGTCGGGATGGCCCTACCCTTTGCACCTGTACCGGAAGATGGCTTTCTGTTTTTCTGGATGACCCCTGTAGGATGAGGGAGACATCCTCTTCCTTTTTCTTTTGGACCCTCCGGGAACTGCTGCCATAGTTTCCATTCTGTATTTGCTCGGCAGCAGTTTCTAAAGCAGTAAAATCCCGGATTTTACCCGATTTCAACCCCATATCTACCATCTCTCCATGTTTAATCATTTCAGCGAAGGGTCTTCCAATCCCCGAGATGACTCGTTCATAATACGGTGCCTCTTGAATGTCTACAAAGGTCATCACCATCTCTGATTCGCTCATCGGGGGGTTCACCTGTGCAGCCATGCCCCTCCATCGTTGTGCATATTCCCTGAAGGATTCCCTAGGTTGTTTCTTAACCTTTGTCATTTGATACCTGTCAGGGGCCATCTGGGCCTGAAAGCTGTATTGGGTTAAGAAAGTATGGGCCAATTCCTCCCAGTTGTGGATTCGGGCGTTGTCAAGGCGGGCATACCAAATTCTTGCCTCCCCCGTTAAGCTTTTCTGGAACAGTTGCATTCTCAACCCTTCGTCCTCGGCATAAGACCCGAGTTCTCCAATGTATATTTTCAAATGGGTGTAGGGATCCCCCTTCCCGTTGTATTTTTCAAACTCAGGGATTTTGAATTTCTCCGGGTATCTGGCTCCGGGGAAGACACATAAATCTGAATAGTTAACCCTGCCGAGGGACCCTATGCCCTTCATAGATTGGATGGTCTCTTCCATTTGTCTCATTTTCTTCCGCAAGTCATCTGTATCTCCCTCTTCCGGGATAGTAATCAGTATTTTGTTTGGTACGGGAATGGCCTTTGGGACGACCGGTTCGCCCTTAGGTAGATCCTCCTTAGGTAGTTCCTGCCTGGGTATCAACTGCTCTCTTAGCATTATGGCCATTTCTAACATCTGCTTCTTAAAGTCATCAAATTCCTCCCTAGATATGGCACCGGAATTGGTAGATGGAATATCAGCCATTTCAGATATGGAGTTTTGGGCCTTCCTAGACTGTGAACGGGTTTGAGGAGCAATCCTTCAGAAACCAAAGTTCGAAGTTTAGTCTTGGGGAGTAAAAAAATGCGGATGCATGCTGAAGCTGTAATTTTTTTGTGTCTTTGGGGTTTTTTAATCTTTCCCTGCAAAACAGAAATTTAGTAGTCCTCTAATGCAATGACAAATGCTAAACATGGCTTTATTAAGCTCCCCAGCTGTTCCCTGCAAAACATAGAGGTTAGTAATTTCTCTCGGCAAAAAGGAAGGCGAATATGAATAATATCATGATATTTATGCGTGAAATGTAAAAAGGCATGAAGAGACTTTTCCTGCGTAGGGTTAATCTGAGGCTGACCTATCATGGGGTTACTCTCACGGGCTTTTCGGTATGAAGGTCCCCAAATCTTCGCAATCTACTCGTCTAAGCCCTTTCGATTGGAGCGGATTTGGGTGGTGCGTTTCCTGAGCCATCTCCGGGGAGCAGCCCCTTCGAGTCCAGTAATAAGCAACCGACAGGTTCGCCTCAGGAGGAGGTACTCTCTCAACATAAACTCACATTCATCGTCCTCACCGCATGCAAATGATTACTTGAAAGTAAAGCAATTCCATTCAATCATTCATTTATTGGACAGAACACACATTCACACAACAAAACGTTCAAAAGATCACAACATCACACACACACACACACACATATATTCATGAATTTTTAAAGGATAAGAAAGTATCAAGATTTGAAAGCGAATTAAGCCCTCTAATTTTCCCCAGCAGAGTCGCCAGCTGTCGACGCCGGGTTTTTTCGCTTCGTGGGTCCTTTTAGTCTTTTCCAATTTTAGCCTCTTGATTAGGTGATTTTGGGAAAAGGTCGGCATTGATGTCGACGGGGTTTTGAAAGATCGTTTTTTATGATGAGCCAATTAACCAGAGTCGCCAGTTGGTATATTTGAAATGGATGTACCAACTCATCCGAGTTTTCGTTTTCGTAAATCGCTGGCTCATGTGTGACTCCGAATTAATTGGTCTGCGAATCGAGATTCATAGAGTTCGGGGGCTTGCTTAAGTGAGGGGAAGGTGTTAGGCACCCCTCGACTTCCGTAAAACACGGTTACCGCAATCTTGATGCTGTCCTATCTTTTAATTCATGAAATGTGTATATGTGCAGGTGTGTGTGTGTGTATGTGTGTGCTTATGTGAATGTTGTGGTGAGTTTGTATGAAAGAATCATTTGGATTCTTGGGAAAATCGTGCTTTAATTTGGGAACGCTTCGGAATGTCTTTTCGGTATACACGAGAAAGCTTGATTCCTTATGAGAGAGGTTTGATTTTAATTTGTCAAAAGCCATGGAATTTTTCTTTAGGTGTCGTTTTGGCAAAAGAGGATTTTATTAAGCCTTAACCAAAATAGGAATCGAGATTTATACGTTGCTTTCACAAATGATAGGCAATTTCTAGGATCTCTTTCGCCCTATACATCAAGGTTTAATAAAACATTACTCATTTCTAAAATCAAATTTTGTGATGTTTGAAAACGATTTCCTTTAGCTTTCTCGTTAAAATAGGAGTCGACATTCGTTAGCATTCCCAATTTATTATCCTCGTGATGCTAATAACCTATTTTGATCGATTTTAGAAAAATCTTTATTGTTTTGGTTTTGAAATCCTTTGTTTGATGTTACAAATCAAATTAAACATCAAAACGCGTAGGGGGTTATTCACGGGCATGTAAGCCATCAAAATACCCCCGAACGCCAACAATCACATATTTTCACTATGACGGGGCCTTAAACACGATTCTTGCTTTAGCGTCGTTTTAAGGCCCGACGATTACATATTTACAATGAAAACTACATCATTCCTACTTCTTACATCAAGATATGTCCATCATCAGATTTGGACCACGGGGTCGCTTTCCTAGGCTCACAACCAAATTTCCACACACCCACAATCGGATGTTACAAGAAATAACCAACACGGATAATCTAACAATACCAAGACATCCTAAAATATCGATCTAAAAGAAACTATGCCAAATATAACATCGTAAAACAAACAAAAAAAATCAACGAATAAATATCATTGGGTTATTAGGAAGAATTTTGTTCCGATGGAACCCTCACCAATAATCCCTAATTCATTGTTCCATCATAAATTACATGAAAACTACATTTAATTTGACCAAATGATGTGATAGAAATTGCAAAAATAAGGAGATTTTTACCTTGCAAATGAAATCCAAATGGATGTAAATTTGTCTATTCGGATAGAAGAAAAGATATATGTGATACAATTAATTCACAAGAATATTATTCCTCTCTTTTTTCCTCTCTTTCACTCCTATTTTTGTTGCAAATCTATGCTATTTCTTCCTCAATTTTCGAACTTCTTGCTGCTGTATTTTTCTTCTCCTCGGATCTGCGGAATTCCTCCTCCTCTCTCTCGCTCCCTGTATGCTGAAATGAGTTGTTATAGGCTGGCTGGCCGCCTGCCTTCCACCCAGCACGCCAGCCACTTTGATTATTTAATTCTTCTCGGTTCCCGCACCGCACCTCGATTCTTGCGTCGCGCTGTCAGTTTTATCCGAAATGCCTGTATTTTGCAGTCCGATAATTACTGCGGGACGTGACACATTATTCGAAAATGCTCATTTCAGATGGCTTTATCGTCACGTTGATTTTGACTGCAACTTGTCGCGGCGGCGTCCAGTCTTCGCACTTATGCCGATTCTTTTGCTCCCGCAGGCGGGTTCAATTGACGATTTTGCCCTCCTGTCAAGGTTAGCATACGAAGTGCAAAATTTGGGTGTCTACAATTCATTCGGTCAAAGTGCTTTGGAGGAACCACGCAGCTGAAGAAGCCACGTGGGAGCTAGAAGAAAAGATGAGGAAGAACTATCCGCACCTTTTTGAGTGAACCCATGTTATGTTTTCCGTACCTAGACTGTAATTCTGGGGACAGAATTCTTATGGGGGGGGGGGGGAGGGATGTAACGATCGAGAATTCTGGATTTGCCTTGTAATTTAAATTTTTCAATATTAATGAATATCTTATATTTTATTAATATTATTTTGTGTTACGTGTTTAAAGGTTGTGTGACAACCTGGATTATGTGGATGCAAAATTTTACGTGTTATAGTTTTATTTAAGTGAATAATTGATTTCGCGTAACTTCACTAAATCACTATTCACAGGGCACGTTTCCTGAGGCACTATTCATGCCATAATATTTTTGTGTCTTTTTCGATTTTAATAAATTTCATAAATACGTGTATGTGTACGAATAATTTTTTCAAGCGCCAGAAATTTTATTTGAGCTGATACGTGATTTTATCCGTATCCGAATTGTATATTATGGGTGTTCCGAATAAATAGACAAATCCCGTAATAATTATTTTTATGCGTCCCAATAGTTTATGGGAGTACCCATTTTAATTTTGGGTAGAGTTATTTACCAGTTTAGGTACAAAAGTGAGAGTTTTCGGATATATTTTTGTGTATTTGGGTATTTATTTTGGCTTGTTACACCAAGTGGGAACCAACCAAACCATTTTCATCCAATCAAATTGCTAGGAAATGAGGAGAGAGAAGGGAGGTTGCCGGCAAGTTTGAATTTTTGGCCTCCTTGAGCCACAAACCTATTTTCTTCCCTAAATTCCTCCTCCACTTCTCCTCTTCCATTTCATTTCCTCCCACACCACTTCCCTTGATCTTCCATTCCAAGTTAGCCCATCAGCAGGTAGAGAGAGTGAGGGAGAGCTGCAGTTAGAGAGAGAGAGTGCAAAGAGAAGGAAGAAGGAAGAAGGAAGAAGGAAGAAGGAAGAAGTCTAGAGAAAGAGAGGTGGTGCGGGTGAAGAAGAGAATGAAGCCAAAGCAAGGAACAAGAACTCAAAGCAAAGCCTAGCAGTCTTCTTAACCTCTAGAAGAGATTTGCAGAGGTAAACAATCAACCAAAACTGATTTCATTTGATTTTGTGAAGATTTTCGAGTTTTGAAGGTTTTTGGAGCTTTTTAGCTCATGGATGATCTTTGCTGCGATTCTTGTTGTTTTTGTTTGTGTTGGATGTTGGTAAATGTTGTTAAGAGGTTATGTAAGCCATTAATAACATCAAAGTGGAACAAAAATGCAATAAATTCGTACATATGCTTAAGGAGGATGAAGAACATGAAGAACAATGGACTTTTTGGACAATATGGACTGTTGGACGAATTTAAAGGATTGTAAAGTTATGATTCCTTGCTTGTTGTATTTATTTGTTGTTGTGATATTGTAGTTCCAAGGGTTACAAAGTTAACCCAGCTAGAATCGAGTAAAATGATGTAAAAACGAAGATTTGGTGTTGGTTTTAGTGAAGAACACTTAGAACACTCAAAAACAGAGTATGAACTTAGTACTTTGGCTTAAGATTTAGACATGTTAATGTTAATGGATAGCTCTGAATTTTTAATATGTTGTAGCTCTATGTCTTAGGAGTCCATAGAGTCCGAAATGGACCAATTTCGACGTCTAGAGAAGGAGTTATGGTAGTTGGAAGCAAGATAGGTCTAGAACACTCAAAACAGAGCATGCTGGAAAAGCCCGCACCTGGGCTATTGCCGGTTGGACGCGGGGTGCGCCACTGGCAAGGTATTTTGGGCGCGGGGCGAGCCAGACATGCAGTCGGCTAGATAGCATGGCCTAAATTGGCCATTTATAGGACTGATGTGTAATTGGGGGCAATCAGAGGGTGTCGGGCATGCGCGTAAGCACATGTAATGCTCCCGACAATGTAAAATGTTGTTCTAAGTCTTAAAACATGAATGTTATGAATGATAATGATACTTAACATTAAACAATGGGTATTAGATAAATCGAATGGGCGTGTTAGGCTTACGCAATTGCGTGTTGCTTGGGCGTTCGAATATTCAAGGTTGGCGTACGGACGTGCAAGCATCGTAACGCCGTAACTAGTGTGTATAATCTTGTTTAATATTATGTGTCTAATAAGAATGAAATATTCACTACTACAAAATAGCAAATAGACGACGCGGAAAAAATGTTGTAGATTCTGTCAGCAAAACGTCGTGGTTAAGGGTGTCATCTATTTGACCCCATTTTACAACGTTTTTAAAACGTTATAGTAGACTCAGTTTACAACGTTTTTTTCGTAAAAAACGTTGTAGATTTGTTTACCATAAACTAGTAGATGGATGAAAACGTTGTAGATGGTATGATTCTACAACGTTTTTAAAATGTTGTAGATTTGTTAGGAAATGTTTTAAAAAAAATGTTATGGTTCACCTATATTACCAGTACACCTGCAATCTGCTAATGCCATGATATATAGCTAAAAAAGGTCTAAATTCTCATTTATATTTAAAGCCAAAATGTATCAACCATTCAAAATACATAAACCAAGTTCGACGAAAACTTTTTCAGCGATTGCCAGCAGTTTTAATTAGTACATAGTGAACTTTTCCTTTATTTTCTCGAAAACTTGTTCAACGATTATCGCCCCATTAACGTCGGCTCTTTTAATCTCCAAGTTCGACTTCTGATAGAACCCGGTACCCCTTAATGCATCAACAATAAAGTCATCAAAACCAATGGCAATAACTGCTTCAGCTTTGGCACCATAAACCAACCTTTGCACCAAAAGAGCATGTATGAGGATTAAGTTCAAAAAATTGCAGGAAAACAAGAAGATAATTAAGATGAAATATAACTAGTTTTGACTATCTATCTATATATACACTATAAAAGGTTGCAAATGAATCATGATACTGCTTGTTCAGCAATTCTGAGCCCAAGATAGAAGCCCCGGCAATTTTGGTGATCCACGAATTTCCAATATTGAGAATTCAAAGGCATTTATTTCATTTTTACTTTATCTTTTTGATAGTAAAAGGCATTTCTTTCACTACAACATACATAATTAATGTATCAGGAATTTGCTAAATGTTCATAAATGTGTAATATATGAGAAGTATAAATAATGAATGAATATATTTGTCATGTTATTTTACTTGCTGCTAAACAGGCTATAGTTGTGGATTTAGTGCTGTAAAATAATAAAGAGTATAATAAGATGCATGTTAAAGTACAACATAAATTATTTTAAGCTAGAAAGATTATTTTATCTTTACGATGGTAAACTAACCAATCCATCCAAGCGAAGAGCAAGCGCAACCTACAACCAACGAGAAGAAACATAAGAACATCAAAGTATAAGGGAGGAAAGTAGGCAAGACTTAAAATATTTCCATACCGCTGCAATATCTTCCAGGATTCCCTATCCTCTTATTCTTGGGGCGGTAAGCTTAGAGTTACAGATGAAAAGCATATTTGCAACCGTTTGGTCCTCTGACAGGCTTCTATATCCATAACACAGGAGTAATACTCCACAAGTATTTTCTGAGTAGCTGGAACTTTCTTGTGGGCTCTCTCTTACTTTCCCCGGTTTTCATTTCTTTCAATGCAGTCTGGTCACATATCAAAAGTTCATTCGCTGCCTGTGAATATAAAGGAGTCCTAGTGAACAATAAAAATTATATGAGAACTTCACAGGAACTCTGGCTAGTCAAGCAGACCCAAGTTTCTAGAGTCCCAAGGTTCAACATGTAGAAAAACTAGCATCCTAACCCATGCAAAATATCTCTCTATTCATCAACCATATATCACATACAAATTTCATACAATCAATTTTCTCGCAGAGCAACTTTATATAACCAACACAATGATCAAGTTTATAACCATGCTTAAAAGAAAATTGGAAAAAGTTTGTTAGTTTTGTTGGTGAATTTAAGGAACTTGACAGATAAACCACAAAACCTAAAATCTTAAATTGTATGGATGTCTGACAAAATATAAAAGTAAAATTCCAAGTCAACATTAAAATTTATTATAGTACTATTGCTTTGCGGATGACCTCATTCTTTTTTGCCATGGGGATGTCAGTTCTGTCATGGTTCTTAATTCCTGTCTTACGCAGTTTTCCACGCTTTCTGGCTTGAACATTAATGCTTCCAAAAGTATGTGCTTCCTATCTCATGTTCCTGAAGATCAATCGTCTGCCATTCTCTCCTGTCTTGGTTTTCAACTGGGTTCTTTTCCTGCTAGGTTTCTTGGGCTGCCCCTAATTAGCACAAAGCTTTGCCTTGCTGACTGTCAACCTCTTTTTGAACGGATTAGAAATCGGATCCTTTCCTGGACTAACAGATTTCTTTCTTATGCTGGTAGACTCCAACTTATTAAGTCTGTCTTGTTTTCTATCCAATCTTACTGGTCTGCCCACTTCATTCTGCCTGCTGCTATTATCAAGGATATTAAATGCACTCTTAGTAGATTTCTTTGGAATTAGTAGATTTCTTTGGAAGGGCCCCTCCCTACAAAAGCATGGAGCAAAAGTGGCCTGGGCTAAAATCTCTCAACCTTTAGGGGAAGGTGGTCTTAGTATTAAAAACTTGGAGGATTGGAACCGTGCCTCTATTCTTCTGAAGCTCTGGCAAGTTGTTAACCCTTCTTCTACTTCTTTATGGTCCTTATGGGTAAAAACTTTCAGTCTCAAGGAAAAATTCTTTTGGTGCATCCCTATCCCTAATGACTGCTCCTGGATTTGGAGAAAAGTTCTGAATTCTAGGCCATACGCTTTGCAACATATCAATTATCAAATTGGTAATGGTATGTCCACTAGCCTTTGGTTTGATCCTTGGCTCTCTTGCACCCCTCTGGCTTCATCGCCTCAGAACCCTCTTATTTCTAACTCGGGCTTAGGCTTTAATGCAAAGGTCTGTGATATTATTGTGGATTCTTCTTGGCACCTTCCTGCTTCTAACCATTATGATGCCATTGCCTTTCGTAATTCCTTTGATCTCTCCCGTCATTTTAACGTTGCCATGAATGATTTGGTTCTCTGGGATAATACGAAATCAAATGATGTTAAAGTTGCCACTATCTGGGACTCCATTCGTCTTAGGGGTCTCTCTGTGCAATGGCATTCTTTGGTTTGGCACAAAATTCTGACTCATAGGCTGTCCTTTACCCTTTGGCTGGCTTTCCATAAGGGTTTTCGTACTTTGGACAAGTTGCTTGGGTTTGGCATTAACTTAAATGCCACTTGTGTTCTCTGTAAGGCTGATATGGAAACTTTTAACCATTTGTTTTTCAATTGTCAGTTTTCCTTTCAAGTGTTGGTTCAAGTTCTTAGGCACTGTGGCTGGAAGGGGTTAAATCGTAGCTGGGCCTCTATTACTTCTTATATTATCTCTTGCACTGGCTCTAGATTCTGCAATGATTTACTTAAGCTGGGCTTTGCTACTGTGGTCTATTACATTTGGCAGGAGAGGAATGCTCAGCTTCACTCTGATCGTTGTCTTCCTGTTAGGACCATTGTCGCTGACATTTTGCATATTTTAAAATGTAAACTGCACACGCACATGAAATTTCTTAAAGTTAAGTCTAGATCTTGCTTTAGGCACTTGGCTCTGTAATCTGTAATTTGGTTTATAATTTATAATCTGCTTGTAATCTGCTTGTATCTTGCAACCTGCTGTAAATTGGTTGTCTTGGTTAGCTGTCATTATAATTGTTACCTGTTGAGCTATTGGCTGAGTTTTGGTGGTGTTATTGCTGGTTGGTTCCTCTGGTGGTCTTTTGGGTCTGCTTCTGCTGGTTTTGTTGGCTTTTTGTTGCACCACGTTTGGTTGGATGATCCTGTTGCTCTGTCTGCCTGCTGTTGGGGCTGGTTTGCTGCTGCATGTTTCTTCTCGTTTGCGGCTGCTTGTCCTTGGATCTGCTTGGCTGCTTGTTGCTTCCTGCGGTCGGGTTTGGTGCAGTAGCTGTTGTTTCCAGTTCGTTTGGTTGTGGTTGGGGTTGGGCTTGCTGCTCTTTGCGGCTGTTTTTTGGTGTGGCTACTGCAGCTGGTTGTTGCTGCTATGCTTTTCCTCTCAGCTGCTAGTTTCTTCTTCTTCTGTTGGCTGTTCGCTTGTCTTGATGTTGGTGGCCTGGCTCTTTTTCTTGGGCTGGGATTTTGTGGTTTGGGTTTGCAGCAGTTGCGGGTCTCTTGCCTTGCGCGTGGGGCCTGATGTTTTGCTCTGATTTGCTTGGGCATCCGCTGCTACTGGGCAGCCTTTTTGGTGTGTCTGTGGCTCGGGTTTTGATGGTTGGTTTTGGTTCCATTGGGTTTGTTATTGTTGTTGTATTGGCTTCTTGGGCTTTGTTTTAGCAAGTGGTCATGCATTCTTTATTGTTTGTCTTGTCATCTTAGGGCCCGTCCTATGATGTCTTGCTTTCTGTTTGGGGTCTTCCCCCTTCTTTTCCTATACATTGTTTCTCCTTTTAATACAGTTTAATTTAACAAAAAAAAAACTATTTTTGTTACTGAAAAATGAAACACCGTGCATATAATAGGATTAAACCAAGTATTGTAAGCTCATTTGAAAAACTAAAGATTACAGAACATCATCAAAATGACAAAACCAAGTTAACCTCCAAGAGCAAATGTTACAATAACATACCATCTCATTATCTTAATCAATTATTGGATAACTTAGTAACTATCACTTGCATATAGATAATTGAAAGTGAATGGAAATATATGGAATTGAACATAGGTAAAATAACCTGAAAATTATTTATTTCTTTTTATCATTTCATCAATCAGTTAGTGTGCAATACGCCAAACTACCTACCAAGTAAGGACAACAAAAAAAAAATGGGCTGCACCGAGCAACAGAGTGAATAAAAATAACAAACAGTCCAAGGAATGAATTTAGAACAGTATGAACTTGAGTGGAGAGATTTAGGCATAAGATGCATTCTTACCCTTCATTTGGCAATCTGAAGATACGAGGCTTCGGATTACCCTCCTGTGGAACAGGAGTTGTGACGCCCCCAAATCCAGGTCACCCGAACCGCGGACCTGGTTCATCACTATCTCATACCTGCACATACTATTGATAACTTTACAGCGGAAATAAAGGAATATTTACATTGATATAACATAAATACTTCTGTCCCAAGTCTCGAAACCAAAACTTCTACAAAACGTAACTTAATACATAAGGGTAATTAAGTCTTAATACATCACAAAAGTCAACGAGTCTTAATACATGATCAAAATGATAATCTTAACAGTGCAAAGCTAATCTGTGGCTTTGCCTTTGCCTTTATCCATCCCCGAACTTTCACCACGAGCTCCACTAACTGAAATATTTTAAGGAAAGCAAGGGTGAGCAACAAATTTGCTCAGCAAGTATAATAATAATAATCAAGGATCATCAAATGAATATCTTATAGCTTAAAAGAATTAAGAGACTAAAAGATAGCTCAAGAATTTGCACAATCTCAACGAATAATCTCATTAACACAGTTGTAGGGTCTCTAAGGACCAAATGATTTCAATGTTTCCAAATGGAGGAAATATTCTATACTGAGTAGTCATCTTGACACTAAACTTTTACTAGAATCACTAGAAATTCATCCGATGGTCCAACATACTAATACAAAAGGTGATCAACCTAATGTACCCGGTGTTATGCATAACCCCTTTTATATACTGTTCGCGCGCGTGTCGGTCTCCTGACATACATACTGTTTCCCCTGCTATGAGGGTTGTTCATCTCAGCTTTACATAGGAATCCAAACCAAACAATTTGATTGGACAGCTTTACTTAACAACAATAATAATTAAACATACGTCTAGCCGAAACAAGTGGCGTAAACTATTTTCTTTTTAAACAGTTCATGAATGAAGAACTTAAACGTTTCACAGTCCAACAACAGATAATGAATTCAAATACGTAAGCTGTGAATATCAATAATTTCTATTTGATGTGGAGTAATTGACAATAATTAGTCCACCAAAATAATTGAAAGTAATAACTCGACTTGAGTCATAAACCTGCAACAATATACCTGTTTGCACGAAATAAAAGTAGTGCATAAGGTTTAGAAACTTGCCCAACACAAGGGTTAGACAAGGGTTAAAAGAACTTGCCTGAAGCGCTGCTACAATAATACAACACACGCTCCTTAATGTCCTACACAATTAAGTACATATTTACATAACAATTAGTCACATTCCAAATAATGGTTCAAAACGGACACTACATCATTAAAACACATTGATTGCCCTACGACTACCCAGTCGGGGGTCAATTTCTGCCTTAAGACAATACCAATTTGGTTGACATTTACCAAACAATTAGGCAATTAAGGTTAAGGTTTAACAAGGTATAAATAACTAACTTGTTTAATCATTTGTACAAAAATATAAGTGTTGGACCCGCTGAAATGAGCTCATTAGGTCCGACCCGATTCGACCCGGTCTGACTGACCCGACCCAGGCCGGACACGGCACTGGCGCTGTAGCGCCAAGCCTTAGTGCTGGACCTCACGCTGCGGCGTGAGTCCCGTGTCTTCTCCATGGCAGGGCTTCACGTTGCGGCGTGAGCCATAGAGCTTGGGCCTCACGCTGCAGCGTGAGCCTCGGTCTTTCCCATAATGCCCCTCGCTGCAGCGTGAGCTGCAAGGCTTATGAGTGGCGCTGCGGCGCCATTCTGCAATAGCCGGATTCTGGGTTTGTTCTCAGTTCGCGGCTCCGACCTCCGACCACTCCAACCTCCATAACTCGTTCAATACACGTTCAAATTGGTCCATTTTGGACTCAATGGACTCCTAACTTATGGGGCTACAACATATCAAAAATTTAGGATTACCCATAAATATTAACATGGCCAAATCTTAGGCTAAAGTACAAAGTCCATACTCTATTTTTCGTGTTCTTGGTGTTCTTCACCAAAATCGACACCAAATCTTCGTTTTAACATATTTTTACTCCGTTCCAACTGGGTTAGCTTTGTAACTCATGGAACTACCATACCATAGCAACAAATAAAATTAACAAACACGAAATCTAGCATTTATAGTCCTCTAAAAAGTCCGAACGTCCAAGTTCATGTCCAAAGTCCATTGTTCTTCCTCCTTAAGCAAAGGTAAGGATTGTTCCTCATTTTTGTTCCACTTTAAAGATGTTAATGGTTTACAGAGTGTCTTAACAACAATATAAACGAAATACAACCAACAATAACAACCACAATCAACCACAAATCATCCACCAAGCATAAAAGCTTGAAAACCAAGAAAACTTAATGAAATCGAAAGAAAATCGTTTGATGTTGAAGATTTACCTCTGTGAATCGTTCCTAGATGTTATGAGGCTTTGCTAGAGCTTGGCTTAAGTCTCTTTCTTCCTTCTTGGTTCACCCGAACCTCTCCTTCTCTTCTTTTCTCCTTCTTCTTCTTCCTCCTCTCTTTTCCGGCGACTTTCTTCTCTTTTTCCGGCGAACTCCGACGACTTCTTTCTCCTTTCTTTTCTGCAGCTCTCTCTCTCTCTCTAGTAGCTGATAGAATGGGAGTGAATGAATAATTGATTTGGGAGAATGGAGGAGTAAATTAGGGTGAAGTGGGAGAAATGGTTTAATGGCTCAATGAGCTTGTCGACTAGCCTCTCCCTCCTTGCATTTGATTGGTCCAAAATTGGGGGTTGGTTCCCTCTTGGAGTAACAAGCCAAAATAAATACCCAAATACACAAATATATCCGAAAACTCCCACTTTTGTACCAAAACTGGTAAATAACTCTACCCAAATTTAAAATGGGTACTCCCATAAATCATTGGGACATATAAAAATAATAATTTTGGGGTTTGCCCAAATATTCGGAACACTCATATAATACATATCGGATACGGATAAAATCACGTATCAGCTCAAATAAAGTTTCCGACACTTGAAAAAATTATTCGTACGCATACACGTATTTATGAAATTTATTAAAGTAAAAAAAAAGACACAGAAAAATTATGGCGTGAATAGTGCATCGATAAGCGTGCCCCATGAATAGTGAATTTGCGATTTTTTGCGAAGTCAAAGTATTCACCCTAACGACACTACAACACGTAAAATTCAATACAAGCACACATATTAGGTTATAACATAACCTTTAAGCACATAACACATAATAATATAAATAAAAATAAAAATTCATTCCATTCACACATAAACTCGAGTTACAAGGAAATTAAAATTCCCTATCGTTACAGGAGTAACCGAGCCAATCTCCACAAAGCCAAAACCTAACCCAAGTAAGCCTTCAACAGCCTCAACATTTTTATCAAAACCAGCAGCAAGACCTATAGGATTGGAGAACCTCCTTCCCCAAACTTCTAGTCCTAATATTGAAGGATCTGGTCTCTTCTCTCTTGGAATCCATCCACAACCCAAAAAGCACATTCAAAACTACCCCAAATGCACCATTGTTGAACGAACTTTGGTGTCTCTTTGCTTTTCTGTGTCTTCGCGAGCGGCTGTATATTTGATAGATTAGACTGTCCCGCTAAAACACTAGAGCATATACAGAAACACCTGATATTTTGTATAAACCCTAGGTGAGAGAATCAAGATATACAGAAATAGCCCCTAAACACGTGCAAGAACAAATCCAAAAAGATGAAGAACTTACAATGAAACCCTAGACCCTAAACAGCATATCTTTAAATCTCTTCAGATTTCAGCCTCAAATCGAACATTCACCGAATCGGAACACAACCATATAGCCTCAAATCGAACATTCACCGAGAAAAACTGGTGAGAGAACAGAGTTCAGAGAGAAGAAAACGTGACGAGTTCAGAGAGAAGAAAAATCGAAAGGGAGATTGAAATGAAGACCTAAGTGAGCTCGGATAGAAAAATGACGAGAGTAAAGAGAGTCTTTTAATTTTGAAGTTCCGTGTTTTTTAGATAGATAACGTTTTTTTAAAAAAATGTTATCTATTTAAAATCAAAAAGAGAGTTTTAAGTTTCGTGTTTTTTAGATAGATAACTTTTTTTTAAAAAAAAACGTTATCTATTTAAAATTAAAAAATTCCCTTTTAAATAGATAACGTTTTTTTAAAAAACGTTATGGAAAAAATACCATAACGTTTTTTATAAAAACGTTGTGGTTTAAGTGTTGTCTATTTACTACTTTGTAGTAGTGATTATAGAGTAGTATAGACCATTATTTGGTATCCAGTATGTGACTAATTGTTATGTGAATATGTACCTAATTGTGTAGGATATTAAGGAGCGTGTGTTGTAATATTGTAGCAGCGCTTCAGGCAAGTTTCCTGACTTCATTCTTTCTATATATTGAATGCAAGTTCTTTCTTAACCATTGTTTAACCCTTGTGTTGGGCAAGATTTCTATCCTAACTTAATTTATTTATTGAGCCAGTTTCCTCAACCGTACAACTTTTGCCATTGTGCGAGTTGTTTATTTATTGAGCAATCATTCTATGTTATTACAAGCTTCCTATTTCATACAAATGTTGTATATTGTTGCAAGTTTCATGACTCAAATCGAGTTATTTCTTTCAAGTTATACTAGTGGATTAGTTATTGTTAATTATTCCACATTAAGGATAAATTATTTATATTCGCAGCTTATGCATTTGAATTCATTATCTGTTATTGTATTGTGAAACGTTAAGTTCTTCATTCATGAACTGTTTAAGGGGTGGATATACTACTGATTGTTTTGCTTTTTCCTTTTCTCTTGGCTCAGTTTCTGTCTTCTCTTCTTTCTTTTCTGGCTTTTCTGCAGATTCTTTAACTGGTGAAAGGCGTGGCCATGCGTTCTCTCTTTGTATTTCAGGCGCGGTTGCGCTGTCTATCAGAGTTTGTTTCCCACTTCTAAGTGTGACAGCTTGGCACTACTCCTTCTCATCTCTCTTTGGGTTAACTTCTATGTTAGTTGGCAGAGATCCTTGAGGTCTGTTGGTCAACATATTGGCCATATGGCCCACTGATTCTCAAGATTTCTGATAGTAGCCGCTTGACTCTTCATCATCACATCATTGTTAGCCATATACTTCATCATTAATTCTTCCAAATCTGGTTTCTTCTCTGGATACAGTTGTGACAACCCAGATTTTCTGAGATTGTTAAATAAGAATTTAATAAATAAAATTCTTGTTACGAGATGTTTTGGGTTGGAATATATGTATATATGTGTTATATATATTGTGAAATATATGATTTAATGTAAAGAGAATTATATATTCGTGTATTTGGGAAACGAGGTTTAATAGTTAATTAAACTATTGAATGAAGTGATGGAAATTGCTACGAAAAAAAGATATTTACTGAATATTAGAAAGTTGAAATTATATTGAGAAATAATATAATTTGATTGTTATGTCTTGTGAACAATGGAAATTATTATGAATTAAATTTCATAATAATGTGAGTGATTTATTTAATTAAAATAAGGAATTAATGAGAATATAATTGTTTTAATAAAATGAGAAGGTAATGTGTTACATAGAAATGTAACATGTTAATGTGGTATGATTGTGGATCTCGTAGATTTAAAATGTTTATCGAATAAACATTTGATGGAAATTATTGTAGAATAATTTAATTAAGCGTTATAGTGCGTATTTTATTATGCGAGTGATATTCTAATTTAATTTCATAATTAAATTAGAGGATTAATGTTTTATTGAATAAAAAGATTTATTTAATAAAATTATAGTTTGGCTAAATTGAATTATAATTTGGTCAGTAAAGTTTTGTTTGAAATTATTAATAAGTTTAATTAAATTTATTAATATAATAAGTTTAATTAAATTTAATAGGTGTGACAAAATATCATATAATAAGAAGATTATTAAAATAAGCTAAAAAGAGTGTTTTTGGGTTCTAGCCAAACAAGGCATAGAGATCCTTTGTTTTCCCTAACTGCTGGTAACTCCCAACTAAATAATACGTGAGTTTCATCAGTTTGAGTTGGGGAAGCAAAGTACAGAGGAGAGGAAGAGAGAAATTAAGAAGAAAATTCTGAAAAATCAAAGAAGAAGGAGAACAAGCAAGCAAATTTGATTATGTATCTAGATAATCTCAGCAAGAATCAAAGGTAAAAACCTAATTTTAAGTTATTGATTTTCTATTCCTTGAATTTTCTTTAAAATGGATTTTGGTTGATGATTTGATGAGATGTTGTTTGTATATGCTTATGAACATGTTTAATTGGTTATATAGTGTTTATATACAATTTTGGAGTTATCAATCCATGGTAAACATGTTAAACAAGAAGAATTTGAGTTTTGGTATAATATATATATTTTGGCTTACTTTGGAGTCAAAATTGATTGTCAATGCGTACATGAAACTGTAAATTGATAATGGATTGTTGTTATGCGTTGAAAAACGAAAACAACGGAAGTTGAACGGACCAATTTGGTTCAGAAACGAATCCGTAGTGATCGATTATGCTAAATTGTAAAAGTTTGTAAAAACTAGAATGAATTGTGATTTTAAGCCTTTAAATTGGTTGTTTAAGATGTTTAAGATGTTAGAATTGTTATAAACATGTTGGGTATTGATTCTGTAGAGATTATAATATTTGGGTATGCCTAAATTATTGTTAAAATAAAACAATTGGGAAATTTTGGTCTGAAAATTATGCAGTTCGCGAATTGCAGAATCTGGAATTCATGAGGCTCGCCCCGACAAGCTCAACAAGCCAAATTTCTCGCCCCGACAAGAGTTTTGTACTAAGTTTTCTCACCCCGGCGAGAGTTTTGTGTTATAATTTTCTCGCCCCGGCGAGAATTGCAGAAATGGAAAATTTCCTTATTTTTAATTCTTCTCTTTTGGTTGTGCTATGTTACCCTATACAAGGTTTACTTATAAACATTATACATTTAATGTAAAGTGAAGTTTAAGACTTAACTAAGGGTTAAGTGTCGATTAAAGTGGAACGAAATAAAATGAAGGATTATGAAATGTTAAGTAGGATTAATACTAAGTGTTGCTACATGGCTAATAAATGATGTACATGATTATATATATATCGTGTAGGATACGTGAAGTGCAGATGTATATAAGCTGGTTTTGGTATTTGATAATCTACAAACCAGGCAAGTCTTTCAGTTCCTATTAGTTATGTGAACTAAATGTTAAACTGTTTAAATCTATGATATATACAGCATGATGTATTTTATATATGTTGCAAGTATGAAACGACAAAGTCAAAAGATGACTACGTTCGTTGAATAAAGAATGCTGATTGAGTTATGGAACTTAATCTCTAATTGTTACGTGTTGATCGTTATGCATGACATGTTTTGGTCAAATGTTTATGATTTAGATGATGAACATGTTATTTATGTGTTATGTGATGCATGCAAACTGTTAGATTTTGCTGAGCTGTCGAGCTCATTCTTGCAAATAACCATTTTTGCAGGTTAAAGATATAAGGTAAAGTTAAGTGCTGCTTGAATGGCATGATTTAGATGTAATGCATGCAGATTAATTGTTTTAGCTTAAATTAATATTTTTGAACCATAATTGAGGTTCTGGAAATTGTATCTGATTATGTAATAAGTGTAGCAGATGTAGAGTTGATAAATTTGTATTGAGTTGTAATTTAATTTTGTCCGTTGTATAAAGGGTATGGAATCTAGAAGTTTTATTTTTATTATAACTCTGATGAAGCGAATCATTAAGTAAATATGATTCTAGATTATGTAAATGTTTAAAGGTTATGATTCAGGGAAAGCAAAGAAAGAAAACTAAAAAGTTTAATACTATTCCGCATTTTATTAAGTTTAGCATTGAATAATGTTGTAAAGTCAGGAAATGGATGTATTGTTAGCGACCGAAGTCGATAGTTGGAATTGTATGAATTTTGGGGTCGTTACAACAGTTGTGTAGCTGCCTACTAATGTTGATTATGAAATCCTAGGGGATATGATGGTCTAGGAGCTTGTTGATGATTCTTATTATTGCTCCATGAAAAATTAGGATGGTTCTTGCCCCCGGATTGTAAGTGTTTTGGTATGGATTTGGTGGACATTGGTAGCTACCCACAAACTGCACTACTTCAGGAGTAATGGTTTCTTCTCTGGATGCGGTTGTATAGCTGTTTGCTGATGTTGATTATGAAATCCTGGGGAATATGATGGTCTAGGAGCTTATTGATGACTCTGATTGTTGCTCTATGAAAAATTAGGATGGTTCCTTGCCCCTGGATTGTAAGTATTTTGGTATGGATTTGGTGGACGTTGGTAGCTACCCACAAACTGCACTACTTCATAAGTAATGGCAAAATGATCTATAAGATGTGCACCTGCGCATAGCTCACAAACAAACGCTACTTGCTGAGGTTTTGCCTCTGCCATAGCATCAATCTTCGTAGACATAGTTGATAACTGAGCTGCTAATACTGTAACGACCACGAATTCTGGATAGCCTTGCAATTTAAATTTATGTGTATTAATGAATATATTATATTTTATTAATATTATTTTTGTGTTGCATGTTTAAAGGTTGTGTGACAACCTAGATTAAGTGAATGCATGAAATTTTATGTGTTGTAGTTTTGTTTAAGTGAATAATTGATTTCGCGTAGCGTTGCTAAATCACTATTCACGGGACACGTTTACCGAGGCACTATTCACGCTATAATATTTTACTTCCTTTTCAATTTGGAATAATTTTATTAATGTGTGTATGCGAATGAATAATTTTTCCAGGCGTCGAAAATTTTATTTGAGCTGATACGTGATTTTATCTGTATCTGAATTGTATAATATGGGTGTTCCGAATAAATGGACAAATCCCATAATAATTATTTTTATGCATCCCAATATGTTATGGGAGTACCCATTTTAATTATGGATAGAGTTATTGAGAAAATTGGGTACAAAAGTGGGAGTACTCGAATCTATTTTTGTGTATTTGTGTATTTATTTTGGCTTGTCACATTAAGAGGGAACCAACCAAAACATTTTGAACCAATTAGAATTTAGCATAGGAGGGGGTGTCGGCCAATGTCCTTGAGCCAAGCAATTTAATGCTCGGGCTTACAACCTCTTCATTCTGCTATGCCGCTCCATTTTATCCGATGCAAATTCTTCACCTCCCCCATTCAAACTTTCAACTACCAAGCTTTGTGCTGCAGAAAGAGTGAGAGCATAGTAGAGAGAAGAGAGGTGCAGAAAAAGAAAGAAAGAGGAGGAGCTCGGGTGTTGAACTCCTTCATTCTCCCAAGCCTTATTCATCCGACTCCTTCCCTTCCATTCTCTTATACTCAGCTTATTTCCAAGCTTAGTCCTTTTGCTAGTAAGAAGAGAGCTGCAGAGAGGGAGGGAGTGGTATAGAGAAAGAGAGAGAGCAGAAGATCAAGAACAAAGGGAGAGGAAGAGGAAGAAACTTGAAGGAAGAAGAAAGGAGAGACACGAGTGGAGAAGAAAGGAGCCAAAGAAGTAGAAGGAGAGTCTCAAGCCTAGCCTGCAAGCTCTTTAACATCTTAGAGGGATTACAAGAGGTAATCATCTCACTTAACATATTTTCATTTGATTTTGGTTAAGGTTTTCGAAGTTTCATGGTTGTAGAGCTTTTAAGCTTATGGGTTAGCTTTGCTGCCATTCTTCTTGTTGTTGTTTGTTTTGGATGTTTGTAAATGTTGTTAAGAGACTATGTAAGCCATTAACAACATCAAAGTGGAACAAAAATGAAAGAAATCCTTACCTTGGCTTAATGGAGC
This sequence comes from Aralia elata, assembly GCA_034770075.1. Taxonomy (NCBI): domain Eukaryota; kingdom Viridiplantae; phylum Streptophyta; class Magnoliopsida; order Apiales; family Araliaceae; genus Aralia; species Aralia elata. The sequence goes on along the minus strand of CM068384.1, from coordinate 52,781,630 downwards.
AAGAACAATGAACTGCTGAACAAGAACATGGGCTGTTAGACGAATTTAGAGGACCATTGTAGATATTTTCATGTTTGATAATTTTGGTTAATGCTATAAGTGTATGAATCTATAGGAGTCTTATAGTTCATGTTGTAAGCTTTCCATAGCCTCTGAAATGGCCTAATTCCAAGTTGTAACAAAGAAGTTATGAAGGTTTGAAGTTTGGGTGCCAAAACAGAGCTTGTTGGCGAGCTCGACAGAGAGGAGCCCTTCGGGGGCGAGCTCATATGCCCTAGGGCAAGCTCAGCCCTTCGGGGGCGAGCACACTTGTTCTAGGGGCGAGCGCAGCCCTTCGGGGCGAGTTCATTTGGTCTAGGCGAGCTCGACAGAGAGGAGGCGAGCTCATTTGGCTTAGGGTGAGCTCATATGGCCTAGGGGCGAGCTCAGCCCTTCGGGGGTGAGCACACATGGCCTAGGGGCGAGCACAGCCCTTCGGGGGCGAGCACATATGGCCTATGGGCGAGCACGTCAGAGAGGAGCTCGCCGGGGCGAGCTCGTTGTGCGATGCTGACCTCTTTTAGTAAAACAAACCTAACTTTCTCATATAAACTCCAAATTGGATGATTCAAGATGATCCGGAAAGCTTAAAGATAGACCTATAACTTTAATTAATTAGAATTGAAATTTACTACCTGAAGCAATTTTGAAATTGACCGTCTTTAGGGTTGTTGTGCAAACAGAAGGCGTCGGTCATGCATGTGTGCAACGTGTAATGCTTCCGATAATAAAAGACATTGTTCTAAGTCCTAAAACATGAATGTTATAATTTATAATGATACTTAGCATTAAACAATGAGTATTAGATAAATCGAATGGGCGTGCTAGGCGTACGCATTTACGTGTCGCTTGGGCATTCGAATAGGCAAGGTTGGCGTGCGGACACGCAAGCGTCATAACGCTGTAACTAGTATATATAATCTTGTTTAATATTTTGTTTCTTATATGAATGAAACATTATAGAGTAGTATAGACCATTATTTGACATCCAGTATGTGACTAATTGTTATGTGAATATGTACTTAATTGTGTAGGATATTAAGGAGCATGTGTTGTAATATTGTAGCAGGCGCACCAGGCAAGTTTCCTATCCTAACTCAATTTATTTATTGAGCAAGTTTCCTATCCTAACTCAATTTATTTATTGAGCAAGTTTCCTAACGCTTGTCTAACCCTTGTGTTGGGCAAGTTTCCTAACCCGTACAACTTTTATTATTATGCGAGTTTATTCTTCTGAATTGCAAGTTTCTTAAACTTACTCAACCTTTATAATTGGGCAAGTTTCATTATTAAGCAGGTTCTATCTTATTCGATTTATTTATTAAGCAAGTATTCTATATTATTGCAAGTTTTCTAACTCAGACACGAGTTGTTACTTTCGAATGATATTAGTGGATTAATTATTGTCAATTATTCCACATAAAGAAAATAATTATTCATATTCGCACTTTGTGCATTTGAGTTCAGGTTCTTTTACTGAACTATGAAATGTTTAAGTTCTTCGTACATGAACTATTTAAGGAATGGTCTATGCCATTTGCTTTTGGCTAGACGTTTGCATGTTAAAGTTTATAAACGTTATCCAAACCGGTTGTTGGTATGGATTCTTGGACTGATAAAGCAACCCTTAATAGGGGAGTATATGTGTTGGCTATTCTATACAGTCATGATTTAATGTTATGCATATATATGGGGTACGAGAGGCTGATCCCCTCGAGTACTACTGACAGGGGCCGGTTTAAAAGGGTCAGGGATGATTGACTCTTTGGCCAAGTTCATGGTTGGTTGGACCACTCAGCAATAAATAATCAATATTCATTGTTTCATTTGAACTTTGATTATGTCATTTCAGCTACTTCATCAATGTTCATAAATTGTTGATCTATGCGGCTATTATTCTTATTCATTCATGATATATCTTCATTCTTGTTTTTAAACTTGCTCAGTAAAGTAGTTGCTCACCCTTGCTATATCATGAACCTATTGCAGTTAAGCCAGAGAGTTCCAAAGCGAGCAAAGGCAAAGGAAAGCTTAAGGAATAGTTATATGTACTATCCCGTTATGTAATCGTAGAATAGTTTTGTATTATTAATGTATTCTGCGATGTATTTATTTAAGGTTATAGACCTTGGAACCGTAGTAAACCTTTTGTAATGAACAACATATGTTTATTTATTCCGCATTAGTTGATTTATGTTGTTTAGAGGTGTATGGATGTACTTTATCGTGAGCACCAAATTCGAGGTATTGGTACCTAAATTTGGGGGTGTCACAAATGCTGTGACTGCATCTACTTCTAATACTCCGACTACCTTTTGTTGATTCATCCTAGAGGTTGGCCATTGATAGTTATTTGCGGCCACTGTCTCTAACAAATTAAAAGTCTCATCAAAACTTTTGGCTATAAGTGCTCCTCCCGCAGCTGCGTCTATGCTCGTCCGGGTATTACTACTTAACCCATTATAGAATGTCTGAACCTGTAGCCACTTGGGTAGCCCATGATGTGGACATCTTCTCAATAGCTCCTTAAACCTCTCCCAAGCCTCATACAGTGACTCTCCATGTTGTTGCTCAAAAGTAGTAATGTCGTTCCTCATCTTAGCAGTCTTAGTTGGTGAAAAGAATTTTGCTAGAAATTTTTGGGCCAGGTCATCCCAGGTCGTGATGGATCCCGGCGGAAGCGAATGCAAGTAACTCCTTGCTTTATCCCTTAGAGTGAATGGAAATAGACGTAATCTCACCACATCATCCGTAACATTGTGGTATTTGAATGTCTCGCAAATCTCAAGGAAACTAACTAAGTGCTTATTTGGATCATCATTAGCCAATCCCCCAAACTGTACCGAGTTCTGAATCATCTGAATTATACCCAGTTTAATCTCAAACGTATTAGCAGCGATAGCTAGCCTCATGATGCTTGATTTGATCTCATCAATCTTAGGCATGACATAGTCCTTTAGTGATTTCTGCACTTTGTTAGCCATTTTCTCTTTCTCGATTGTCTCTTGGCAAAACTTTCTCAACTGATGTAACTTGTTCTCAAGATTGTCCTCGCACTGCACAAGTTCTGGCTGTTTTGATCGCGTTTGCATAAACGAACCAAAAGTCACTTGAAACAGGAAATAAAAGAAAAATAAAATAAAATGTTTAACTAAAACTGAATTAATTAAAGTTAATGTTGAAAATTATAAACACAACTATTTTCCCGGTAACGGCGCTAAAAACTTATTTTCCTAATTCTATACTAGCACAAATACGCAAGTATACGCAGTCCACAAGTAATAAAGTGTAAGTAGAGTATCATTCCCACAGAGAAAAACTGTAATTTATAATAACAACTATCAATTTTGTATTAATCCAATTTTATTAAACAATCAAATAAAGATTTGTGAATTTTGAAAAGTAAATAATTAATTTAACTAAAACTAACTACCACAAGTTTGAAAACAGATTTTAAAGACTTAAGACTACAACTTCACTTATTACTTCACTTTGATCAATACACTTCCTGTCAAATTATGCTAGTTATTCCAGATTGTTAATCGAAAACTCATTAATATTTATGATCATCTCTCGATGTACCATAAACAAATCAACTTAAATTCACAGATGTTAGAATTAAGATGAACACCGTAATTAAATAATTCACAATTAAAAAGGGTTAACACACAGGTTCCTTATCAGATTACATGCGGTGTGTAGGTATATCTCTATCCTAAACACAAATCATGAATTCTATCGACATGCAGAAATCACAATCACATGCTATTATGATCAAATCTAAACCTATAATCCATCTCTCGAGTTCATATAGATTATCACGGTAATTACTGGCCACATAATTAAGCAAGAAAGTGTGTTGGTCGATTTCGCAACCGAAAAATACGCGCAAGTATACGCGGTCAACAAGTAATAAAGTGATAAGAGAGTTGTTGAACCCACAGGGAATTGTTCTAGTGTATCCCAAGTACCAACTATATATCGTCTCGATTTTAATTAGACAAATGATGATTTGATGTTTTTGTTGTTGGTAGTGACTAGGATAATAATAATCAAGAAAATACGAAAAGCGTATAAGATAATAAAACTCTAATATTAACAAGTCTAAGATTGAAATTTCTCCCAACACTTTATTTGAATGTCCTAACTCTCTCATTTGAATTAATTAACAACATATAATTGCCAACCGAGAAATCAAAGCTACTTATAAGCCTCTGTCGATGGTCAAATTCGAATCTTCCTAACGTGGCATGTAGGTATGTGTCTATCCTACACGCTATCAAGAGACCAATTTCAAGAACAATTACAAGACACGTGTCACTAAATCTCATTAACCGTCCTTTCAATTACCAACTTTCACATAAGAAGTCATTAAGAATAGATTCTGCATTGGTTGTACACGGTATCTAGGTATATGTCTATCCTAAATACTATCAAGTTACCTATCATTGAGGATAATCAACAAGATACACGTCACTAAATCTCAATTAATTACCCACATCAATCTTTAACTCTCGCATGATATCATAACAAGGTCTAAACATTATAATCCGTTCGTCAAGTTCATATAGGTTCCCATGATAATTACTAGCTAGGCAATTAAGGAATGAAGCATAAATTATGATATTTAATTCATAAATGAATAATTAATAACAAAGTGAGAGAAATCAATTTAAACTATGTGTTGGGTTCCATTGAAATCTTAGAATACAAGCTTTAGTTCATGCTAGCTAAGCAAAACATCAAACACATGGTGTTCATCATAAAATAGAAATACAAATTCAAAGGAAAGCAAGAGATGAATAAACCCATTTAAAAGATAATCATGTGTTGCTTGCTTGGTTAATGACAATTTCTAGCTTTTCCTCTTCATTTGGCATTCGTTTCTCTTTTTGCTCCTTAGCTTGTTGCTGGAAATTTCCTTGAATTGCAGCCCTCAAGCTCTTCTTGATGATTTATGTGAAGCCTCCTAAGGTCTAGATATCTCTTTGACAATCCTTTCCTTCTTGGTTCTTTGGTTTTTGCTGAGTTTTCCTTGTATTGCAACACTTTTACTCTCTATTTTGATGTTTTAGCCAAGCCTCCCAATCCCTAGCTATTAAATATGAAGTGTGAGAATGCTGAGAATGGAGGCAAAATGTTCTATTTATATTGCTCCTCTGAAAACCCTAGCCTCCACTTGGATTTGGACCCAAAAACCAGCTCAAATTGCACAAACCAGACAGCTGGGATCGCACTCAGGAGGCTTGGCGCGCCCGCACCCCACCTGGCGCGTGCGCGCCCAGGCCCAGGTTGGCCCATGCTGAACACCGCACGCACGCACGTTGTCTGCCGCACGCCCGCGCCGCGCGCCCGCACCCAAGCCCCGGCCGCCCGCTGGCGCCCCAACTGCTGCACGCCAGGCGCCCTAATCTGCCGAGGCCCCAGCGCGCGCCCGCCGCGCCCATGCGCCCACCTACCGAGGCCCAGCGCCCAGCTGCTGAGGCCTAGCGCCTGTCGAGGCCCGCGCGCGCCGCGCGGCGCCTGCCGAGCAGCACCCAACGCCCATGTCGAGTGCTTGCCGAGTGCTGTCGAGGACCGCACGCGCGCGCGCACCCATCGCCTATGCGCTTGCTACCTGCCGACGCCCAGTGCCCGACGCCAGCGCGCCCGACGCCCGATGTCAGCGCCCGACGCCCAGCGCCCAGCTGATAGACTCCACGGCACGCTTGCGTGAGGTGGTCGTCGCCCAGATCGTTTCTAGTAAGCAACTTTGATGAAACTCTCTCGATATCTTAACCCAACGTCTATTTGGAGATGAGAATCTTGATAAATTCGATCAAGCAATTGAATTCACATAGGATGGAACACCAACAACACTTAGACCCTCGTTTAAGTACAACGATAATCTTCGTACGATTGTATGATGCGATAGAATAATGCCACACACAACTATGATTTGTTGTATGATAAGTTAGTTTCGAATCTCAAAGAAAAACTAAGAAAACTACTTAGAAATTCTTCAAAGAACCAAAAGTAGAGAATAGCTCTCAAGTATGAATAAACTCAAAAAATTATTGAATTGTTGTTTGAATTACAAGCATGAAACTTATTTATACTAGCTATGAAACCCTAGAATCCATAAAGGAAATAACAATTGATTTGGAATCAAAATCCTACCTTAAAATATCCTAATTACAATAGAATTATGAAAATATACTGAAATCCCTAAAATTAAGGAAAGAAAATCTGATAAAAATCTTCAAAAACGCATTCCTCGGATTCCGTGCCACGTGACCGGCACGAGGCGCGCTTGAAAGTGCAAAGGAATGGCGCGAGGCGCGCCAGACATGCAGAAGTTCAAATCAGCATGGCGCGGGGCACGCTAAAACGGCGCGGGGCGCGCTGCCTTCTGTAAGACCAGCGCGGGGCGCGCTATATCAAGCTCAAAACTGGCGGGGGCGGGCCAGGCTGGAACTTTTGGCTTCCTTGGCTAGTCCCCGTTTCTTGGCCTGGAATACACAATTGTAACATATTCACGAGCTTAGACTCCAACTCCAAAACCTTCATCCTGGAATCTTCATCTTTCCAAGCTTCTTGAATCAATCCGTTAATCCCCTCCTTGAAGCGTTTAGCCCGAACTCTTGTCACTGGACTAACTGGAACTTGCACCGAATTCTCCCCATAGCTCTCATCCTTGTCCAAGCTAGGCATGTCCTCATCATTCCTCTCCTCTTGAAAAGGATTTGTCCTCAAATCATCACCTACATCAAACGGACTTAGATCAGATACGTTAAATGTGGCACTAACGTTATACTCACCAGGCAAATCCAATTTGTAGGCATTGTCATTGATGCGTTCAAGCACTTGGAATGGACCATCTCCCCTCGGAAGTAATTTCGATCGTCTTTGAGTCGAAAACCTTTCCTTCCTCATATGAAGCCAAACCCACTCACCCGGTTCAAAGATCACTTGACGTCGACCCTTGTTGGCCTGTTTAACATATTGCTCCGTCCTCCTCTCAATGTTAAGCCTTGCCTTTTCATGTATCTACTTAACAAATTCAGCATTTTTCTTTCCATCTATGTTAGTCAATTCAGAAATAGGTAATGGCAATAAATCCAACGGTGTCAAAGGATTAAAGCCATAAACAATTTCAAATGGTGAAAATTGTGTAGCAGAATGAACAGATCTATTATATGCAAACTCAACATGTGGTAGACACTCTTCCCAAACTTTAATGTTCTTTTTGATAATAGCCCTCAACAATGTAGATAAAGTTCTATTAACTACTTCTGTTTGACCATCAGTTTGTGGGTGACAAGTAGTGGAAAATAACAGTTTAGTACCTAACTTACACCACAATGTCTTCCAAAAATAACTCAAGAACTTAGTATCTCTATCAGAAACAATTGTTCTAGGCATATCATGCAATCTAACAATTTCCCTAAAGAACAAATCAGCTACATGAGAAGCGTCATCAGTTTTGTGACATGGAATAAAATGTGCCATTTTCGAAAACCTATCCACGACCACAAATATCGAATCATGACCACGCTTAGACCTAGGTAAACCCAACACAAAATCCATAGATATATCAATCCAAGGTTCATTAGGTATAGGCAATGGCGTATACAATCCATGAGGTTAAACACGAGACTTAGCTTGTTTACACGTAATGCATTTATCACAAATTCTTTCCACATCTCGTTTCATATGAGGCCAATAAAAATGTTCTTTCAAAACAGACAAAGTCTTTTCAACACCAAAATGACCCATTAAACCTCCCCCATGTGATTCCCTAATCAACAACTCTCACAAAGTGATAGACTCCACGTCACGCTTGCGTGAGGTGGTCGTCGCCCGGATCGTTTCCAGCAAGTTATAAAGGTGGAACGCTTATAACACCTTAACCCAACGTCTATATTGAGACGAGAACCTTGGTATAATTGCTTTACGCTAGGAAGCTTGCGTTGAATGGACACCAACGACACCTTGACCCCTCGCTTATATGTAAGCGGTAATCTTGGTACAATCGACGATTGATGGTTCGGTAGAATGACGCCACAAACAACTATGATATGTTGAATGATAAGTCGATAATTGAATCTTAAGAAAACTAAGAAAATAGTCTAGGAATTCTTAAAGAACCAAAAGATGAGAAGAATCTCACAATAATTTCATTAATCAAAAAGTAATCTTAAATAATTGTTGTGTACATAAGCCATGTATCCTACTTATACTAATAACATAGAAACCCTAATCCTATAAGGAAACAAGAATTTGAATGGAAATAGAAAGCCTAACTAAACACCATATGGAAATCAAAACATATCTAATAAATATCCTAATTACAATGGAAATCTAAAAGATATAATGAAATCCCAAAAATAAAAGAAAGAAATCTGCCCAAAATTGCGTGCCTCGAAAAACGTGTCAACCAATTCTGCGTGTTCTCGCCGGGGCGAGAAAATTGAACTGGGACTTCTCGCCGGGGCGAGAATGGACAGTAACTTCTTTGCCGGGGCGGATCAATTTGGGCCGGGGCGAGCTTGGACAGTAAGTTTCTCGCCGGGGCGAGAATTTTGGCCTTGGTTTTCTCGCCGGGGCGAGAACCTTGTTTTCCATCCCGAATAATTTTCTCCGATTCCTTCGCTCCGAGCAATCTAAACTCATCATGCTTGAACATCCACCATGTAAGAACTCTAATCCTTCCATGAATTGAAATCTAACTTTATCGATGATTAGACGATACAAACGAACATGATGAACACTATCTCGAACGCTTGACTTGCATTAATTTGGTCTTACTACATAGATCGTATCTAGTAATCTCAAATCACATGAATGACCCTCTCCTCGATGTTCATATGAATTGAGCTCCAATGTACACCTCCTTGAGTAGATTCTCGCCCAATTACTTGAATTCGTTTGTTGAACCCTCGAAACTTGAGTTGAGCCGATGACGCTTGATGCGAGCCTGGTCAGGATCGTATCACAAAGAACATGCAGGTATACACAACTTATTTTCCCGAAATAGGAAACCATCAACTTTAAAGTATTTACCTACAACATTCTTTTCACAAGATTTAAACTCTTCACAAAAATCAAGGTCATTAACATATAACTCTTTAATTCGTTCGAAACCAAGCAATTTTGTATCAAGAGTATTTAATAACACGTACCTTCTTGAAAGAGCATCAGCAACAACATTCTCCTTACCTTGCTTGTAACGGATGATATACGGAAATGTCTCAATGAACTCCATCCACCTTGCGTGTCTTTTGTTCAACTTATGTTGTCCCTTCAAGTACTTCAAAGATTCATGATCAGTGTGAATCACGAACTCTTTAGGCCAAAGGTAGTGTTGCCACGTCTCCAAAGCTCGAACCAATGCATACAACTGCTTATCATATGTTGGATAGTTCAAAGATGCTCCACTAAATTTCTCATTGAAGTATGCTACTGGCTTTCCTTCTTGCATCAGCACCGCTCCAATTCCTATACCTGAAGCATCACACTCAATCTCAAAAGTTTTAGCAAAGTTAGGCAAAACAAGCAAAGGCGCATTAGTCAATTTATCCTTAATTAAATTAAAGGCCTTTTCGTGTTCATTACCCCACTTAAATCCTACACTTTTCTTGATCACTTTAATCAATGGTGCTGTGATGTCGCTAAAGTTCCCCACAAAGCGTCGGTAGAAACTCGCGAGTCCATGAAAACTACGAACTTGACTCATATTTGTCGGACTCGGCCACTCACGGATTGCACGTATCTTCTCATCATCAACCTGTATTCCCTGTGAACTAACAATAAAGCCAAGAAACATAACTCTATCCGTACAAAACGTGCACTTTTCCATGTTAGCAAACAACTTCTCTTTTCTAAAAACATCTAAAACAGATTTTAAATGCAATGCATGTTCTCCCAAATTTTCCAATGAATGATCGCAAAACATGATTCATCAATCTCATGAAAGTGCTAGGTGCATTAGTTAAACCAAAAGGTAACACTAACCACTTATATAAACCATATTTTGTTTTGAAAGCAGTTTTCCATTCATCACTCTCTTGCATTCTAATTTGATGATACCCACTTTTCAAATCAATTTTAGAAAATATACATGATCCATGCAATTCATCTAACATATCATCTAAACGTGGAATGGGATGTCGATATTTTACCATAATATTATTCACCGCTCGACAATCTATGCACATGCGCCATCTCCTATCCTTTTTAGGCACTAAGATCACCGGAACTGCACATGGCCTCATGCTCTCTCTTACGAACCCCTTTTACATAAGTTCGCCCACTTGCTTTTGCAACTCCTTCGTCTCCTCGGGATTGCTCCGATAAGCTGGACGGTTTAGAATGGTTGCATTGGGTATGAAGTCAATTTGATGTTCGATTCCTCGAATAGGTGGTAATCCTTGTGGAAGCTCCTTGGGAAACACATCCTTATAATCCTACAAAAGAGATGAAACAACACTAGGCAAAGAAGAATCGTTAGCGTTAGAATTCAAAAGCGCCTCCTTATACTGAAATATAATCATCGGCTGTTTAGCATCTAAAGCTCGCCTCACATCGCTCTTTTTTGCATAGATATTTGTTTTTCGCTCCTCATCTTTTCTTTTCTCTCTTTCTTTTTCTCTCTTATTTTTCCCCTCATTATTTTTTCCCTCTTTATTTTTTTCCTCATTACTCTTCTTTTCGTCACTCTCTTTTCTTTTTTCATGATCTCTCTGCAGATGAATTTGATCCTCACGCACCTGTTGTGGCGACATAGGGCATAAAGTAACCCTCCTTTTATTGTATACAAAAGAATATTCATTTGTAAAGCTATCATGCTTCACACGCCTGTCAAATTGCCACGGTCGACCAAACAATATGTGACTCGCCTGCATTGGAACCACGTCGCACAAAATTTCATCCACATACTTCCCAATAGTAAATGGCACCAACACCTGTTTAGTCACTTTAATCTCATTACTATCGTTGAGCCATTGCAATCGATACGGTTGAGGATGTTTGGTTATGGAAAGCCCCAATTTCTCTACCATAACCTTACTTGCCACATTCGTGCAACTACCCCCATCTATCACGACACAACAAATCTTCTCATTCACCAAGCACCTAGTGTGAAATAAATTTTCCCGCTGTTCGTTGCTTTCTTCCTTCACTTGTGCACTAAGCACCCTTCTCGTCACTAAAACTTCCCCACACACTGCAACTTCCCTATCTTCTGCTTCTTCTAGTGGTGGCATAGAGTCAGTATCACTATCCTCCTCCTCGGTCTCTATTTCACCATTATCAAGTAACAACATTGTCCGTTGATTTGGACATTAACTCGCAATATGGCCCTCGCCTTGACACTTAAAACATTTAATATCACGATTACGACTAAAAGAAGGTAGTTCAGTTTTACCTTGCATCCCACGGTTAGTTGTGTCTGGTTTAAACTCCACCTTGGGCTTGACTATAGCTGGTTTCTCATCTCGCCTACCCGCATTAGATTTTCATGATGATCCCGAATTAGGTATCGAATGCTGGTTACCTCTCCTCTTAAGCTGTTTCTCAATCTTAATAGCCATGTGTACCATATCCTCCAATACCACGTAATGTTGCCGTTCTACTAAGTCTACAATCTCCCAATTCAGTCCCGCCGAAAATCTGGCCATTGTAGATTCACTATCCTCATTTATATTTGCTCTAGCCATCAATATCTCCATATCTTTGTAATAATACTCAATGCTCCGATTACCTTGTTTCAAGCTTTGCAAACTCCTAACTATCTCTCGATGATAGTAATCTGGAACGAACCTCTTTTTCATCACTGCCTTCATATCTTCCCAAGTTTTAATTGGACGTTCTCCGCACCTCCTTCGACTGATCGTCAACTGATCCCACTAAGTAAACAACATAAGCTGAGAATTCTATGGTGGCAAGTTTTACTTTCTTTAGCCCCAAGTAGTAATGACAGTCAAATATCCAATCCATCTTCTTTTCCCACTCTAGATATGCCTCCGGATCACTCCTTCCTTGGAAAGTTGGAATTTTCATTTTTATACTATCCAAGTTGTTGTCCTCTTTATCTCGAACTCCTCTATCTCTAGCTCCTCGTTGCTTGCGATGTAAGAAGTCGGACTCTCGATCCTCCTCTTCACTAAATCCTCCGTCATTGAAATTAGTTTCTTCCACCCTAGCTCCTTTTTGCCGGGATACTCCTTTTTGATGAGTTCCTTAACGGTTTTGAGATGATTCTCCTCGAGTAACGCTTAATTGGTCTAAGCGCTCATGCACCTGTTCTATTGCCATATCCAACCTCCTACCTCATTCCTTATTCATGGCTTCAATCATCAACTTAATATCAGCTGACAATGAAGGCTCTACAAAAGTTCCCTTATCCTTTGAGTTAGACATATTTCCTACAAAATAGAGGTTAGTAGCAAAATATTTTCCTCACCACTCCCTTACATGTTTCGCTCGATTAATGTTTCACTCGTCTATCACTCAATAGGCTTTTTCCCTCAATTGATCTCACCACTAAGCCTTTTACCTCTAATTATTCTCTCTAATAGGTTCTTTTCGAATTTACCTAGCAAAATTCCCGGTTTTACTAATCAATTCAAAAATAACTTATCACGAACAATATAGTCGGTACGAATAGAAGTAGCAACAATCTCGATTATGGAATTGAAATCGAATTCTACGAACAAATTGAAATAATTGCAATAATAAAATTTTCTATACTCTTTTTTTTACTCACAACTTCAACGAAAACAATAAAGATAAATACTTAGCTAGATAACGTAGCTCTGATACCAAATGATAGACTCCACGGCATGCTTGCGTGAGGTGGTCGTCGCCCGGATCATTTCTACTAAACAACTTTGATGGAACTCTCTCAATATCTTAACCCAACGTCTATTTGGAGACGAGAATCTTGATAAATTCGATCAAGCAATTGAATTCACATAGGTTGGAACACCAACAACACTTAGACCCTCGTTTAAGTACAACGATAATCTTCGTACGATTGTATGATGCGATAGAATAATGCCACACATAACTATGGTTTGTTGTATGATAAGTTAGTTTCGAATCTCAAAGAAAAACTAAGAAAACTACATAGAAATCCTTCAAAGAACCAAAAGTAGAGAATAACTCTCAAGTATGAATAAACTCAAAAAATTATTGAATTGTTGTTTGAATTACAAGCATGAAACTTATTTATACTAGCTATGAAACCCTAAAATCCATAAAGGAAATAACAATTGATTTGGAATCAAAATCCTACCTTAAAATATCCTAATTACAATAGAATTATGAAAATATACTGAAATCCCTAAAATTAAGGAAATAAAATCTGATAAAAATCTTCAAAAACGCGTTCCTCGGATTCCGTGTCGCGTGACCGGCGCGGGGCGCGCTTGAAAGTGCAAAGGAATGGCTCGGGGCGCGCCAGACATGTAGAAGCTCAAATCAGCACAGCGCGGGGCGCCCTAAAACGGCGCGGGGCGCGTTGCCTTCTGTAGGACCAGCGCGGGGCGCACTATATCAAGCTCAAAACTAGCACGGGGCGAGCCAGGCTGGAACTTTTAGCTTTCTTGGCTAATCCCCGTTTCTTGGCCAGGAATACACATTTGTAACATATTCACGAGCTTAGACTCCAACTCCAAAACCTTCATCCTGGAATCTTCATCCTTCCAAGCTTCTTAAATCAATCCGTTAATCCCCTCATTGAAGCGTTTAGCCCGAACTCTCGTCACTAGACCAACTGGAACTTGCACTGAATTAGCCCCATAGCTCTCATTGATAGACTCCACGGCACGCTTGCGTGAGGTGGTCGTCGCCCGCATCGTTTCCAGCAAGTTATGAAGGTGGAACTCGTTTGAATCCTTAATCCCTCGCCTGAATATAGACAATAAACCTTGGAATAGTCGATCAAGCAATTTGAATGTATGAAGGATGAAACACCAACAACACTTTGACCCTCGTTTAATTCAAACGATAATCTCCGTACGATTGTATGATGCGGTAGAATAACGCCACACACAACTATGGTTTGTTGTATGATAAGTTAAGATTGAATCTCAAAGAAAAACTAAGAATGATAACTTAGAAATCCTTTAAAGCACCAAAAGTAGAGAATAGCTCTCAATTGTATAAAACTCAGAATAATTGTAATGTGTTTGAATTACAAGCATAAAACTTATTTATACTAACTATGAAATCCTAGAATCCAGAAAGGAAATAACAATTGATTTGGAATCAAAATCCTATCTTAAAATATCCTAATTACCATAGAATTATGAAAATATACTGAATCCCTGAAATAAAAGAAAAGAAATCTGATAAAAATCTTCAAAAACGCGTCTGCCTTGAAAAACGCGCCAACTAATTCTGACAGTTCTCGCCGGGGCGAGAGATTTGTGCTGAAGTTCTCGCCGGGGCGAGAGATTTGTACTGAAGTTCTCGCCGGGTCGAGAATGGACAGAGAGATCTTGGTCAGGGCGACTTCAGATCAGGCCGGGGCGAAGATGGACAGAGAGATTCTCGCCGGGGCGAGAAATTTGGCCTTGAAATTCTCGCCGGGGTGAGAACTCTGAAACTTGGAACTTTTCATCTTCTCTTGATTCCATCGTTTCCAACCTTGACGTATTTGCTTGTATCATCATGACCAAATGCAAAGCCTTCGTTTCCTGTTCCTCGAACTCTACACTTGTTCTATCCTCGCTCCATATACCTTGTATCAATCCATTAAGGCCTTCCTTGAATCGTTTAGCCCGAGCTCTCGTCACGGGACCATCCGATATACACATAGGATCCATTCTACGGTTGTCATTTGTTCCAGAACCAAGGATGCCCTCATCATACCTCTCCTCTTGAGAAAGATTTGTCCTCAAATCGTCACCTACATCAAACGGACTAAGATCATTTACGTTGAAGGTTGCACTAACGTTCTACTCACCAGGCAAATCCAATTTGTAGGCATTGTCATTGATGCGTTCAAGCACTTGGAATGGACCATCTCCCCTCGGAAACAATTTTGATCGTCTTTGAGCCGGAAACCTTTCCTTCCTCATATGAAGCCAAACCCACTTTCCCGGTTCAAAGATCACTTGACGTCGGCCCTTGTTGGCTTGCTTCGCATATTGCTCCGTCCTCCTTTCAATGTTAAGCCTTTCCTTTTCATGTATCTGCTTGACAAATTCAGCCTTTTTCTTTCCATCCATGTTAGTATATTCAGACAAAGGTAATGGCAATAAATCCAACGGTGTCAAAGGATTAAAACCATAAACAATTTCAAAGGGTGAAAATTGTGTAGCAGAATGAACAGATCGATTATATGCAAACTCAACATGTGGTAAACACTCTTCCCAAACTTTAATGTTCTTTTTAATAATAGCTCTTAACAATGCAGATAAGTTCTATTTACTACCTCGGTTTGACCGTCAGTTTGTGGATGACAAGTAGTTGAAAATAACAGCTTAGTACCTAACTTACACCACAATATCTTCCAAAAATAACTCAAAAATTTAGAATCTCTATCTGAAACAATTGTTCTAGGCATGCCATGCAAACACACAATTTCTCTAAAGAACAAATCAAAAATATGGGATGCATCATCAGTTTTGTGACATGGAATAAAATGTGCCATCTTAGAAAATCTATCCACGACCACAAATATAGAATCATGACCACGCTTAAACCTAGGTAAACCCAATACAAAATCCATAGACAAATCAATCCAAGGTTCACTAGATATAGGCAATGGTGTATACAATCCATGAGGTTGAACACGAGACTTAGCTTGCTTACACGTAATGCATCTATCAAAATTCTTTCCACATCTCGTTTCATATGAGGCTAATAAAAATGTACTTTCAAAATAGATAAAGTCTTTTAACACCAAAATGACCCATTAGACCTCCCCCATGTGACTTCCTAATCAACAACTCACGCAAAGAACATGCAGGTATACATAGCTTATTTTCTCAAAACAGAAAACCATCAACTTTAAAGTATTTACCCACAACATTCTTTTCACATGATTTAAACTCTTCACAAAATTCAAGGTCATTATCATACAACTCTTTAATTCTTTCAAACCCAAGCAATTTTGTATCAAGAGTATTCAATAACACGTACCTTCTCGAAAGAGCATCAGCAACAACATTCTCTTTACCTTGTTTGTATCGGATGACGTACGGAAAGGTCTCAATGAACTCCATCCACCTTGCGTGTCTTTTGTTCAACTTATGCTGTCCCTTCAAGTATTTCAACGATTCATGATCTGTGTGAATCACGAACTCTTTAGGCCAAAGGTAGTGTTGCCACGTTTCCAACGCTCGAACCAATGCATACATCTCCTTGTCATAAGTAAGATAGTTTAGAGCTGCCCCACCCAACTTCTCGCTAAAGTACGCCACTGGTTTCCCTTCCTGCATCAACACAACTCCAATTCCCAAACCTGAAGCATCACACTCAATTTCAAAGGTTTTAGCAAAGTTAGGTAAAACAAGCAAAGGAGCGTTAGTCAATTTATCTTTAATCAATTTAAACGCTTTTTCCTGCTCTTCACCCCATTTAAACCCTACACTTTTCTTGATCACTTCCGTTAAGGGTGCTGTGATGTCGCTGAAATTCCTCACAAACCGCCGGTAAAAACTAGCCAATCCATGAAAGCTTCGAACTTGGCTCACATTTGTTGGACTCGGCCATTCTCGGATTGCAAGTATTTTCTCCTCATCCACTTGAACTCCCTATGAACTCACAACAAATCCAAGAAAAACAACTCTATCCGTACAAAACGTGCACTTATCCATGTTAGCAAACAACTTTTCTTTTCTAAAAACATCTAAAACAATTTTCAAATGCAATGCATGCTCTCCCAAGTTTTTGCTATATATCAAGATATCATCAAAATAAACTACCACAAATTTGCCAATGAATGGTCGCAAAACATGATTCATAAATCTCATGAAAGTACTAGGAGCATTAGTTAAACCAAAAGGTAACACTAACCACTCATAAAGACCATATTTTGTTTTGAAAGTAGTTTTCCATTCATCACCCTCTTGCATTCTAATTTGATGATAACCAATTTTTAAATCAATTTTTGAAAATATACAAGACCCATGAAATTCATCTAACATGTCATCTAAACGAGGAATGGGATGTCGATATTTTACCGTAATGTTATTTACCGCTCGACAATCGATGCACATCCGCCATTTTCCATCCTTCTTCGGCATTAAGATCACTGGAACTGCACAAGGACTCATGCTCTCCCTCACGAACCCTTTCTCCATTAGCTCGCCAACTTGCCTTTGTAACTCCTTTGTTTCTTCGGGATTACTCCGATAGGCTGGACGGTTTGGAATGGTAGCGCCGGGTACGAAATCAATCTGATGCTCAATTCCCCGAATTGGTGGTAATCCCTGTGGAAGCTCCTCGGGAAACACATCCTTATAATCCTACAAAAGAGATGAAACAACACTAGGCAAGGAAGAATCATTAGCGTTAGTATTCAAAAGCGCCTCCTTATACCGAAGTATGATCATCGGCTGTTTAGAATCCAAAGCTCGCCTTATGTCACTCTTTTTTGCATATATATTTGTTTTTCTCTCTTCATCTTTTCTTTTCTCTCTTTCTTTTTCCCTCTTATTTTTTTTTCTCATTATTTTTTCCCTCTCGATTGTTCTTTTCCTCACTCTCTGTTTTTTTTTCATGGTCTTTTTGCAAATGAAGTTGATCCTCATGCACCTGATGTGGTGACATAGGACATAAAGTAACCTTCCTCTTATTATGAACAAAAGAATATTCATTGGTGAAGCCATCATGCTTCACTCGCCTATCAAATTGCCACGGTCGGCCAAACAAAATGTGACCCGCTTGCATTGGTACCACGTCGCACAAAATCTCATCCACGTATCTCCCAATAGTAAATGGCACCATCACCTGTTTAGTCACCTTAATCTCATTACTGTCATTAAGCCACTGCAATCGATACGATTGAGGATGATTGGTTGTAGAAAGCCCCAATTTCTCCACCATAGCCTTACTTGCTACATTCGTGCAACTACCTCCGTCAATCACGACACAACAAATCTTCCCATTCACAAGGCACCTAGTGTGAAATAAATTTTCCCGTTGTGCGCTGCTATCTTCCTTCACTTGCGCATTAAGTACTCGTCGGGTAACTAAGACTTCCCCAAATATTGCGACTTCCCTATCTTCGGCCTCTTCCAAAGGTGGCATTGAATCAGTGTCACTTTCCTCCTCTTCGGTTTCCACTTCCCCACTATCACGTAATATCATTGTCCGTTGATTCGGACATTGACTTGCAATATGACCTTTACCTTGACATTTAAAACAAACAATATCCCGATTACGACTAAAAGAAGGTTGCTCATTTTTACCTTGCTTTCCCCGATTAGTCACATCCGGTCTAGGCTCCACTTTCGGCTTGTTCACAACTGGTGATGAGGACATCCATAATCCAGAAACCCATGACACAACCAGAGAGGACCCATTGCAATTGCCACTTGGACCCGTTACTAGAGCTCGAGCTAAAACCTTCAAAGACGGCCTTAACGGAATGATCCATGAACTATGGAATGAGGTTAGATCAGGCATAGAGGTTATGGAGATGGAGTCCAAGCGTATGAAGCCCGTAAACATGTTGCGAATGGACGTGGCGGACAAAACAGCGAAAGAAAACAGTTTGCTTGGAACAGGATGACCTCGCTTCAGCGAGAATTTCCAAGCCATTTTTCTCGCCTCGACGAGGTCTCGCCCCGGCGAGGAAATGCAAGCCAAAACTCTCGCCCCGGCGAGGATTTCCAGTTCTTTTCTCTCGCCCCGGCGAGAACCTCTTGGATGCAATTTGTAATTTTTTGACTTTCTTGATTTTTGAACCTTCTTTCACCCAAAACATGATATCAGTATTTAGGATCAATTACATGTGTTCTGATTGCTATATTTCAACATTTGTGAGCTTGTATTTCAACAAGTGTGTGCTTCTAGAAGCTTCTAGTTTGTTTCTAAAACTAGTATAAATAGGTGCTATTGTAAACTTGAATTAACAACCAATTTTCAGATTATCAATATTATTGTGAGTTTGTTTCTCTACTTGTGGTTCTTTGAAGAATTCCTAAGTGTTTCTTAGTTCTCTTTGGAGATTCATAATTGACTTATCATACAACCAATCATAGTTGTGTGTGGCGTCTTCTACCGCATCAATCATCGATTGTACCAAGATTACTGCTTCAACATAAGCGAGGGGTCGAGGTGTCATTGGTGTCCATCCTACGCAAACTTCCTAAGCAAGCAATTATACCAAGATTACCGTCTACATATAGGCGAGGGGTTAAGGTGTTGCAAGCTATCCATCCTATCAACTTGTTAGAAACGATACGGGCAACGACCACCTCACGCAAGTGTGCTGTTGAGTCTATCATTTGGTATCAGAGCTAAGTTTCCTATCAAGTTACTTATCTTTACTTTTATTGTTGAAATATAGTCAAAAAGAAAAAAGAAAAAAAAAACTGCATAAAATATATAGCAGAAAATTTGTATTGCTATCATCGGGATTTTCATTTTTTTGCAAGAATCATATCTGGCGTTTAGAAGTCTTGTGGAGAGTCGTACTTTCTATATTGTATTCTTGATAAGTTATTATTGGATTGTAATTAGGGAATTGAGGTAATATTTGTGAGAATTCAAAAAGAACCTATTAGAGAGAACTACGAGCGGAAAAAGGCAAGAGTAGTAAGTTTAATTGAGGGTAAAAGCCTAATTGTGTGATACACGAGCGTTTCCTATTTGTTTGGTATATTGTTTGAGTGAAACACACAAGGGAGTGGTGAGAAACTTGTTTTCTACTAATCTTTATTTTGCAGGAAATATGTCTAACACAAGAGATAAGACAATTGAAAATGAACCTTCTACATCAAATTTTGACCCAAAACTCATGATGGAGGCTATGATGAAAGAATTTTCTAGACAATTGGGGATGGCTATGGAACAAGTGCATGATCGCATCGATCAATTGAGTGACACTCGAGGGGAACGAACTCAAATCCCTCCGGGTGGGCGCCCAAAAGGAAAGACCCAACAAAAGGAAGCAAGGCTAGAGGAGACAAATTACTATGATGAAAGGTTTAGTGAGGAAGAGGATCGAGAAACTGACTTTATCCCTATGAGACATTTTGCAAAGGATAGAGGCGGCCGAAATCGAGAGGACAACAATCTTGATAGCATCAAAATGAAAATTCCCACATTCCAAGGCAGAAGTGACCCCGAGGTATATCTAGAATGGGAGAAGAAAATGGAGTGGATCTTTGACTGTCACAACTACTCGGATCTCAAGAAAGTTAGAATTGCAGCTACCGAATTTTTTGACTATGCAGTTACTTGGTGGGATCAATTAATGACCAGCCGGAGGAGGTGCAGAGAACGTCTAATAGAGACTTGGACAGAAATGAAAGCTGTAATGAAAAAGAGGTTTGTTCTAAGCCATTACTATCGAGATCTGTTTCGAAACTTACAAAATTTGAGACAGGGAAGCAAGAGTGTGGAGGACTACTTCAAGGAGATGGAGATGCTAATGTCTAGAGCTGACATCGACGAGGATAATGAGGCAACCATGGCCCGATTTTCAGCAAGTTTAAATTGGGATATTGCAGATTTGGTGGAGCGTCAACATTATGTGGTATTGGAAGACATGGTGCACATGGCTATCAAAATAGAGAAGCAACTTAAGAGGAGAGGTGGCCAACGAACAAATCCTACCACAGGTTCATCATGGAAATCCAATAATGTGAAGCGTGAGGAAAAACCAACTGTGTTCAAACCAAAGCCAGAAATCAAGCAAGGAGCAGCTACTCAAGTAGTACAAGGTAAAACTAATACACCTTCTACTAGTCGTACTCAAGATATTATATGCTATAAATGTCAAGGCAGGGGACATATTGCAAATCAATGCCCAAATCAAAAAACTATGTTATTGCTTGATAATGGGGATTTGGAGACCGAGGAAGAAGATAGCGACCATGACTCTATGCCATCATTGGAGGAAGATAGAGAGGTTGCTATGCATGGCGAAGTGTTGGTTACACGGAGAATGCTTAGTACACAGGTAAAAGAAGAAAGCAGCGAGCAAAGAGAGAATCTATTTCATACTAGATGCATGGTAAATGGTAAGATCTGTTGTGTTGTAATTGATGGTGGGAGTTGTACAAATGTGGCAAGCATCACAATGGTGGAAAAATTGGGACTTACAACATCCAAATATCCTCACCCATACCGATTGCAGTGGCTCAATGACAGCGGTGACATTAAAGTTACCAAGCAAGTATCAGTGCCGTTTACAATTGGGAAGTATGTTGATGAGATCCTTTGTGATGTAGTTCCTATGCAGGCAGGTCATTTACTACTTGGGAGACCTTGGCAGTTCGATCGGCGAGTAAAACACGACGGTTTTACTAATGAGTACTCTTTTGTTCACAATCAAAGAAAAGTTACCTTGTGTCCTATGTCGCCAAAACAAGTGCATGAGGATCAAATACACTTGCAAAGAGATCATGAAAAGAAAACAAAAGACAGAGAAAAAAAGAAAGAGAGAAAAACAAACATTTTTGCAAAAAGGAGTGATGTAAGGCGAGCTTTGGATTCTAAAAAGCCAATGATTATAATTCGGTATAAGGAGGCACTTTTAAATACTAACGCTAATAATCCTTCTTTGCCTAGTGTTGTTTCTGCTCTTTTACAGGATTATCAGGATGTATTTCCCGAGGAACTTCCACAGGGATTACCACCAATTCAGGGAATTGAGCATCAAATTGACTTTGTCCCAGGCGCGACCATTCCAAATCGCCCGGCATACCGAAACAATCCCGAGGAAACAAAGGAATTGCAAAGGTAAGTTGACGAGCTAATGGACAAAGGTTTTGTGAGGGAAAGCATGAGTCCATGTGCGGTTCCAGTCATTTTAGTACCTAAGAAAGACGGGAAATGGCGTATGTGCATTGATTGTCGAGCGGTAAATAACATCACGGTAAAATATCGGCATCCCATTCCTAGGTTAGATGACATGTTAGATGAATTGCATGGATCTTGTGTGTTTTCTAAAATAGATTTAAAGAGTGGTTATCATCAAATTAGAATGCATGAGGGAGATGAATGGAAAACTGCTTTTAAAACAAAATATGGGTTATATGAGTGGTTGGTCTTACCTTTTGGTTTAACTAATGCTCCTAGCACGTTCATGAGACTAATGAACCATGTTTTGCGTTCCTTCATTGGAAAGTTTGTAGTTGTTTACTTTGATGATATCTTAATCTATAGCAAAGATTTAGTTAAGCATGCATTGCATATAAAATCTGTCTTAGATGTACTTCGAAAAGAAAAATTGTATGCTAATATGGACAAATGCACATTTTGTACAGATCGAGTTGTGTTTCTTGGTTTTGTTGTCAGTACGCAGGGAGTACAAGTTAACGATGAGAAGATACGAGCAATCCAAGAATGGCCGACTCCTACGAATGTCAGTCAAGTTCGTAGTTTTCATGGACTCGCGAGTTTCTATAGACGGTTTGTAAGGAACTTCAGCGAAGTCACAGCATCACTCACCGAAGTAATCAAAAAGAGTGTAGGATTCAAGTGGGGTGATGCACAGGAAAAGGCGTTTAATTTGATTAAAGAAAAATTAACTAACGCTCCTTTACTTGTATTGCCAAATTTCACTAAAACCTTTGAAATTGAATGTGATGCTTCAGGTTTAGGCATTGGAGCTGTGTTAATGCAAGAAGGAAAACCCGTTGCATATTTCAGTGAAAAATTGAGTGGAGCAGCTTTGAACTATCCTACCTATGACAAGGAGTTATATGCCTTAGTTCGATCATTGGAGACTTGACAACATTACCTGTGGCCTAAGGAATTTGTAATTCACACGGACCATGAATCATTGAAATATTTGAAGGGCCAACACAAATTGAACAAGAGACATGTACGATGGATGGAGTTCATCGAGACGTTCCCGTATGTCATTCGGTATAAGCAAGGTAAGGAGAATGTCGTTGTCGACGCTCTCTCAAGAAGGTATGTGTTGTTAAATACTCTTGACACAAAATTACTTGGTTTTGAACAAATCAAAGAATTATATGATAGTGACCATGATTTCTGTGAAGAGTTTAAAAATTGTGAAAAGAATGTTGTAGGTAAATACTTCAAGATGGATGGATTCTTGTTTCGTGAGAATCGGTTATGTATACCTGCATGTTCTTTGCGTGAGTTATTGGTTCGCGAGTCACATGGAGGTGGTTTGATGGGACATTTTGGTGTCGATAAGACCTTATCTGTGATGAAAGAACATTTCTATTGGTCCCATATGAAACGAGATGTAGAAAGAATTTGTGATAGATGCATTACATGTCGTCAAGCTAAATCTCGTGTTCAACCCCATGGGTTATACACACCATTACCTATTTCGAGTGAACCTTGGATTGATTTGTCTATGGACTTTGTATTGGGTTTACCTAGATCTAAGCATGGTCATGATTCTATATTTGTGGTTGTGGACAGGTTTTCAAAAATGGCACACTTTATCCCATGCCACAAGACTGATGATGCATCCCATATTGCTGATTTATTCTTTAGAGATATTATGCGTTTGCATGGCATGCCCCGAACAATTGTTTCGGATAGAGATGCTAAGTTCTTGAGCTATTTTTGGAAGACTTTGTGGTGTAAATTAGGAACTAAACTGTTGTTTTCAACTACTTGTCATCCACAAACTGACGGTCAAACGGAAGTAGTAAATAAGACTCTATCTGCATTATTGAGGACTATCATTAAAAAGAATATTAAGCTTTGGGAAGAATGTTTACCCCATGTTGAGTTTGCTTATAATATGTCTGTTCATTCTGCTACTAAATTCTCACCTTTTGAAATTGTGTATGGTTTTAATCCTTTAACACCCTTGGATTTGTCACCATTACCCGTTTCCAACTATACTAACATGGATGGAAAAAACAAAGCTGATTTTGTTAAGCAGATACATGAGAAAACAAGACTCAACATTGAGAAGAAGACGGATCAATATGCCAAACAGGCCAACAAGGGTCGGCGTCAAGTAATCTTCGAATCCGGGGATTGGGTATGGCTACACCTGCGTAAGGAAAGATTTCCTGCTCAAAGGCGTTCGAAACTACTCCCGAGAGGAGATGGACCATTTCAAGTGCTTGAACGCATTAACAACAATGCTTACAAATTGGACTTACCCGGTGAGTATACTGTTAGTGCAACTTTCAATGTTTCTGATCTAAGCCCGTTTGATGTAGGTGAAGATTTGAGGACAAATCCTTTTCAAAAGGAGAGGTATGATGAGGACATCCATAATCCAGAAACCCATGACACAACCAGAGAGGACCCATTACAATTGCCACTTGGACCCGTTACTAGAGCTTGAGCTAAAACCTTCAAAGACGGCCTTAACGGAATGATCCATGAACTATGGAACGAGATTGGATCAAGCATAGAGGTTATGGAGATGGAGTCCAAGCATATGAAGCCCGTAAACATGTTGCGAATGGACGTGGGGACAAAACAACGAAAGAAAACAGTTTGCTTGGAACAGGATGACCTCGCCTCGGCGAGAATTTCCAAGCCATTTTTCTCACCTCGGCGAGGTCTCGCCCCGGCGAGGTCTCGCCCCGGCGAGGATTTCCAGTTCTTTTCTCTCACCCCGGCGAGAATCTCCTGGATGCAATTTGTCATTTTTTGACTTTCTTGATTTTCGAACCTTCTTTCACCCAAACATGATATCAGTATTTAGGATCAATTACATGTGTTCTGATTGCTATATTTCAACATTTTTGAGCTTGTATTTCAACAAGTGTGTGCTTCTAGAAGCTTCTAGTTTGTTTCTAAAACTAGTATAAATAGGTGCTATTGTAAACTTGAATTAACAACCAATTTTCAGATTATCAATATTATTGTGAGTTTGTTTCTCTACTTGTGGTTCTTTGAAGAATTCCTAAGTGTTTCTTAGTTCTCTTTGGAGATTCATAATTGACTTATCATACAACCAATCATAGTTGTGTGTGGCGTCTTCTACCGCATCAATCGTCGATTGTACCAAGATTACCGCTTCAACATAAGCGAGGGGTCGAGGTGTCATTGGTGTCCATCCTACGCAAACTTCCTAAGCAAGCAATTGTACCAAGATTACCGTCTACATATAGGCGAGGGGTTAAGGTGTTGCAAGCTATCCATCCTATCAACTTGTTAGAAACGATCCGGGCGACGACCACCTCACGCAAGCGTGCCGTGGAGTCTATCAACTGGCTTCTCCTCTCGCTTCGCCACATTAGATTTCCATGATGAACCCGGATTAGGCATCGACCGTTGGCCACCTCTCCTCTTGAGTTGTTTCTCAATCTTGATAGCCATGTGCACCATCTCTTCCAACTCCAGATAATACTGTCGTTCGACCAAATCTGATATCTCCCAATTCAAACCTACCGAAAACCTAGCCATCGTCGCCTCTTTATCCTCAACTAAATCAGCTCTGGCCATCAGCATCTCCATCTCCTTGTAGTAGTCCTCTACACTTCGAACACCTTGTCTCAAGCTTTGTAAACTGCGAACTAACTCCTGGTGGTAATAATCTGGCACAAATCTTTTCTTCATGATAGTCTTCAACTCCACCCATGTGTCAATTGGACGTTGTCCACACCTTATTCTGCTGATTGTCAGTTGATCCCACCATGTAACTGCATAACCTGAGAACTCCGTAGCGGCAAGTTTGACTTTCTTACGATCTGAATAATTATGACAGTCAAAAATCCTCTCCATCTTCTTCTCCCATTCCAGGTACGCCTTAGGATACTCCTACCTTGGAACGCTGGAATTGACATTTTGATGCTATCCAAGTTATCGTCCACCCGATTCCTTTGGTCGTCTCTATCATCTCTGTGTCTCCTATTCCTGGCCTCAAATCGCCTTCCAATATCTGGATCAAATTCCTCTTCGTAGGAATCCTCCTCGTTATTCCTATCCTCATTTTTCTGCACCTTTTCCTTCTTTTGAGAACCTATGATCACTTGCGACTGCTCCCTTTGAATACTTTCGATCCTCTCAAATCTATCATCAAAGAGATCTAACTTCCGAATTACTTGTTGTAGTAAAACATCCAGGTCCACACTTGACCCTTCCCTTTGTCCTTTTGTTGAAGATCCCTCTCCAAACAAACCCTTATCCTTCATTCCAAACATTTTTCCTGTAAAACAGAGGTTAGTAGCAAAATATTTTCCTCACCACTCCCTTACGTGTTTCACTCGGTCAATGTTTCGCTCGTGTATCACTCAATAGGCTTTTCCCCTCTAATGATCTCACAACTAAGCCTTTTACCTCTAAATATTCTCTCTAATAGGTTCTTTTTGAATTTACCTAGCAAAAATTCTCGGTTTTACTAATCAATTCAAAAATAACTTATCACGAACAATATAGTCAGTATGAATAGAAGTAGCAACAATCTTGATTACGGAACTAACAATGAAATCTACGAACAAATTGAAATAACTGAAATAAAATTTTCTATACTTTTTTTTACTCACAAATCCAACGATACAATAAAGATAGATACTTAGCTAGAAAACGCAACTTTGATACCAAATGATAGACTCCACGACACGCTTGTGTGAGGTGGTCGTCGCCCGGATCGTTTCCAGCAAGTTATGAAGGTGGAACTCGTTCGAATCCTTAATCCCTCGCCTGAATATAGACGATAAACCTTGGAATAGTCGATCAAGCAATTTGAATGTATGAAGGATGAAACACCAACAACACTTTGACCCTCGTTTAATTCAAACGATAATCTCCGTACGATTGTATGATGCGGTAGAATAACGCCACATACAACTATGGTTTGTTTTATGATAAGTTAAGATTGAATCTCAAAGAAAAACTAAGAATGATAACTTAGAAATCCTTTAAAGAACCAAAAGTAGAGAATAGCTCTCAATTGTATAAAACTCAGAATAATTGTAATGTGTTTGAATTACAAGCATAAAACTTATTTATACTAACTATGATACCCTAGAATCCAGAAAGGAAATAACAATTGATTTGGAATCAAAATCCTATCTTAAAATATCCTAATTACAATAGAATTATGAAAATATACTGAATCCCTGAAATAAAAGAAAAGAAATCTGATAAAAATATTCAAAAACGCGTCTGCCTTGAAAAACGCGCCAACTAATTCTGACAGTTCTCGCCGGGGCGAGAGATTTGTGCTGAAGTTCTCGCCGGGGCGAGACAGTTCTCGCCGGGGCGAGAGATTTGTACTGAAGTTCTCGCCGGGGCGAGAATGGACAGAGAGATCTTGGCCGGGGCGACTTCAGATCAGGCTGGGGCGAAGATGGACAGAGAGATTCTCGCCGGGGCGAGAAATTTGGCCTTGAAATTCTCGCCGGGGCGAGAACTCTGAAACTTGGAACTTTTCGTCTTCTCTTGATTCCATCGTTTCCAACCTTAACGTATTTTCTTGTATCATCATGACCAAATGCAAAGCCTTCGTTTCCTGTTCCTCGAACTTTACACTTGTTCAATCCTCACTCCATATACCTTGTATCAATCCATTAAGGCCTTCCTTGAATCGTTTAGCCCGAGCTCTCGTCACGGGACCATCCGGCATACACATAGGATCCATTCTACAGTTGTCATTCGTTCCAGAACCAAGGATGCCCTCATCACTCATCCTTGCCCAAGCTAGGCATGTCCTCATCACCAGTGCGCGCCCGTGGCTTGGCAGACACCACACGCAATGCACGCTATCCAACGCCGTGCACGCTCAACTTCCAAATCTCATCAAATTTAACACCGAGCGTCGCCAAACACTAATTTTCAACATAATATCATTCGGGCACGAATATTCAAGCACGGGCCTGCCCTCGTGGCTTAGCCGACGCCGAACGCCGTGCACATTTTCCAACGCCGTGCACGCTCGACTTCCAAATTTCATCAAATTAAATACCTAGCGTCGCCAAACACTAATTTCCATTGTACTACCATTCGGGCACGGACGTCCAAGCACGGACATTGAGTCATTACGAACAACGATCCGAGCGGTCTTTATTTCAATTCCTACAAACACAGTAAAAATGCATAAAAAACAACACTAAACAAATATAAGAAATATAAAACCATAATATATAGAATTAAGATAAAAATACAATAAAACCACATAAAGTACCCAAAGACTTACAAATCATCAAGGCAAAAAGTACCCAAATTGTGTGTATAAAACACACTCATCAAATACCCCCAAACTTAAATCTTTGCTTGTTCTCAAACAAAACAAACCTAAACTAAACAATTCAAAAACTTCTAATATAGCCTAACTTGAGCAATGAATCAATAAGCTGAAAATTGTCACAAAGGCATCAACACATGGAACTCAAGAGAACAAACAAAGCGTTGCAAGTCTAAAATTTCAATTAGCTAGTCATACTTTGCTTAAGGCCCCTTCCGTGTGTGTGTGAGTACCCAATAGCACTAAATCACGTGTAGCTCGGATGAAACTATGAAACCACATTACCTTATGAAATAATCAAAATAAACCCCAAAACAACATGCTTAACACATCACTCAATACAAAGGTATACAAATCACAATTCTAAAAATTTTGAGAACCAAGGGCTCTAGGTGAGTACATTTTATGCTCCTACTCAACCTTAAACATGCTCATATGGGCGAGTGCGTTTTACGCTCAACCTCAACCCCTTGCAAGAGTTACAATATACAATTTTTTTTTCTTTAATCACAAATATAAGAGAGTGCGTTTTACGCTCTATCTCTCCTACGCATGTGTCCATGAGTGAGTGCGTTTTACGCTCCATCTCAACTCACCACATGACCATCAATCCAAACACAACAAATTTGGACACCTTGCTTCGAGTGATGTTTAAACGATTTCTAGAGTTTATAGAAATCTCCCACAAGCATTCGGTTATAAAAGCCTTCTCTAAGCATACAACTAGCTTAATACTCATGGGTAAGTGGATAAAAGTGAAAGGACACATAAGCAAAACGATAAGCACAAAGACTAAGCAACAATTGTCTACGTCTCATGAGTTAGTTTCTCTTCAAACAAGCCATTATCATAGACCATGGATTATGGTTCGAATCAAATTAAAACAATGCTCAAGGGGCACATCCTAAAAATAAATAATTTTTTTTTGGTTTTTAATAAAAAGAAAAACATGCTTAAATCACACAAAAACTAAATTAAAAAAACACACAAATATGTAAATACGAAGTACTACCCCAAACTTAAATTTGACATTGTCCTCAATGTCTGATATAGGAAAAATTAAAAAAAAAAGACTTTCTTGAAAACGTGTCAAGCGCCATTGATATCATCTTTTAATACCTCTAAGTTGGGGGCGTACCTGAAAGCAGATGACTAAAGAAATTAAAATGCAATTACACAACTAAAATGCAATCAAACAAAAATAAAACAAAGCAGTAAACTTGGGTTGCCTCCCAAGAAGCGCTTGGTTTATAGATGTTAACCCGACTCCTTTATTTCGTTTCAATCCGGCTCAATCGCAAAATTGACCATTGCATGCCACCTCGTTGTTCTTTCTTTGATTTGCATGATATGCATGCCTGGTTGGTGACCCTCAAACTTCGTTTCAATCGATGGCAAGAAGAAGTTTTCCTCATTCGCATCATCAATTATTGCACTTGTGTCAAGATCGACATGAAGATCTTCTTCATGAACCAATAGGTGCTCGATGGGTTTGAAAACCTCGAATGTGACTTCTTGATCTTCAATTTCCTTTTCATGATCCCCATTCATGCTCCTCATCTCATCAACCTCAGAATCATCATCTATAATAGGAAGCACACTCTCAAAATTTTCACTAATAGCTTCGTGCGACTCCTCGCCACTTCCTTGATCATCCACCATGCACTGCTCTTCACCTTCCTCCATAGGGTTGATCTCTGTATCGCTAGGTAAGGTGCTTTGCGGGTGAATAATGCAATTATTGGCAATATAGTTCATGATGCTCTGCACTGAAGCTTGTAGATTTGCCATCCTAACCTCATTTTGAGAGATATGAGATATGTTCCTAGTCATGAGCTCCTCCCTCATTCTTTCCTCTTCGTCACATCTATGCGAATTCACCATACATTGCTCTTGACCTTCCTCTATAGGGTAAATCTGTGTAATGCAAGGTAAGGTACTTTGCGGGTGAATAAGCACAGCCTCGACAAGTTGTTCAAAGTGCAAATCATAATAGATAATCCGATAATAGTTAACAATAATTAACCAAAAAGCATATTTATCAAAACTACACAACAAGATCCATTGTAATCTTAAAAAAGAAATTAGTTCGTAATTAAACTGAAATCCATCATCCACAATTCAAATAGCATTCAAAATACAAAAGTAGAAGATAGAGAAGAGAATAAAAACTGTTGGTGCAATCTTTAAATCTCTCCTTAGCTCCTGCGTTGAATCTCTCTTGCTATCAAGTTGCTTCAAGTCTCCAAAACTGGCTTTCAAAACTAGGATTTTCTTCTAATAAGTTCAACAACTCTCAATAATGACTTAAAACATCTATTTATAGCATCTGATATAAATTCAAAATTAATTAGAAGTCTGAAAATAAATTACACATCAGTTGCTCAACTTAAGCAAAAAGTCAATTCTAGTCAACTCCCGAACCGGCGCGACCACGCTTGAAATAGGCTTGAATGGGGCGCGGCTGGGCTGCCCTGGCAGCAGAAGAAAATTTAACTTTGGATACTAGCGCGACCGTGCGGGCCCATAGTACAAATTGGGCGCGGTCGCGCTGCCATCATTTTCTGCAATTCTTGATTCTTTTGCTGCTACTTTTGTTCAACTCTCGCCAAACCAATTCCCAACACATGTAACCTACAAAACACACATAAAATGTATGAAAAGTAACTACAATCCATGGAAATAAACAATAATCCACATCAATAGATACCCGATTCGTAGGTATGAAACCTACTCATCAGTTAGGAGTTTAATTAACTAAAAGAGTTTAATTAAAATAAAATCATATTCCTAAATAGTTTAGGAGGGTTGCCTATATCTATAAAAAGAGGAGTCTTATTATGGATTGAGGTTACATACGCTTCCATAAGATATGGGAGAGTACTAACAAATTCTATAGAGATAGAAACTAGGGTTTTGTCAACACCCATCTTCTTGAATATATATTATTCCTTGGTGGATCACCTCTAGAGGCCAAACACTTGGGTGGATAACGTTGATCAAAGGAAGGAATCTAACCGGTGAATTCAAGGAGAACACGAAGGATTTGGAGTTGAACTCGTACCCGAGGAAAACATGGCTCTACAAGGGTATATTCTGATTCTCCATCTTTCTTTGTTAATTGATAATTGCGCATAAAAGATGATCCTTGTTATGGTTTGTAAAATTTTAAATTCTGATTTTACCATGCTTCTGCTATTTATATGCAATTTGATTATATGCTCATGAATATTACAAACCAATAGTGGCATCAAAGCCAAACTTTATGCGAATTATTAATTGTTTTGATTTCGTATATGTATGGATACATGTTTAGAACAATTTAATTGGGCATAATTGTTAGTATAGAATCTTATTTTTGGGAGAAAATTATAAAAATCGCGATCTAGAAAAACCAGAAATGGAACAGACATAAGCCTAGAGCCGCGACGCTGGGCTAGAGCCACGACGCTCCAATCTTTGAGCTGCGACACTTTTCCTTGTGAGTTGCGGCGCTTAGCTTGAGCCGCTGCGCTCTCCTTTTGAGCCACGACACATGAAGGTCTGTTGGTTCGTTTTTGTGCAATTTTTAAAAAAATTTAAATTAAAATAAAGGAGTTTATTTTTGATTTGGAATTGAACTAAAATAAAGATGTTTATTTTATTTGGAATTGGATTCCATGTTAAATTAAAATAAAGGAGTTTATTTTGATTCAAAATTGGATTTTATGCTAACTATAATTGCCCATTAAATGATATTAATGCATATATAAAATTATTTTGATTTCATGAGATGAATATTATTTATTGATGCATATGGTGATATGTATGATAATAAATGGGATTGATTATGGACTATTAACCAATAGATGGTTGGATTTTATTCTATGAGAATGCATGAATGAATGTGTTTTATAAATGGGGTCTGCGTACCTCGTCTTCTCTAGTTTTTTTTTATGTAAATTCTATCTTCCTCCTATGTACTTCCCCTTGATTGCTGATCAAGGTTTCTATTTTTTGTAAATAGTTTATGTAATAGGATTAGTTAGAATTATTTTGAAGAATTGGAGACAAAGGAGCAAGGAGCGCTTGAAGACTCGTTTGTAATGGAGCCCGGGTTTAAATGTAATAATTATATTTAAATTCTGTTCTTGCACCCTAGGTTTGACCTTTTGGTTCATTTGGTGGCTTTAGTGAACCAAACTAGAATAAAAATCCAATCAATCCGGGTAGAATATAGTATTCTATATGTGCATGTTTACTATATATATATATATATTATACAACATGTTTCGCATGTTAAATAATATGACGCGTATTTTATATATATGTGCATGCGCGCTAAGCAAGATAAGACAAATACTAACAAAAACCCTCAAAGAAATCATATTAAGTTGTAACGTTCAAAGATATTTGGAATATCGAACGTCGCCTTCTAGCATGATAAAACGATAGAGTATCAATTAATCATTATAAGTTTGTTATGTCACCACAAGACTTATTTTAATTTCTTGAGATGCTGTTTTATCACATTTGATGTTTATAAAGGAATTGAACGATGTTGTTTTGTTGTGTCACCACAAGGACAGTGTTTTTTCTCTTTTACTTATATGAAAGTGCTAGGTTGGACTTAACTTGGACAATTTTGATTCGGATGTGTCACCACTTGATCAAAATAATCTAAGAGGCAAAATAAAAGGAGTTACATGGTGATGTAATTGACAATAGTTATCTACCTATTTATTTATATATACTTTGTTGTGTCACCACAAGGCTATATATATATATATTTGAAATGGGATCCTTATTCTCACTAGCAAATCTTTAGTTAGATTTGTAGAACTATATATTGAGGGTAATATAGTTTGTTGAAAATAGTGAGAGATACCAATTTAAATAAAGACCTAATTTATTTTGGTAATTAATAAAATAAATGTATGCTAATATTGTTAAATTACAAATTTCATTTAAAGAATTTACAATGTCTAATTCACTATCACTGCAGAGTATATTGGATGCTAGTAAGTTAACTGGACCGAATTATACGGATTGGTAAAGGAATCTGAGAATTGTTCTAACTGCTGAAAAGATTTCTTATATCCTAAATTCTTTCGTACCTGCAACTGTTGCAGAAACAGCCTCTGAGTAAGAGATTGCTAGTTTTAGAAAGTGGCAAGATGATGCAACCGTGGCTCA
The DNA here is from genome assembly GCA_034770075.1 of Aralia elata. Lineage (NCBI taxonomy): Eukaryota > Viridiplantae > Streptophyta > Magnoliopsida > Apiales > Araliaceae > Aralia > Aralia elata. The sequence goes on along the minus strand of CM068384.1, from coordinate 52,748,110 downwards.
ATGCATCATGCTCGCATCTGTAACGATCGGGATTTTTAATTTCCTTGTAACCCGACTTTATATGTGAATAAAATCAATTTTTATTTTATTATTATTATTTACATTATTGTGTGTTATGTGCTTAAAAGTTGTGTTACAACCTAGAATATGTGTATGTGTTGAATTTTATGTGTTGTGGTGTCATTGGAGTGAATAAATTGATTTTCCGAAAAATTGTAAAATCACTATTCACGGGGCATGTTTCCCGAGGCACTATTCACATCATAATATTTTTGTGTCGTTTTTTATTTTAATAAATTTCATTCATACGCATGTGGTAAGATAATTTTTTCAAGTGTCGAATTTTCATTTTTTAGCCCAATCATGTTTTATTCGGTATTCGAAATGTACAATATGGGTGTTCTGAGTTAATGGACAAACCCCATAATTATTATTTTTACGCGTCCCAATATTTTATGGGAGTACCCATTTTAATTTTGGGTAGAGTTATTGAGCAAATTTGGTACAAAAGTGGGAGTATTTGGGTATGTGAGAGACCAATTGGGTGTATTAATTGGAGTATGTTGTTGATATGGGGAACTACTAAACTTTTTGGACCAATCAAATGAGAGAGTGGAGGAAGTTTCGGCTGATGGGGGCATTGTGCCAAGCACAATGCATGGATAATCCCTAATGCCAAACATTCATTCTTGAGGATCATTCCAAGGGAGCTCAGACATTGCAACCATTCCTCCCATTTCATTTTCGTCCGACCCCTTCTCTCCCCCATTCAAACCATCAGCTCATTCCAAGTTGAGAGAGAGAGAATCTGCAGGAAGAAGAAGAATAAGGAAGAAGAAGAATAAGAAAGAAGGAGGAAAGCCATAGCAACCTTGCACCACCTTCATCTTCCTCTTTAGTCCACCGGTTCCATTCTCCCGTGGTCCATTCAAGACTTCAGTTCATTCCAAGTGAAGAAAGGAAGAAAGAATCTGCTGCAGAAAAGGAGGAGGGAGAGGAACACCATCTTCATCTTCTTCATCTTCATCTTCATCTTCAACCATTCTAGAGAGAAAGAAGTGGGTGTGAGCTAAACTTGAAGAAAGGCTACGGGGAAGACCCAAGAAGGTAGAAGAAAGGTTGTAGCAAAGCTCTAGTAACCATTTAGAAACCTAGAAGGAGAATCCAAGAGGTAGATAGCTTATCCAAACTCATTCCTTCTAACTTTCCAAGTTTTCTTATTTTCTTGCTTGTTTGCTTGTTGGTTGGATTTGTTGTTGTTATGATTGTTGTTGGTTGTTCATGGACGACTAAGGATGTTCTTAAGACCTTAAAAACCTTCCTAATAACATCAAAGTGGAACAAACATGAAAGAGATCCGTACCTATGCATAATGAGGAAGAAAATGGAGTATGAACTATTATGGACGAATTTAGAGGACCCTTGTAGTTATTTTTCATGTCTGATAATTTTGGTTAATGATATGATGTTATACTTCCATGGTTTATGAGAATAATTCAGTTAGAATGGAGTAAAAAGGTGTTAAAATGAATTCGTAGTAAGAATTTTGGTAAAATATGTTTAGAAAATGAAGAATAGTTGAATAATGGTCCTTGTGTCGATTTTTGGTATTAATGTTTGTTGGTTATATTCTGATTCTTGTGTGTAGTCGTAGTACTAAGTTACGAAGCCATAGGCTTTGGAATCACCTCATTTCCTTCACGGATGAGGGAGTTATGATGATTGGAATCCAAACATGTCAAGAACACCAAAAAACAGAGCATGAATTTGAGTTTGGGGTCAAGTTTAGTAATTAGCTAATGTTTTTGAAAGTCTTAGATACTCTGGTATGTTGTAGTCGGAGTCTTAGGAGTCTATAGAGTCTGAAATGGACTCATTTGGACGTCTAGAGAAGAAGTTATAAAGGTTGGAGCGAATGAGGGTCAGAAAAATCGCGAAGTCTGGACACACTAGTGCGCCCGCGCGACCCTTGGCGCGCCCGCGCCCATGGCCTACCACTCCCTGCGTGCGCTATGATACAATCCTGACCAGGCTCGCATCGAACAACATTCACTCAACTCGAGTTCAAGAGGTTCATCAGTTAGTCGCGAGTGATTGGATTGAAATCCATTCAAGGATGCGTACATTGGAGCTAAATTCATATGAACGGCGAGGAGAGGATCAATCATGTGATTTGGGTTTACTAGATACCATCTATTTAGTAAGGCTGAATCAACGCAAGCCAAGGCATCATGCAATGTACGGAAGAATGGAAGTTGGTTCAAGGATGCTTGGAATGGAGATTGAGGAGTTTGGAGATGTCATTTACATAGCGGTCACTTCGGATCCAATTTCGATCTTTCTCCATCCCGTATCTCTGAACACTCAAAGAATGAAAGTTGTAGATCTCGTCGAGATCTTCGATTTGATAGGTGGCAGGTTCCGTAACTCTTCCCGAATCAAAAGTTATGGCCATTTTTCCAAAGGACATCGCAACAGAATTTTGGGATTTTCTGGCGAGCGCCTAGGCGCTCCAGCCAGTGTATTTTCAAGCGTCTAGGCGCTTGGACACTCTTGGGCATTCTGCAAGTGAGTGCCTAGGTGCTCCAGGCTTTCATAATTCAAGCGCCTAGGCGCTTGGGCCTGAACAAGGATTCCGAGGAAGGTTTTTGATCAGATTTAATGAAATCTTTTGGGGATCTTTTCCTATTCTATTGTAACTAGGATGTTTATTAGATAGGATTTCTATTTCCATTCAAATTCTTATTTCCTTATAGGATTAGGGTTTTATGTTATTAGTATAAATAGACATGAGTGCTGTAATCATTCATGAATTCAGTCAACAATATATTAATATTCAAAGTTTATTCATACTTGAGAGTTATTCTCTACTTTTGATTCTTTGAATAATTTCTAAGCTAATTTCTTAGTTTTTCTTTTGAGATTCATATCTAACTTATCATACAATAATCCATAGTTGTGTGTGGCGTTATTCTACCGCATCATACAATCATACGGAGATTATCGTTTTCCATTTAAACGAGGGTCTAAATGTTGTTGGTGTTCCATCCTACATGAATTCAATTGCTTGATCGAATATATCAAGATTCTCGTCTCCAAATTAGACGTTGGGTTAAGATTTCGAAAGAGTCCATCAATCTGCTTACTAGAAAGGATCCGGGCGACGACCACCTCACGCAAGTGTGCCGTGGACTCTATCATTTGATATCAAAGCTGCGTTTTCTAGCTAAGTATCTATCTTTATTGTTTCTTCGAATTTGTGAGTCAAAAAAAATTCGTGAGTAAAAAAAAAAAGAGGGAAAATTATTATTGTTGCAATTGCTTGGGTTTCATAAGTTTTGTGATTATTCGGATCGTATTGAAGAAGCTATTATTTGGTTCTATTGCTGGAATTTGTGAATTTTGAATATATTGGGATTTCACTCAAGAGGATTTTTATTGGTGATCGTGAAATTTTGGTGATTCGTACGTCACACTTGTTATATTTTATTTTGTGATAAGTTCTTATTGAATTAAATAGAAAACTGTGATATTTGTTTGGTGAATTCAAAAAGAACCTATAAGAGGGAATTAGAGCAGTAAAGGCAAGAGTGTGAGATCAATTGAGGGTAAAAGCCGAATTGTGCTATACACGAGCGATTTCATAATTGTGTGATATATTGTTTGAGCGAAACACGTAAAGGAGTGTGTGAGGAAAATTTTCTTTATCTACTAACCTTTGTTTTGCAGCAAATATGTATGGTTATAATTAAGAAAGTGCTTATGGGTCTCGAAGGAATTCTTTCCAAGGCAGGAATGATCCAGATGCTTATTTGCGATGGGAGGGAAAAATTGAGCGAGAGTTTGACTATCATGGCTATTCCGAGCGGAGGAAGTTCAAACTTGCAGTTCAATATTTTTCTGATCATGCAGCTACATGGTGGGATTAATTTGCGATTAGCAGGAGAAGATGTGGAGAGCATCCGATCGAGACATGGAAAGAATTAAAAATTATCATGAGGAAGCAGTTTGTTCCAAGACAGCTTAATCGGAGTAATGAATATGCAACTCCAAGATATGACGATCAACCTTCAAGGCGTTCAAATTGGGATGATGAAAGGAAGGATCATAGGTATGAAGATTCACATCGGAGACAACCACGAGAAACTCCTAAGGTGTATAGGGAATCGATATCAATTGAGGACATCATAAGAATATATAATGAGATAAGGGACGATCATTTGAAGCGGCATCAAAACATCTCTAAGGCACAAAAGGAGCAAAGTCAGCTGAGGGAGGTGGACGATGGAGTAGAATATGCAATCCAAGGAGAATTGTTAGGTTCCAGCATACATGACGAAGTTCGTGAAGATCTAGCGATTGTACAAAAATATTATGATCAAGGGAAAGAAAGTGAACGACAAAAAGAAATTGAAAAAAAGATTGAGTGTGAAAAAGAAAAGTGTGAAAAAGAGAATGAAAAGAAACGAGAGAATAAAAAGAATGAGAGTGAAAATAAACGAGAGAAAGAAACATTGGAGAATAAGAGTGAAAAAAGAGAGGAGACTGAGTTGGAAAGTGAGTTATATTTTGAAAAGCCAATGACTGTACATTCGTACAAAACGACGCTTTTGAATACTAACAAGATTAACTCTTCTTTGTCTAGTTCTGTTGTTTCTCTTGTACAAGTTATTGATGACATACCCCGAGCTATCATTCCATACCAGTCAACTTGTGGTATTCCTGAGGAGACGACGGAGTTACCAAGGCGGGTTGGATAGTTGATAGGGTCCAACTTTATTAAAGCGGGTATCGTGGGAGAAAGCATTAGTGTGTGTGCTATTCATGAGATCATAGTACCTAAAGAGGATAAGACGTCTAGCTTGTGCATCGATTTCGAATTGGTAAACAAGTATCGTTTTTATTTTCTTTACTTAGATAATATGCTTGATAAATTGCATAGTGCTTGTGTTTTAGCTACATTAGAAAATGACCATGTGATGTTTATGCCTAATCAAACTAGCATGAGATATTGTGATAAATGGAAAGTTTTGTTAACATGTGAATTGTATAGGTGGATAGTTATTTCTGTTAGATTAACTAATGCATCTAGTATGTTCATGAGTTTATTAAAACATGTTTTGCATGCTTCCATTGATAAATTTGTTGTTAGCTATTTTGATGGTAGAATCGTCTTTATCATAAACTATGGAGGATATTTGATATTTGTCGAGTTAGTTTATGAGCATGCGTTATATTTTCGTTGCCAATATTCCTACTATCATTTGGTAAATTCTCATTGTCTAAATGCACATCGTTGTAGAATTTATTCTAGTGATTATTGTGGGTATTCTCGTTTTCAACGTTTGTACTTGCATGAGAATTATTCTAGGGTTTTTATTCACATGTTGGATTAGGTTTTGAAGTTAATCAATCTTTACATGGCATGTCGTTAATTGATAATGATAGTGATCATGATTCTTCAGTAGAGAAATCTTCATTGCATGATTTGCTGTCATTTGGTAATGTCTTTCCATTAGAGTTGTTATCATTGCATGATTTTGAGAATGTTATCTTGAATGGGAAAGAATTACTATCATTTGGTATTGAGTTAAAAAGTGTTTATCATCAGATTGGATTAAGATATGGTTTACATACATGTTTAGTTAAATCGTTGGGATTAACTAATGCATTAAATATTTTCATATTGAATCATGTTTTGCATTCATTCATGGGGAAAATTGATAAAATTTGTTTTGATGATATTCCGAGTTTTGTCAACACTTGGGAAAATTCTTTAGCATGTGTTGGGTTTGATTGCGAATACAATTATGCAAATGAGTTTTCATCTTGTGGTGTTGATTGTGATCTGGTGATTCCATTGATGCAATTATTTGATTTTGAATGTGTTAATGTCAATGGCAAGAGAAAGGTTGGATTTGTTTTGTAGAGTCGAGATGGGTTCATACTCCGCGAGGCGAAAGATTTAATTCGTTTTGCAAATCAATTCGAGCAATGCATGGAAAGTCTAAAGGGAAGTGTTTTGAATTTTGTTTTAGTAGACTTTGCATGTGGATTTGAATTATTTGATTTCTTGGTGATTAAACGAAAGGAACTTGTTGATTTGTTTTGTTTTGTGTTTAATCCAAGAATTCAAAGGTGCTTGCAAATGCAACGTGTCAAGTTTCAAATTTTGACATTTGATCCGGGTGCATTGAAGTGGATGTTAATGCGAATGATCGAGATCATAAGGTTTACTTTTGATCCGGAAATTCGTCATTGGGAGTATTTGCGAATGCACGAGATCATCACGTTGGTTTTTGATCCGGGAATTCGTGGATGGAAGTTGATGAAGTGTGAAGGGTTCTACATACTGATATTTGATCCAGGAGAAGATAGAGCTTTTCATAATTTTAGTTGCATTTATTTTATTGTTTCTATGATTATGTCGTTAGGTAGAAACTTTGATTGTGTTTTTGTTTTAGTTGCTAATTTAGTTGGTTTTGTTTTAATTAGCATTTTGGAAGATTTTGGTTTACGTGTGGAAAAGCATCGTGTTGATGTGGACAAGTTCTTGAGCGAAAGAGATCGAAAGATTAAGTTTCCAAGTTGTGTTACGAGGAGCTTGCCTTATGCTGATTCGATCACTGCTTGGAAAGAGATGTTTACAAATTGTTCATGTCGATACGTGGGAGTTGCCAGATGTTGCTATGTCCTTTGCAGGAGTTGGAGTTTTTGATGACTATTTTCATATTTTTACTTGCATTGTTGATGTTGCTTTCATATTTCTTTTGCAAGTTGAGATTTGGGAGTATGTTCTGTTTGATGCTACTATTTTGGTTTGTTTTTATGTAGGATCAGATTTGTGGGTAAATCCTTTTCAAGAGGAGGGAATGTCAGATTTGAGGACAAATCCTTTTCAAGAGGAGGGGAATAATACAATCCTGACTAGGCTCGCATCGAACAACATTCACTCAACTCGAGTTCAAGAGGTTCATCAGTTAGTCGCAAGTGATTGGATTGAAATCCATTCAAGGATGCGTACATTGGAGCTAAATTCATATGAACGGCGAGGAGAGGATCAATCATGTGATTTGGGATTACTAGATACCATCTATTTAGTAAGGCCGAATCAATGCAAGCCAATGCATCATGCAATGTATGGAACAATGGAAGTTGGTTCAAGGATGCTTGGAATGGAGATTGAGGAGTTTGGAGATGTCATTTACATAGCGGTCACTTCGGGTCCAATTTCGATCTTTCTCCAGCCCGTATCTCTAACACTCAAAGAATGAAAGTTGTAGGCACTTGGACACTCTTGGGCATTCTGCAAGTGAGCGCCTAGGTGCTCCAGACCTTCATAATTCAAGCGCCTAGGCACTGGGCCTGAGCACGGATTCCGAGGAAGGTTTTTGATCAGATTTAATGCAATCTTTTGGGGATCTTTTCCTATTATATTGTAACTAGGATGTTTATTAGATAGGATTTCTATTTACATTCAAATTCTTATTTTCTTATAGGATTAGGGTTTCATGTTATTAGTATAAATAGACATGAGTGTTGTAATCATTCATGAATTCAGTCAACAATATAATATTATTTAAAGTTTATTCATACTTGAGAGTTATTCTCTACTTTTGGTTCTTTGAAGAATTTCTAAGCTAATTTCTTAGTTTTTCTTTTGAGATTAATATCTAACTTATCATAAAACAATCCATAGTTGTGTGTGGCGTTATTCTACCGCATCATACAATCATACGGAGATTATCGTTTTCCATCTAAACGAGGGTCTAAGTGTTGTTGGTTTCCATCCTACGTGAATTTAATTGCTTGATCGAATATATCAAGATTCCCATCTCAAAATTAGACGTTGGCTTAAGATTTCGAAAGAGTCCATCAATCTGCTTGCTAGAAACGATCCGGGCGACGACCACCTCACGCAAGCGTGCCATGGAGTCTATCACGCTACCCGACTCAGCTTCGACGTCCGTTGGGAAAATGGCCATAACTTTCTCATACGGACTCCGATTAGGGCGATTCAAGATGATGCGGAAAGCTTAGAGATAGACCTAAAACTTTCATTAATTAGAATTAAAATTTACTATTTGTATCAAATTCCAAATTGGCCATTTTTAGGACTATTGTGCATTTAGAGGTAATCGGAGGGCGTCGAGCATGCGCCTATGCAATGTGTAATGCTTTCGACTGTATAAGATGGTGTTCTAAGTTCTATAACATGAATGTTATGAATTATAATGATACTCATCATTAACCAATGGGTATTAGATAAATTAAATTGGCATGCTAAGCGTACGCAAATGACCGCTTGGGCATTCGGGTAGGCAAGGTTGGCGTACGGACGTGCAAGCGTCGTAACGCCGTAACAAGTGTGTATAACCTTGTTTAATGTTCTATTACTTATAAGAATGAAACATTATGGATTAGTATAATCTAGTATTTGGTATCCATTATGTGACTAATTAGTATGTGTATATGTACTAAATTGTGTAGGATACTTGAAGAGCTATTTACGTTAAACCTAATCAACGAAAGAGGCAAGTTTCCTAACCCATACAACTCCTATTTATTGTGCGAGTTTCCTTAAACCTTACTCAATTTATTTATTGGGCAAGTTTCAAATTCTTGTTCAATTTGATATTGAACAAGTATTCTATATTAATGCAAGTTCTCTAAATTCACTCAAGTTATGTATTGATTACATGTATTGTGATATTAAGCTAGTTTTCTAAACTTCCATAATTTACTTCATTGTGCGAGTACTCTTATGATTATTCAAATTATTTGACATTCATTCAAGTTATCTACCTATGCTATAATGCATGTTGTTGAGCCTTAAAGTTCTTTATTTCATAAACTGTTTGAAAGCTATGTTAAAGCTAATTGCTTCGGCTAGACACATATTGATTTGTTTATTGAAGTGAGTTTAAGTCCTCAAACTATTATTGTTGTTAAGTAAAACTATCCAATCAAATTGTTTTGGTTCAGATTCCCATGTAAAGCTGAGAAGAACAACCCTCATAGCAGGGGCAATTGTATAAACATCGGGGAACCGACCCGCGCGTAAATAGTAAGTGAGGCTTTTGCATAACGCCATGTACTTTAGGCTGATCACCTATTGTACCAGTTTTGTGGATTATCGGATGAATTTCCAGTAATTCTAGATAGAGTTCTGTGCCTTGGTGCTCACTCAGTATTGAATAGTCCCTCTCTTTGGGAAACTTTGAAATCCTTGAATACTTCAGAAATCCTTCGGTCCTTAGTGGCCACTATAATGGTGATAAAAGAAGTTGTTTATTTCCTCAAGCTATCTAATTTTCTTTTAACTCCTATGATCTATAAAGTTATTCATGTGATTATTCACTGCTATTATACTTGCGGGGCAAATTTGTTGCTCACCCTTGCTTTCCTTAAAATATTTCAGTTAGTGCAGCACGTGGCGAGAGCTCAGGAAAAGATAAGGGAAAGGGCAAAACTACTGATTAATTCTGTTTTATTGTATTAGAATCACCGTTTGTATTAAGACTTATTACTTGATGTGGTGTATTAGGATTATTTAACCTTATGTATTAAGTTATGTTTTGTAGTAGTCCTAGTTTCGAGACTTGGGACAGGATTATTTATGTTATATCAATGTAAATATTCCTTTATTCCGCTATTAGTTATCGATTGTATGATGCATGTTTTAGATAGTGACGAATCAAGTTTGTGGCTTAGGTGATCCAGATTTGGGGGCGTCACAGCATCCATGATTAACGAGCTTCAGTGTCAGCATGAAACTATGGATGCTCCTACTATACTCCTGCACCTCAAGGAGTTGTATGGTGAAAAAGTAGGACTGCTAGATATCAGATATCTAAAGAGCTCTTCCGATCTCGAATGACCGAGGGCACTACCGTTGAGACTCATGTCCTAAAGATGATCAATTTGATTGAACGTCTTGGAAAGTTAGGATTCATGATGGATGGGGAGTTAAGTCAAGATTTGATCTTGCAGTCACTCCCAAACACCTTCTCAAAATTTGTTGTGAATTTTCACATGAATAAGTTGGACGTCAACTTGCCTAAGTTACTTAACATGCTGAAAACTGCTGAAGGTCACTTCCTATCCAAAAAGGACCAAGTCTTATTGGTGAATGATTCTTCTAAGAAAAGGAAGAGGTACAAGGTATATTCTGAAAAGAAGAAAAAGAAGAAGGCCAAGGGAAAGGCGAAGGTAAAGGATAATAAGAAAGCTGATCCAGATAGCAAAGGAGTTTGCTTCTACTACAATAAGCCTGGACATTAGAATAGATTTTGGAAGGAGTATCTTACAGATGCTAACCAGAAGAAGCTTGGTGAAGCTTCGGTTACAGTTACAGGTCATGATTGAAATAAATCTTTCTGTAAGTCAAGGTTCTACTTATGTATTGGATACCGGCTGTAGTTCTCACGTATGCAATTCAATGCAGGGACTAAGCAGAAGTAGAAAGAAAAACAAAGGGGAAGTAATCCTGAGTGTGGGGAATGGAATAAAGGTTGCTGCATTAGCCGTAGGAACTTATAGTTTAGCGATGCCTACGGGCAAGTCTATTAAATTAATAAGTTGTTATTATATTCCAGTTCTCATTAAAAATATTATTTCTATTCCGTTGTTGGACAAGGAATGTTTTGATATTATATTTAAGAATAATGGTTGTTCTTTTTATAATGATAATGTTTTATTTGGAACTAGAAGATTACTTGATGGACTTTATATACTTGACTTGCATGAAAAATATTTTTGCAAATTGAATAAACTAGTAAAAGAAAAGAGATTATTATTCAAAAGTTGAATATGTGTATTTGGTGAAATACAAGTCTGATTTATTTAAAAGGTTCAAATAATTCAGAAGCGAAACAAACTGGGAAAGTATAAGGATACTTCGATTGGATCGAGGAAGGGATACTTTAGCAAAGAGTTTTTTCATCTCAAAGATAATGGTATTTTCTCAAAATGGATACCTCCTAATACGCAATAATTGAGTGGTGTATCTAAAAGGAGAAATCGTACCTTGTTGGACATGGTGCAGTCCATGATGATTTTTACCGGCATTCTAGTCTCCTTCTGGGGTTGTGCCCTATAAACGGCTGCATATCTACTAAATAAGGTACCCTCAAAAATTCGTTCCCAAGACTCTATATGAATTATGGACAAGGAGGAAACCTAATCTTAAGCATGTTAAGATTAGGGTTGTCTTGCTTATGTGAAATGTTTTTAAAAGGATAAGCTTAGGACAAGATCTGACAATTGCGGATTTGTGGGATATCCTAAAGAAAGTTTAGGGTATCATTTCTATAATCTTACTGAGCAAAAGGTGTTTGTTGTGAAACACACTACCTTATTAGATAAAAGAGTTTATACTTGAACGGGCTAGTGGGAGGAAAAATAGATCTTGAAGAAGTTTAAGAACCACAAAGCACTATAAGTCGAACCGAGGAACCTATAGATAAATTTATTGTACCACAACCGAATTGTAAATCTGAAAGACTACCGAAGATACCTAGGAGGTATGGATTCATCATAGAGGAAGATGATGAGGTACGCGTCATAGTGGATGATGATCCAGTTATAAATAATGAGGATATGAGTAGTAGACACTTAGAGAAATGGCAGATAACCATGAAATCCCAAATGGATTCCATGTATAAAATTCAAATGTGGACTTTGGTTAACCCTCCAGTAAGGCAGAAAGCCTATAGGGTATATATGGGTCTTTAAAAGAAAGACTGGAGCAGATGGCAAGGTGAAGACCTATAAGGCCAGAATGGTGACAAAATATTTTAAATAATGGCAAGGAGTTGTCCATCATGAAATCTTATCACCAGTAGCTATGCTCAAGTCCATTCGGATTTTGCTTGCAATTGCAGACTATTATTACGAAATCTGGCAAATGGATGTGGAGACGTCCTTCCTCAATGAAGACTTGAGGAAAATGTATGTATGATACAGGCAGAGAAATTTATTTCAAAGGTTGAAGCAAATCGTGTATGTAAGCTACAACGATCCACTTATACATTGAAGTAAGCTTCTCGAAGATGGAACATTCGTTTTGATGAGACAATCAAAGGAGTTTTATTTTATCAAAAACGAGGATGAACC